>CM044895.1:1384302-1768252 GCA_024500025.1 Syzygium aromaticum
TCACGCGATCAGTCAGGAAGTGACACTTCTTGATATTAGCATATAATTTCTGCTCCCTCAAGGCCTCGAACACCCTTCTCAAATACTGCAAGTGTTGATCGGTCAAGGCACTATAAACCAAAATATCATCGAAATATACGACGACAAACTGGCCAATAAAAAGACGAAACACTTGATTCATGAGTCTCATAAAGGTGCTCGGTGCGTTAGATAACCTGAAAGGCATCACCATCCACTCATACAGACCATTTCGAGTTTTAAAAGCGGTCTTCCATACATCTCCAGGACGCACTTTAATCTAATGATATCCACTCTCAAGTCTATCTTCGAAAAGATAGTCGCTCCATGCAGTTGATCAATTAAATCATCAAATCTCGGGATAGGAAAGCGATACCTGATCGTGATCTTATTAATAGCTCTGTTATCCACGCACATTCTCCACGACCCGTCTTTCTTAGGAACCAACAAAGCTGGCACTGCACAAAGGCTCATGCTCTCTCAAATTGCACCTTTTTCTAATAGTCTTGCACTTGCCTCTGCATCTCCTCATGCTCCTTAAGATTCAATCTGTAAGCTGCTTTATTAGGAATAGCAGCTCCTGGAACGAGATCTATACAATGCCGAATATCCCTCGTGGATGGCAATCCAGGTGACAATTCCTCTGGTACGACATCAGCAAACTCCTCAAGTATAAGTAGAACTTAAGTTGAAATTTCTGGACTATCAAGATTCTGCTCCATAACTACAATAGCAAAAAGCTCTGGGGCATTCACCGCTTCCTCCTGGAACTCTGATTTGGAAAGCATATTACTTTTTCTATCTTTTCTCAAATCTGAAGGACCCAGAGTAATGGTCCGGCCATCCTTCTTGAAGGTGTATGTATTTTTGAATCCGTCATGCTGTGTTTTCCTATCAAACTGCCAAGGTCTTCCTAATAGAATATGACAAGCATCCATTGGAACTACGTCACCCCACACTTCATCAGTATAATTCTTTCCAATCGAGAACTACGCTAAACACCTCCTGCTCACTTTTACCTCATTCCCCTTCCTAAGCCATGACAGCTTATATGGTTGAGGATGTTCGACAGTTTTCAACCCCAACTTTTCTACTATAGTGGTAGATATCACATTCTCACAACTTCCCCCGTCAATGATCATACTACACACTTTTCCCCCACTAGTGCACTTAGTATGAAAGATATTATGCCTGAGCCATGATTCATCATCTACCTCAGCAATATTTAAAATCCGACGCACAACTAAAGACTCACCAGAATCGGCATAGATAATGCCCTCCGGATCTGGATCCACATCTGCTTGCTCTCCATCAGATTCATCATAAGTTGGGTCTTCATCGAAAGTTGGATTATCTACCAGTGTCACAAACTGTCGGTTCGGACAATCAGCAGCAAAATGCCCGAGTCCTTGACACTTAAAACAACGCTTGCCTGTAGCTCCTCCCCTGCTAGATCCTGCAATACTTTGCTCTCCTTTTGTTGCAGATTTTGAACCAGCACCCTTAACTACTGCCGAGGCTGAAGAACTCCATGCTTTCCCCCGAGACTTTTTATCCGACCACTTGGAACTGCTGCCTGACCACTTAGAACTGTTGCTAGACCACTTGGACTTACTATTTTTTCTTTTAATCTGCCCTTCCACCTTTAGGGCGAGTCTGCACACATCCTCATATGTCCAATACTACTGTAATTAGACGACATCAGAGATCTCATATCGCAGCCCTGCTAGATATCGCGTAATCGTTTGCTCATCTTCCTCCGCCACATCACAACGCATCCACAAGCGATCAAATTCTTTTGTAAATTCATTAACTGTTTTATCATCTTGCTTGACGTTATGATATTCAATAAATGCCTCTTGCCTATAATGGGTAGGCAAAAAAAAATTTTTCAATAACTTTTTCATCTTCTCCCAGCGATCCACCTTCGGCTTCCCTTCTCTAGTGCATTGCCTTTTCACATGTTCCCACCAAATCAAAGCATGTTTTCGCAGCCTAATAGCCACTAACTTCACTTTTTGCCCCTCAGTTAGGTCTTTAAGATCAAAAATCCGTTATACCGTATACAACCAAGTAATAAACTCATCAGGATGAGTCTTACCATTAAACTCAGGAATCTCGATCTTCATTCCGAAATTTTGAGAAGAGCGCTGATTTTCAGGTCGTATTCCTTGATTCCGCCCCTGATTCAGAACCTCAAAAGGGTTTACGTCCTCCTCTTCATCATCGGATGGATCTTCAGATTCTGCTTCTTTAAACTGAACGCCCAACCTCGCCTCTGCAAGTTGTCGCTCCAAATCCTGAGTTCGTCTTCTCTGTTCTTCAATTTCTACGTCTCGCAGATCTCTTTGACGTGGTTGGTCATCTGCTTCAGGAACGCCTCTACGCCCCCGGCCACCACGAGCCCGCCATCCACGACCGCGATTCTGTTCAGCCATTGATTCAAGCAACCTGTGCTCTGATACCAATTGATGCTTAAACGCGATAGAAAAATTGACTGAACAAGAAAATTCAACAGAAGAACAATTCGTCTTCCAAATATGATTATTAAATCAAAAATATCTAAAGTCTGCTCAAACGAAACCCTAAACAAGCTTATATATCCTCAAACCTAACCCTACTAGGATTAGAAAACATCAAAATACCAAATTACGAAACTACCCTTTATTAAATTAACTAGTAAAAAAATACTAAAAAAAAGAAAAACCCATCTAAACGGCCCCGAATCGCGAAAATCCATCGTAGTCACGGCCAAAGGCAGTAATTTTTTATTAGCACGCCGTTTCGCTTCAGCCCACCAAATTTGAACTTAATCCGACATCGTTAACTTCAAGCCCGTTGGTTCATCCAGTCGCATATCGGTCCGCCGGTCCCCTAAGTGCATCAAAATTGATCACACCTTGTACTCTTTACAAATCCAAAAGGTCAAATCTAAAATTTACTTGGTCTTTATTTTCCACGCAAAGGCTAGCATTACCTAGATGAATACTAACATTAACTATTAACTCAACAAGATTCTAGAAATTGGGAAAAAAACATATAGCTCAACAAAGACATAGAATTTTCATAGTTTAGGCGTAACTTCCTATCAAAGAATTCGAATTACACGAAACATGAAGCCCTAAAGATTGGACCTAAACTATCCAAGGGTGTAGCGTTTGAACTTAACAGTGACATTCTAGTACTTAGTGTCAGAATAGAACTAATCCTCATGGAGTGATCCTTCGCCAAGATCGAGGCTAGAAGACGGAGATTCTTTTTCATCCTTATATCTAGTACATGAGTAATATCACCTGGTATTTTGTCTACACATAGCTAGATGAAACAGCAAAATTGTACTAGGATTCTTTACGAGAGCGCAATGAACATAAGAAAAAGCTATGCGTACGAGTAAAAAATTCCGTGCGACGCACAAGATTTCAAACGAGAAGGTTAATGGAGACACTTTTTGGACTTTGAAAAACATGTGAGCTTCGACCGTTTAAAAGCCGAAGAGAGCATATGTTTTGTCAACAAATCAAACAAAATCTCTTGATTTAGTGGGTGTTTGAGAAAAATAAGCCTCAGATGCGTGCCCCCCAAAAAAGGTTTCGACGTTGACGAAAGAAAGATAATTTCCAAGCTGTCATTTGACCTCTAACCCCTAGTTTTAGGGTACGTAGTTACGGTGAGAAAAAAAGGATAAAGGGAAAGAAAACTTTGCTAGGTGAAACCATTCAAAAACTTCGTTTACATACCGAGTCAAAAAACACACGTGGAACGAAAGAGACGTGCCAGATATGAAACAACGTTCAAACAGATACATCGCATGGATGTTTCTGTTGTTTTTACAATGGAGTTCCTGGCTTCTGCATCAGCTGATTTACCCTGGAAAAGAAACAAGAGCCCCACCCAAAAACGATAAACAAGTAAGAAAACCCCCCATCGACCATGCTCTTTCGCTGTGTAAACACGATTAACGTTAGCGTACGACGTGTCGCGAAGCAGGACGACGCGTGAGTGTCGAGTTGGTTGGGCTCCATAACCATAAATGACGTCTCGTCTTCGCAATCTCGAAGCCGGCATTAAGACCGGGTCTCTGTCTTAAATATCTCTCTATCTCTCTCTCTCTCTCTCTCTCTCTCTCTCTCTCTCTCTCTCTACGTACGTGTCCTCCAATACCCTTTTCTACTTTTCCTTTTTTCCTTTGTTTTCCATTCCTTTGACAAAACGTTAGGATGCGATAAAGAAAGAAACTCAGAGCTCAATCCCACGCCTCTGTTTGATTCACATTGCTTTTGCTTTTTCACTAATGCTCTGTATTCCGTCCTTCGTACGTCCGCATCAGCATTACAAAAATGCAAGAACGGATAAAGTTTCGCGCGCTGAGCATCCGTTCAGCTGAAAGAAGAACATAAAAAAACGACAACATGCGGCACCTGAAACTTGCTGGACTAGTGGGGAAGGCGTTGACATTCTTCGACAAGCCATTTTTATTTCGAAAGTCAACCCCAACCGTGAAAAAGAAAGCCGTCAACTTTGATAGATCCAGATGCTCCGCCATTCAACGCTATTCTCATTGACATCCTGGAATATTCCCTCCCGTATTCCCTGTCATGATTCGATACGTCGTGATAATTAAATTTACATGAGATATTTTAAAGCATGTCTCCTAAGTGTTTGAACTTAAAATGGTTGAATTTTTTAAGACTTTCCTATAATACATATTATCACTTGCATTAGGGATAGCTGGTGTAAACAAAACCTCACACATGCAGTATCTAAAGTCAAGTGTTTGCCTTAACTTTTAAGCGCTGTAATTTATGTGGCATCTCCTATCACGGAAACTCCTATATATTATCAAGATGAGATTAGATTAGTATAGCAAATTTAATACTAAAACTTTATCATTCTCAAAGAGATTAACTACAGTAGGGTTGATAAATGTACAGTCGATCGATAGATCTATTTTTAAAATAGGAATAATAACATAAATGATCCATAAATTTTGACCCAATGTGCAATGTAGTTCCTTAACTTTTAATTTGTTCAATGCGGCCCCTGAATTTTTCGTACATGTTAAATGTAGTTTAAGATGATAAGCAAGTTTAAGATACATTGATATTCATTAAAGTGCACCAAAGATTCCTGGATCCGGAGCATGAAAATGTAGCATTTGCTGAAAAACTAAGGCCAAGAGATTATTTCGTTTACTAAGCAATGCTACCACATACGTACTCTTTCAAAACCCTAAATTTTGAAGCTCGTAGAACAATCTGGCGTGGGCTTTGTTTGTACCGCCCGATTACTAGATTTTTTCAACTAGTTTGTCAGATCTGATCGTTGACTTCCGTAGTACGTTCGTCATGGATTTTCTAGTTTACTCCGTTCGAGGAAATTCATTTAACTCGATCGATATAAAACGAGTTGATTTCATCGGATGAGCATGTTGTGCTACCTTGTATGATGGCCTTGTCCAATAAATTGCATAGTGAAAAAAGAAAATCATATAGGTTGAACATATACCATGTGGGATTGGACGCACATACTTATTTCTTTTGCTACTACAAATCCATCTTATGCAACCCTAAGAAGTAAGAAGTTCTTTGCATCAAGCGAAGCCCTTATCTTAAGATCTCGCACGAAGACAGAACACTTTCATACAATCTAATGTTGTTAATATTGGGGCGTGATTTGTACTCCCCATTGATAGGAAAACATGGGGGTCTCACTCTCAAGTGAGCGAATGGTGGTCTAGGGGGGCCACCCTGGTGGGGGTTGTAGGGGACAACGCCCTCGGGATGTCAAAAAGCTTTTATAATTTGAGCCTGTATTTATTGATAGTTTGGGTTTGGGCCCATGAATAACTACCGAGTGTATGTAATATCTTTCTCTTGTAATTGAAGGTTATAACAGAGATGTAGAAAGTGCTGATTTTCTACTGAATGTAACCCTAATTTAAAGGCCAATCAGGATAAAACCTTATATCTCAATTTCTCTTTCTTACATTTTCGTTGTGTTTGTTCGTCTAATCCTAACGGTTAGAAATTGCGAGCCTATTGAAGTAAGAGAAAGTATATGAATCCAATCCGCGATATCAACATCACTCCTTATTAAAAGAAGAGAAAAGCGGTCGACCTTCTTTGGCTCCCTTACCCCGAAGGAAAGAAGAATATTCACCTATGACTCATCTTTAGGATGAGCTGATCATAGGAGAGGTTGTCCAGACTCAGTTCAACTTAATGATTAACAATTCATTGAACTATTGATCAAGCACATGATTCCGTCAGCTGATATCATCATAGCCTGATGCCTAATACTATATGTATATGACTTGCTTCGTGAAAGTTTTGCATTATAAAAGTCGAAGATGAAGAAGGCGAGGGCGTAGGACGAATGGGGCACGTTTTGATGAAACAATCGGGCTCCAGAAAGCCGCGAAAGTATAACCTTTGACTTTCCCAGGGCGCATTATTAATTCTTGTGATCATGCGCATCACATAGAAAAGGATATTACAATTCAAATTGGCATATTTTATTATATTTTCTTATATTTTAGTAAGATATAGAGAGTAATTCTCGCTATTACTCTATCAAACGGATACATATTAGTGTATTCGCTAAGGAAATAAGTTCAATATATATTGATTGTGAACTTGTTCCTTGGCTATTTATGTTGTCTAAGTGGAAACTATTGTCAAACTGGACATATTAATGGACTCGTATATGTTGGCTTGGATTTCATGCCGTAGTTAAGCCAATCAGTGAGCAGAAGCCCTAGTTGGGTTCACGAGAGATATATCTAATCATGTTGTCTCTCATATGCACAGATTATTGCCTCTAAAACTTAGTGCCAGCTAGTGATTATCAATTCCCTCTATAGGGGACTACAATCTAACATTAGGATAAATTATCAAACCTATCATAAATCATTGTACAAATGCCAATTTAGTCATAATCTTTTCAATTTTGTCAACTTAGTCAAAAATCTTTGCGCGACATTCGAATGTGGTCCTTCCGACAAATTTTTACCGGAAGTTAGGATGGCCAACGATGATTGAACCGCCACGTTAGCAATTTCCAGTGAAAATTAACTAGAATGATCACACTGGAATTTTACAAAAAATTTTAGAACTAAATTGATAAAATTGAAAAGTTTATACTTGAATTGGCCTCTATATAATTGGTTTAAGACTGATTGGGTATTTTCCCATATACATATACATATATAGTATCAAAAGATGACTAATCGTGAGAAACTTACGGTTCAAAGAGAGATACATATCACTATGGAAAGCAAAAAAAGTCATCCTAAGTGGTCAAAAAGGACAATCATATCATTTTGGAATCAATGAAGACATCATGAAAACAAAAGAACCAATAAAGACAATCATGTCCGCATCCCATGCCATTTGCATTATAAAAGGAGCATCAGCTCTCGCTTCTGGCGGTGCTCATATCCAATCGGTCTCGTGAACTCCTCCACAGCACAAAAACCTGAGGGCCGGAACATGTAAAGAGCCGGGCAAAGCGGGTGGAGGAGTCGGTTTTGTTTCCTGGGTAGAGAGAGAGAGAGAGAGTCAAAGTTGACATATACGCGTGCACATATACGCATACGAGGACACACGTACATGTACAAAGACGAGGATTTTGGGAAGAGACAGATCTTGTTTCTCTTTTCCTGTCTTGCCGGCAGATATAATTTTCTAGGAAATTGTACTTACAGATTCAGGAAATCGATTAATTTAATCCCAGCTTATAGTCAACATCATCGATGACGTACTTCAAGGGTTTGACAAACGAAATGTCATCCCATAAAATTAATTTTCTAAATCTCAATCTGGTCCTTGCGACCTTGCCCTTGTGGAGTTGACACTTCGGCGGCGAGTTTTGCGAATGAGCTAATCGGTTTTTGTTGGGTTTTCTTATTCTAATCTGTCCTTTCGGATTGGGAAAGGCTCAACAATTTCAATTACGTAAGACCAGGGAAACATTCACCATCTGGAGAAGATACGGACTGCTTTGACTTTCGTTTTTAGTACCAAATTTGACATTCTAAAACTCTTCTCGTGTTCTTCTTTATTTAGCCCGAAGGTCAACCATTCAGGGGTTGACATTCTAGCTTTCGCGAAATAATGCAAAAGTTACCGGATCTTATAATTCAAATCTCACGAGAGAAGAAGAAATTGTTGGAGAAACATAAAATTGATTATTGGTGTGATTGAGCATGTCGGTTACTAGAAGCTACAAGGGTTAAAGAAGAGTCATAAAAACTTTAACGTGACTTCGGTTTTCTTCAACAGATTAAGTTGTTTTATTATCTTTCTTAATGATTGTGGAATGTTATGTTTCTTTATTAAATGTAATCATTGGAGTTTGTAAACTTCAATTCCTATATAAAGGAATGAAGTCGTGAGTTGTAAATCAGGCTAAACACGAAGCCATAAAGACAAAGCATTCTAAACAAAAGTTCTCCCTCCAATAATTATTTGTGCTCTTTTTCAAGTTTCGAAAATTATTATTATTCTTTTGGTTCCAACAGAAATCACCTGAAAAATCAACTAGGAATGATAAAATAAATAAATAAATATACGAGAGGTTTACATAGTCCAATATGAGAATTAGTACCTATACTGTGGAGAGAGCCAACCGCAATGAATCTACTAATCAATCAATCAGGCGGTAACAAAGTTACAATCGCCAACTGTTCGAGTGTTTTCTAGTCTTAAATTACACCAAAACCCACAGTGCATTGCCTCACACCTTCAGTAAGACAAGCGATCTCAATTGGATGTATTGCGTAAATCACTAAGTGAAATCCATGAAGAAGAAGCTCCAAATATTCGAACGGCTTGTGGACTTCTTTTATGCGGCTATAGAAAAAACTAAAAAACAAAAACTACCTGTTGAAGTGTACATATATGCCATGAACCAACAGCTAAACCCGACTTCACCAAGATATCTTGCACATGAATAAGAGTCCACTCACTCAAAAAGCTTACAGAAAGAAAACCCTAACAATCCTACTGTTTGTTCTATCGTATAATAATCGAGCATAATTCTGTTTCTATGTGTCCTTATGTGACTTGCCGACCCAAACTCACAACCTTGATTTTTTTCCTTGATTTTGATCCAAGATAAGACCACACGAAATTCTAGATTTAAATTAATTTGCTCGGAGATAAAGTCCCGGTCAAAAGACATTCGAAATATGGGCTAGACTTCTACCAGGTCAGGTTTGGTATACAGGTTTAAACTCGATATATACTTTAACTCATGGTGATTGAGACGCGGCATTATGAAGCAATCAAAGACAGCAACTTAATAGATAGCTGAGTTTATCATTAGCACTCACCAAATCCCAATGTCGATGTGGCGGTGTGCCATATAGGATGGCTGGTTATATTTGGACTGCCACATGTTAGTGATTTCAGATAAAAATTGGCCAGAATGATTAAATTGGAATTTTGTGCAAAGTTTTAAGATTAAATTGACAAATTTGAAAAGTTTATGATTGAGTTGGCATCCATATAATATGTTTAAAACTAATTGGGTAATTTTCCAATAGGGAACTAATCTTGAGAAACTTACAGTGCAGAGGGATACATATCACTATGGCAAGCAAAAAAAATCATCCTAAGTAGTCGAAAAGGACAATCATAGCATTTTGGAATCAAGACATCCCAGAGCAAAAGAATCAACGAAGACAATCATGTTTACATCCAATGCCATTTGCCTTATAAAAGGAGCATTGAATCTCACTTCGGGTGGTGCTCATATCCAGTTGTGCTCGTAAACTTCTCTAGAACAGGAGAAGCTCAGGGAGAAGTGCCTCGTGCCAGTGATTGGCTCCGGTATCAAAGTTGACTTTTACGTGCGCACCGATACGCATACGAGGACACACGTACACGTACAGATACGAGGATGGCGAAAGCAAGATTTTTCTTTTTCCTGTTTTGCCAGCACATGTAACTTTCCATTTTCTATCAAATGAAAGTTTGTGTGGGGAGGGACACGGATACAAAAAATTAGTTATCTAATCCCAGCTTAAAGTCAGAATGATTGATGATGTACTTCAAGGGTTTGACAAGTGAAAAGTCTTCCCATAAAATTAATTTTCTAATCTCAAACTGATTCTTATAATCTTGCCATTGTGTAGTTGACACTTGAACATTCACTACAAAAAAACCCATGATTAGCGATGAAATTTGCGACGAAAATTAGGCCAAAATCCGTCGCAAATCGAATTTGCAACGAATTTTGCTTTTCCGTCACTATTAGGTCGTCGCAAATTTTTGCGACGGAAAATTTCAATGTTCGTCGAAAATTTGCGACGAAAATGCATTCGTCGCAAAATTGCGACTAACACTATCCATCGCAAAAATTCGTCACAAATGATTCGTCGCAAATTTGCGACGAACAATATCCGTCACAAATAGTTCGTCGCAAAAATCATTGGAAATTTCATCGCAAAATTGCGACGAACATTTTCTGTCGCAAAAATTCATCGCAAGTTTCCGACGGAAATGCATTCGTCGCAAATAATTCGTCATAAAATTCATCGCAAAATTGCGACGAACACTATCCGTCACAAAAATTCGTCGCAAATGATTCGTCGCAAATTTGCAACGAACAATATCCATCGCAAATAGTTTGTCGCAAAAATCGTCGGAAATTTCGTCGCAAAATTGCAACAAACATTATCCGTCGCAAAAATTTGTCGCAAATTTCATCGCAAAATTTCGTCGCAAAATTGATCGGAAAACTCATCGCAAATTCCGCGCTAAAAATCGTTGGAAAATCTGTCGCAAATTCCATCGCTAATTTCGTCACAAAATTCGTGGCAAAATTATCAGAAAATTCATTGCAAATGTGCTTGCAAAATTTGGCGCTAAAAAATTTGGCGCATGGTTGCCACGAACATTATTCGTCGCAAAAATTAGCGCACAATTCGTCACGAAATTCGTTGCAAAATTCGTCGCATGATGTATTCTGCGCAAATTAGCCACGAACTTGATTTGTCGCTATTTATTTGTCGCAAATTAAGAACGAACTGTAATTGTTGAAAAATTCGCCTCTAAATATTCGTCGCAAATTTTACACCATTTCTGCCAGCAAATCTTGTCAATATTAATAGGAATGCATTAATGAACATCATGTAATACATTCAAAACAAACAAAGGACACGAGACAACCATAAATTCCGTTTCAAAAACAGAAAACGAACAAAGCAGACACAATGACATATAAGTGAAAAAAATAACTGAAAGACAATGGACACCTACAGAAGGGCAGCTTTGGTACTCGGCAGGACACCAAAAAAAGTCACTTCTGTCGACACCTGATGAAATGTGAATACATAAACAAAAATATTCAATAAGTCCAGAATATAAAATCAGCATTTATGCATGAATGTGGATCTACGTATAAAAAAACAAGTAAGGGTTAACAAAAAAACGATTCAGGGCAAACATCAATGTTCTTACATATGACTATGAGTCAACTTATGTATCAAAAGATTGTGAAGCAAGCTTACCTGTGATTTTGAGAATTTTAACTAGAGAGGACCGAGAAAATCATCATCATCATCAGCAAACGTAGCATCATCATCTTGATTGTCATTGTGCGCATCACCTAATGGATTGGCGGGAGGTACAGGAGGAACCTTATAGAGATTGAGGTTAAGGTGTCGCATAACGATTTCCATTTGTTGTTGCAAGTCATTTATTCGTTGGTCCTTCTGTACAAGTACATTTCTCAGATGGTCCACTTCTTGTGTCAATTGCTCGTCATGTCGTGACCTCCGTCAACCAGTCGCATTAGATGATAAAGTTCAAGCATGATGCGGCATGCACATCCTTGACACTGATCTCATCCCAAATATTTTTCCTTTTTTCATCCCTCCCGTTGTCTCCACCCATAATGCCATATTGTCACCTGATGGCTCAAACGCAGCACCCCTAGCATTACCACTAGCATTGCTCATTAAAAATTCATCATATTTATCCTACATTAACAATATAAATGAAAATAAAATAACTTTATATATATACACACACACACACACACACACCATAAATATTGAAAACATTCAGGGTTGGCATTCTAGTTTCCATAAATCCCAATGTATAAACTTACATACCTTAATAACTTTTGCGCGATCGCAAGTCCATGTCTTATCTTTCTTTTGAAATGTGCGTTCAAATGTAGCTGCAAATGTCGATTCCGTCCCCAATTCCTGTGCCTACAACATGTGAACATGAATAATTAAATTAAATTAACTTATAACTTATTTAACAGACTTACCAGTCATTTGCGATGCTCCCCAATGTTGATAAAGCCCCCAGCATATGTTGCTGCCCCTTCACTAGAACTAGAAGAACGGTTCTTCTTATTCTGCTCACTGATTTGCCGAATCTTTTCAGTTTCCCATATTCTGTTTATTTCCGCCCAATTGTCCGATGTACTAAATGACGGCTTCACGTGCTTGGTCTTCGCTCTATTCATTACATTGTGTATACAATCACCGACTTTCTTGTCGAAAATTCTTCTAACTCCATTCTCTTCCTCTTGATCCCACCTGAACTTCTGCTACAATCAATACAAACAAAATTTGAATGTTATTTTGATGGTCACATATCCATTACCATGCACCAGACAATATAATACACCGAATTTAGTTGGTGAGAAAATAGATTATATAAAACTTACCTTGAACTCATTCCACCATAAATCTTTTATTTCTTGTGGAACACTTCTAAAATTAATATACTAGCCCATCCAATAGTTTTTGACTATTTTATTCAGTTGCTGCACAACAACCGGAGCATTCGTGAATCTGCAAGTACACGGAAATTGTGCAACATCGAAAATGAACGGGAGATCCATATTTAAAGCCATAAATATTACATATACTAAAATAAAAATGAAGTACTTACGAATCTCCAAATTGACATATAATGCTCCGGTTATCTTCTTCACACGTGTTTCCGTCATTGTTCAATTGTTCTGCTGAATAATAAGGTGGAACGGAAGGAGAGGGAGCTAAAGGAGATGGAACCGGAGGAAATTCAGTTCGCACGTGGTCAACTCCCCTAACATCTTCTTGCGTGTTGGAGGAATGGCCAACATGTCCATATTATGACGAAGCATATTGTGGTTGAGGGTTAGATAAAAAGACAGGGGAAGAGGAAATAGACTGGGACGAGGACGAGGAAGAGGCTGGTCTTCTATGCATGTGACATCCACGTTTAAACTAACAAGTACGAAAGTTAGGTAAATATGTAAAAACATATTAACACGTATTACGGACACATGACTTACATGACGAAGTTTACCATTTTGGTGTAGAAGCAGAAAGTGCTTCATCGAAATAAGCCAAATGCCTAGTGGTTATATTGTGCAATTTCTTACGAACAAATATACTATGAAAATGTTGGCAGAAATTAATTGGAAGCATGCTTGACAAAAAATGACACATGAAAGCGAAATCTACTTGATTTATTAAATTTTTTTGCCTCCTAAAATTTTGTTGTGAACCTAAAAAAATTTCACTTGTTCTGAACGTGTGTGACCACATGTATTTTACGTAATGCAGTATAGTTTTTTAACAAAAAAATGTTATTAATTTTAAACTTTTGTTGGAGAACTAAAAAAAATTAAATTTCACTAAAATGGGGTTTGGCCACGGATTTTGTACAACATTCTGTAAATTTATGAAATTTTTTAATTTTCCAATTTTTAAAAATTTTTAAATTTTTTTTTTATTTTTCCCAGGAGCAAAAAAAATTTTAATTTCAATACATATGGGTGGCCATAAGTATTCTAAGTCATTCTATAAAATTATGAAAATTTTTAATTTTTTAATTTTTAATTTTCTCCGACACGTTAAAAAATTAGCATTGCACTAAATGTGTTTGGCCACATGTATTATAAGACATCCTGTGCATTTTTGAAATTTTTTAAATATTTAATTTTTTTAAGTAACTAAAAAAAAATTAAATTTCACTGAAAGTGGATGGCCACATATATTCTAAGCAATTTTATGATGTTTTAAAATTTTATATTTTTGTTATGATTTTTCATTTTCATAGTATGGAAAAAATAATCACATATTCTCTCACAATGGGTGGCCACAGGTATTGCACATCAATTTAAAAAGTTATTTTAATTTTCAATTTTTCATTATTTTTCTTTTTTTTGTTCCCCTAAAAAATTCTAAATTTCAGTCAAAGTTTGTGGCCACAGTTATTTTTTGCCAGTTTGTGATATTTTTAAATTTTATTTTTTTAATTATAAACAAAACAATTAGCAACAAATTTAATATTTTCTCAAAATCTGCTTGTTTAACATTTTGTTACAATTTTTATTAATTCTACAAGAATTAATCCATTTTCATGCATTTTATTTTGACTAGCATAATTGACAAATTAATCATTTGGCGACATAATTATACAAATTAAATATTCGAATTAACCATTTGACATAATTGACAAATTAACGCATAATTGCACTTGAGCATCATTGCATGGTTAATCAGCGATATAATTGACAAATTACCCATTCGATCATCAATCAAAACCACATGCAATCCTTAAATCGACCCTTAACTTAACTAACCAAACAGGCACTAATCAATCACTAAACATATCTGATTAATACACAGTACAGTATGTAGGAATAAGAGCATTACGTATGGTGTCGGGCGACGTTGGGCTGCGATTGGGAGGCGACTGGGCGTCCACCGGCGGCGGCTGGTCAGCGACTGGCCGGCAACTGGGCGACAGCCGGAGGCAGCTGGCCGCGGAATGGGCGCCGGCGAAGGCGGCCGGCAGCGATTAGACGTCGACGACGGAGGCCGAGCAGCGGATCGGCACCAACTGAACAACGGGCGGCTTCCGGGCGGACAAATCTGGCCAGAGCGACGCGAGGAGAGGCCGAGGGCGACAGGGCGGGCGGGGACTTGAGACTGGGTGACGACACGAGGCGACAGCGGGGCGGGGAGTGTCGGGGGGCGACGGTGGGGCGGGGAGCGTCGGGGGGCGACGGTGGGGCGGGAAGCCGCGGGACCAGCTGGACCGCGACAGCGGCCGAGCGAACAGAACTGGCCTCGGCGGCGCGAGGAGCGGCGGGGGGCTACGGGGCGGGGTGGGGACCTACGAGACGACGACACAGGGCGACAGCGGGGCGGGAAGCATCGAGCGGGGTGGGGACGACAGGGCGAGAAACCGCGTGGCCAACTGGACCGCGACGGCGGCCGGGCAGACAAAACTAGCCTGGGCGGCGTGGGGAGCGGCGCGGGGCGACAGGGCAAGGCGGGGAGCTGCGAGGCGACGGCACGGGACGATGGCGGGGCAGGGAGCGTCGGGAGGCAACGGCGGGACGGGAAGCCGTGCGACCAGCTGCACCGCGACGACAGCCGGGCGGACAGATCTAGCCAAGCCAGCACGGGGAGCGGCAGGAGGCGACGAATAATGTGGGGAGGGTCCGGCAGGTACGGCGACGGACCAATATTGGGCAATTTGCAGAGACAGAGGAGAGGTGCGAGGTGGGCCGGGGAAGAAGAAGAAGAATTTGCGACGAACGTGGTTGGTCCATCACAAGTTTGCGACAGATCCGGTTGGTCCGTCGCAAATTTACAACGGACTTCCAATCTGTCGCAAATTTGCGAGGAAGGATATTGGTCCATCACAAATTTGCAATGGACTTCCAATCTATCGCAAATTTGCGACGGATGGATATTGATCCGTCGTAAATTTGCGACGGGATAATCCATTCCGCCGGAAATTGTCGGACGCCGGCAATGGCGACGGCAACTCGCACGGCGACGGCAATGGCATCGGTGACGGCGATGGCCAGGGTACGGCAACGGTTAATTTACGACGGACGTATGGCAAACAAAAAATTCGTTGCAAATATAAAAGGGAATTTTTTTGTCGGTTTGAAATTTGCGACGAAATACAAAAATCCGTCACAAATATGTTTGGGAGGGAATTTTTCCCATCCCAAATTTGCGACGGATAATGCAAGTCCGTCGCAAATTTTCGACGGCTAATATTTGTCTGTCGTAAATTTGGGACTGAAATTTTTTGTCCAAAAATTTGCGACAGATTAAGATATTCAGTAGCAAATTTGCGACAGACCGATCTCTATCCGTCGCAAATTTGGTACTGAATTTTTTTGTCCAAAATTTGCGACGGACTAACATATTCCGTCGCAAATTTGCGTCAGACCAATATTGGGTCGTTGCAAATTTGCGACGGATCGATATATGTCCGTCGTAACTTGCATTATCCATCGCAAATTTGCGACGGTCCATATTTGGCTGTCGCTAGTGAGATGGACTTTTTTACGACAAATCAATTTGCGACGTATTTTTTCCCCGTACAAAATTTTGCATCTGGTTTATTTTTTACGCCAAAAATAAAGGAAATTTTCGATTCTGTCGAAAAATTGCAGGGACTTACTCATTTCCGTGGCTAATTTTTTGATGAACAGTATGTACGAATAAGTTGTTGTCTAAAAATAAGCGACGAAATTAGCAATGAGCCAAATGCATTGGAAAATGGAATATCGCAAATGACATCGCACAAATAATATTGTACTTGTCGTCATTTAGCGACAAATTTTACGATGTTTAATTAAATTAATATGAATAATCGACATGAACAATAACAATAGTAAGAAGAACAATAACAATAATAAGAAGAACACTAACAAAAATGATGACACGGAAAATAACAGTTGGCGTAATAATAATTACACATTTTGTTACTATTTGCTAACAAAAATTTTAATCTCCGTCTTCGTCCTCGTCCTCGTCCTCGTCTTCGTCTTTGTCCTCGTCTTGATCTTCATCTTCATCTTCATCATCTATCTCAAAATTAGATTCTAAATATTCTTCTACATTTAATTCACAAATTTCAATTGGATCCACATCTACGGTTGCTCCACAGGGATCTCATAAAGTTGGAATGTTATATTCCTCAATTTCAACCGTGTTACACACTTCATCTTGTTAGTAGGCTCTATCCTTCTAGTGTTCCTCGATTCTTCTCCGTAATTTGATTTTACATACAGCCCACCAATCAGTTTTGTCACATTTCAAACTAGGATATGATGCATACCATACTTAAATTGCTTGTTGTGCCAAGACAAATGAATCATATTTCATGTACATTTTCTTGTGATGTATTTCAACCAAATTAAACTTCGTATGCACCTTCATTCCTTTGACGGGGTCGAATCACGTGCACTTAAATAACACAACCCGCATCATTAATGGTCCATGATACTCTATTTCAATGATTTCATCCAACAAGCCATAAAAATCATATGCTGAACTGCAACCATTGGATGGCCGAACAGACACCTCACTATTCATTGTGGATTTTCCCATTCCATATTCTTGAGTGTGAAAATTATATACATTTATGAAATATGCTGGTCAACTTCGAACTCTTAACTGTGGACCCCATGCCAGATGATATAGCAATCCTTGCTGTGCAAGTGCATCATGATTACTGTGAATCTAATGTTACATATTAACAAAGTCAATAATATAATATAAATAAAATATGTATACTATTTGAATAACTTGGTTTTGGTCCATAGGCAACTTACATATGCCTTGAACCATGCTGCAAATTGTTTATCGCACATACGGGCAAACTCATTTAGTGGTAGTCCATATATTAAAGTTCGGAAAATCCTAGTAATAGATACCATTTAAATATTAGCAAATATTTGACACATAATGCATATATTTGCAAATTTACACTTACTCGAAATATGGCTCGACTTCTGGGCAATTCAGCAAGATATATGTATGGGCTACATGCAATTCTTCGCCTGTTAAATAACGATATTGACGTGCGCCGCTTGGTCGACCAAGATAATTGAAAATAAAGAAAGCTTTGCAAATTGGGATCAATGGGGCCCTCATCATTTCTGCCCGGTCTCTACCTCTTGCACTGCACGTGCGACTCGAAATAGTATGACGCAAATGTCGTAACTTCTTCCATAATATATGCATTACAAATTAAAGCTTCAATACGTGCCTTATTCTTCACTTTTTTCTTCAAATAGTATAAAAATCTAGTTGAAATAGAAAGAAACTTAGCAGAACATAATATATAATATAAAGTAATTTGAACTTTAAATTTGATCGCAAAAAATTACCTCTCAAACGGATACATCCATCAAAATTGGACGGGACCTGCAACTTTGCCCTTATAAGGCAAGTGAAATAAGAGATACTCCATCGAATCAAAAAACGATGGCGGAAATATTCTTTCCAAGTTGCAAAGGATAATTGGAATATCTCTCTCAAATTTCTCCATGTACAATGCTCTTAACACTGTCGAGCAAATATCATGCAGGAAATTGTTCAATTCTGTAATGGCGCTCCATACAAAGTTCGGTAGAACTTCCTTCAAAGCTATTGGAATAAGTCTTTCCATCAATATGTGATAATTATGATTCTCCAAACCTGTCAACTTGCATTCATTCAAATCAACACATCTCCCAAGGTTCGAAGCATATCCATCAAGAAACCACACAGATTTCAACCATTGACAAATAACTCGCCTTTACTCCTTATCCATTGTATAAACTGCTTTTGGTTTTGGTCCTCAGCTACTTGCATCCACATCTAGTGTTGGCCGATCACAAATATCTCGCATATCTTTTCTTGCGTTCAAGTTGTTTTTTGTTTTTCTGGCGACATCCATCACAGTATTTATGACATTGTCAAAAAAATTCTTTTTTATATGCATGACGTCAAGATTATGATGAATAAGATGGGCCTTCCAATATGATAAATCCTAAAATATACTACGTTTTGTCCACTTATGTGTATTGCCGTATGCAAAAATTGTGTAGTGCGGGTTCTCAATAACAGATGGAAAGTCCTGTATCCGCTCTCAAATTTGATCGCCGGTCAACCTCAATGGTGAACGTGTTCTTTCAGTCCTATTCTTGATGAACTCTTTTTTATTCCTTCTAAATGGATGATTCATCGATAAAAATTGTCTGTGACAGTCAAAATAGCTGGGCTTCCTTCCATGTTTTAATCTAAATGACTTTGATCTCTCCAACATATCAAACATCTTAAGATCCCAGCGATACTCCATCCAGATAACATTCCGTAAGCTGGAAAATCATTTATCGTCCAAAGCAGAGCAGCCTTCATTACAAATGTTTGATCAGTAGATACATCATATGTAATGACCTATTTCTCCCATAGACGCTGTAACTCTTCAATCAATGGTTGCATATAAACATCTATTAACTTTTTCGGATTTTGCGGTCTAGTCACGATCAATGTCAAGAACATATAAGGTGTCTTCATGCACATACCAGGTGGAAAATTGTACGGCGTTAAGATAACTGGCCAACATAAATAACTTTTTCCTGTTTTCCCAAATGAGGCAAATCCATCAACACAGAGATCTAACCTGATGTTTCGCGGCTCCATCGCAAAATCAGAGTATGTTCTATCAAAATGTTTCCATGCCTTTGCATCTGAAGGATGACATATTAAATCCTCTTCTGTTTCATGCTTTGCATGCCAAGTCATGTGCTCAGCAGTGGCTTGCAACGCATACAGCGTTTGCAACATGGGAATTAAAGGCAGATAAAACATTTGCTTGCATGGTCTACGCTTCTAATTACGACCCTGCCTCCGATTAGTCTTGTACCTAGGGTGGCTACAGAATTTGCAAAATTCTGCATTTTCATCATCTTTCCAATATAATATACAACCCCTACTACATACATCAATTCTTACAACCGGAAGACCTAAGTTGTGCACTAGCTTTTTCATATCGTAAAAATCACTTGGCATGATGTTATCACTAGGCATTACTTCTCGCATTACTTCAACAAAAGAATTGAAGCAATCCGCAGACACATTATGCTCTGCCTTAATATTTAACATTCTTGCTGTCACTGATAACTTAGTATAGTTCTCACAACCTGCCCATAAAGATTCATCTGCTGCTTTCAACACATCCCACAACTGATTAAATGGAGAAGTTTCATTATAGACGTTCTCATTAAAACACGTTACTCCGATCTCTTCCGATTATGATGCATGACTAGGGCCCTCATCACGTGTTGGAGTAAAACTAGTACTTGCATGATGCGCGTCTGCAACAAAATTCTGACTAGCCGCATCAATCACCATCCTCACGTATGGATTCATTTGATCATAATAGCCACATTCATTCCTAATTATGGATTGGTCACTTCTTCGATATCCTTTATCATATATAAATGGTTCACCATGGGAAGTCCAATTATAATAGTTTGGAGTAAACCCAAATCTACAAAGATATTCTCTAACTTTATCATATACAAAAAATTTACCATTACCGCACTTTCTACACGGATACCTTAACTTATTTCTATCCATGAACTCATATTTAGTACTAGCAAAGTCTAAAAATAGTTCCAAGTCAGTACGAAACTCATCTGTCAATTCTCGACGTCCAAGTAAGTTCTTATTATATATCCAATCCCTTTCTCTTTGCATTGTATCTGTATAAAAACAAAAAGTTCGCGTCAAATATTAAAAATATCATATGTATTGTACGTAATTACAACCATTAAAGTAATAAAATTAAAATTTTGGTTTGGCCGAAACATTTACTTTGAAATTGGCAAAAAATAAAAAAAATCACCATGTAAAGAAGACTCACGCAAAAATTTGACTAAAATATTTGTAGTACAAATTGGTCAATTTGATAACAATTGCACCGTTCACGTGGATTGCGGCACCTTCAAATTGACACGTACCTACAATAAATAATCACTTCACAATCATTTTTTAATAATTTTTAATTTTTCCCGAATTTTTTCCAATTTTTTCCCCATTATGTTTTTAAAAATAATTTTTTCTATGTCGCAAATTTGCGACGGAAACGATTTTCCATCGCAAAAGAAAAATTGCGACAGAAATTCATTACCGTCGCAAATTTGTGCCGGATAACTAAAAATTCCCTCGCTTGTCCGGCCTCCCCTCATGGCCGGCGAAGTATTGCCGGTCGTTGAACCGGGGACGAAGTTACAAAAAAAAAAGCAAAAAATTGTCTATAATATAAAAAAAATTGCAATCCAGCAATGCATATTCACGAAGTTAGATATGATACTTACTAGTACAAAAGCTTCACCGGGATTGACTTGTGAACGCGCGAATTTTGCAGCTTTGATACATACACAAGATGGAGAAAAGCGAGACAGAGAGATGGAAATATTCGGATGGGGAGAAACTGCACAAAAGATCTAGGGTTTGATAAACTACAAATTTGCGACGAATTTTATTTCGTCGCAAAATCCTTTGTAAATTTGCGACGGAAAAATTTTCGTTGCAAATTAACGACGGATTTTGCAACGGACTTAGTTTGCATCGCATATTTGCGACGAACGCATTTCCATCGCAAATTTTCGCGACGGATGGATTTTGCGATGAAAAAAAGTCCATCGCTAATTTACGACGAATTAAGTAATCCATCGCAAAATCTGTCGCAAATTTGCGACGAAATTTAATCGCCGCTAATTTGCAACGGAAAATTAAATCCGTCACAAATTTGTGACGATAAATTTTCCGTCGCAAAAACCGAGTTTTTTTGTAGTGATTGGCCATGAAACATCCACTAAGTACGAATCGGTACCATTTTGTTTCGGCGGCGAGGTTTGCAGATGCTGATCAGTTTTGGTTTTCTTGAAGGTACAGATTAAGGAACATGAAAGCGATTTGCTTCATACTTTAATCTGTTGTATCTGGTTGGTGAAACACTCAACAATTCAAGTACGCAAGACCAAGGAACATTCGATAACTGGAGAAGATACGGACTGCTTTGACTTTCATATTTTGACAAATTTGACTGTCGAAAAGTCTTCTTTTGTTTCATTTTTATATTTTGTCTGAAGTTCAACCGTTTAGGGGTTGACATTCTGGTTGTTGTGAAATAGTGAGGAAGCCACAAGATCTTACAATTCAAATCTCATACGAGAAGATGATAAAAATATATATATACGAAAGATTTGCGTGATTCGGTCCAAATATCAGTACGTACTCTATGAGAAAAGCTAACCACAGTAAATCTACTAATCAATTGGGCAATTACAAAGTTACAATTGCTCGACTGTTCAAGTGTTTTCCAGTCCTAAATTACACCATAACCCACAGTGCGTTGCCTCACGCCCTATCAGTAAGACAAGAGATCTCAATTGGATGTATTGCGTAAATCACAGAGAAGCAAATCCAAATATTCAAACGCTTGTGGAATTCTTTCGTGCTGCTATAAAAAACACTAAAAAAACAAAATTCACCTGCTGAATATGTCCCTGAACCAACAGTTAAACTGACTTCTCAAAGATATCTTGAACATGAATAGAGAGTCCACTCACTCAAAAAACTTACAGAAAGAAAATCCTAACAATCCTACTATTTGCTTTATCGTGGGGAAAATTATCAAAAAAATTCTAAATTTATTATAATTATGCCAATTCAGCTCTAAATCATTTTTTTTACCAATTTAGTTCTAAATCTTTTGACATAGATAAGTTTTAATTATTTTTTTTATTTTTTATTTTTCTTTTTCATTTTACTTCTCTTTTCTTATCTCTTTTTCCCCACAGTGGCTAGCAAGGTTCGCCAAAGGGCCTAGGGCTTGAGGGCCGTAGGCAAGGCGGCCTCACCCAAATACAGTCTTGCCATGGCCTCGCTGTCCGCAGGCGAAAGCGGCCTCACTCGCAACTGGCAAGGCCATGGCTACCTTCACTCGTGGCCGGCAAGGCCGCCTCACCCCTACATCGCGAGGCTTGGAGGCCACATGTGAGGCGGCCTCACCCGTGGCTGACAAGGCCCCGGCTGCCTTTTCCCGCAACCGATGAGGCCCTAGCAAAGTGAGCTTGCAACCGGCGAGGCCATGGCTACCTTCACTCATGGCTGGCAAGGCCGCCTCACCTCCAGATCGCGAGGCTTGGGGGCCACATGTGAGGCGGCCTCACCCGTGGCTAACAAGGCCATGGCCGCCTTTTCCTGCAGCCGATGAGACCCTAGCAAAGCGAGTAAAGGCGGCCATGGCCTCATCGGCGCCCAACAAAGGCTTCGCGGCCCTCGTCAGCCACTATGGGAAAAGAAAAGAAAAGGACAAAGATAAAGATAAATTTTGAAAAAAAATATTATTAAAAATTGTTCAAGTCAACATTCGCTGGATGGTCGGTGCTAACCGACCAAAATTGGCCGAATGAACTGAATTGACATAATTACAAAAGATTTAGGACTGAATTGGTACAATTGCAACAGGTTTATGACTTTTTTAGTAATTTTCCCCTCTATCGTGTAATAACCAAGCTTAATTCTGTTTTTATATATTCTTATGTGACTTTCCAACCCAGACTCAGAAGCCTTGATTTTCTTCCTTTGATCTTTAATCCAAGATAAGACCCTACGAAACTCTAGATTTGAATTAATTTGCTCGTAGATAAAGTCCCAGTCAAATGACATTCAAAATATGAGCTAGACTTCTACCAGGTCGGGTTTGGTATACAGGCTTAAACTTCCATGCCCTGCAAGAGATAGAAAAAAAAATCTTAGAGTGAATTGAAAATTAGAATATGACAGATTAAAAAAAAAAAAAAAGGTGTCATGCATGTCGAGTATATACAAGTAAAACTATAGTATTAATATCGAAACTTTTAGGCGTGCTGCATATCGGTAGGTCATCTCTGATTCTTATGTGACTCTACTTTTAAAATCTGACCTCACATTAAATGGACGAAAATTTGGGAATAGTTTAACTTCCTTTAACGAATTGGGCAATTCGAAAAAAATAACGAGGAAGTCAAATGAAAAATAAACCTTTAACAACTTCAAGCGGACGCACCATCTGAGGGAAAATTTATGCGTGGAATTTGTTGCAGTTGTACGATTATTGGACTAATCTTTGTTAAAACAATTTCCAACGATAGCTACGGCTGACATATCATCTGACATTATAGTTTAGGACTCTGCCTTTTAATTGATGGGGTTTTTTTAAATTTTTTTTATATAGTACTTGTTTCATTGACCTTGCCTTAACTAAAGTCAAAATGTCCATACATATGTCTCTGTATATATTTTCTCCTACGAATACATAGTTACAATTTTCAAAAACATAGGAACATATAGATCAATATATAGTTGTCGAGTTTTGAGCAGAATTGAGTTTTTCTCGTAAATGAGCATAAGGGTATTATCCTCTATAATTGAATCTTTCGATTTTTTGGGCCAAAAAGGGAAAAAAAAATTCTATTTCGTGCCTTCATCCTCGCTACAATAATGGGAATCATCCATTTACCATTAGTAACTAATAGTTGCGAGAATTGTAGTTTCTCTTAGAACATGTCAAAAAAGAAATTGTCTAACCAATTCAACGAGAGATCAATTCAAACTAGGGTTTTGAAGTCCTCTTCCCTTTTGCGAGCGCCCACTATTACACAATTCATATCCCGCTTCAGTTTTCTTTGCTTTCTAGAGTAAACGGGTTATTGAAAATCCATAAGCCATTGTCAAGTTTGGATCAAAAGTGAAAGAGGAATAAGAAATCAAAAGAAAGAAAGAGTCTCCAATTTGAAGTCAAGGATACATGACCAAGCCACCTCCATGTCCCTCTCATTGGCCCGTGCTCGACTTTGCAACTACACCTAAATCTTCCCACTCATCATAAAACAGTCATGGACTACAAGAATTGGGCCGATATCCACTATATATCCAGGAATCCTTTAAGTTTTAGATATAAATTTAATCAATAATCATCAATCAATCAAGCGGTCGAGATTCACTCGCATCTCCCCTGTAACGTCCCTATACTCTTGGAGAAATCAGACGTTCACCCACTAAAACTTGCCCGGCTGATTGAGCAGTAGTAACAACCGCCCGAACCAACCACAACTTGGAGGTCTACCTGATTTTAGAGACGGCCTCTTATCGGGGTTGCTTAAGGCCGGTGACCACCTATTCGAGGTAACCTCCTGTTGAGATTTATAACATATCGGTTGTGGAAAAAACTAGTGGTCAGTTTATAAGTGTAAAAGAAAACATCACTCTTTCATCTAGTTTTTGATGTGAGAGATGCACAAAATCACCCAACACTGATATCAAAATCAAGGTTATCAAAAAGTTTGGAACCAACAATCACGCGGAAGATACGAGTCATTGCCTCTCCGAACCGGGTTGTCGGGACTTATTTAACATCGGTTGTGAAAGAAGTTGATAGCCAATTTATAAATTTGAGGGAAACCCTCACCCTAAAAGCTAGTTTTTACAGTGAGAGAGGCTCAAAATCATTCAATACCTCCAACACCATGTAAATCTCTCGATCTCATGAAATACGTCATAACTTATTTGTTTCAAGATAACACGATAATCTCGGACATGTAATCGAAAGATTAAATAAAGTGCCAGTTTGACCACCCTTTCGTGTCTTCGATGCTAGCTTAACTCAAATCCGTGTGTACGCATACTCATTACGAACCCAAAAAGCCAAATCACGCGCGGTCAAATGTCGAAGAGTCGGGAAGCCAATGGAACCAAGTGCAGCACGAGGCAAACAGAGTTTCCTCTAAAGGAGACAAATCACTACTGTAGCCATTTTGTCGACACTAGAGCATGATGCCGACTCTGGAGGTAAATTGTTAAAAAAGGTGGCGTGATATGTATTCTTGCTATTACCTTTTTTTAGCCCCTCACAAGCTCAAAAGCGGATTGGCCTTCTTCGTCTGGTGAGCCGTTTTCGTAGACTCCGTGTGCATTAAGCGGTGCATGCGTGCATGCAGGACGCAGCACTGTTCGGAGGTGATGGGTTTTGATTTGATTTTGAGGACTGAAATGAGATTATTTTATTGTTAACCGGGTAGATGTGATAGAGATCAGACGCCGTCTGTCTTACTCTTTTGGAAAATAGCTGAATGTTAATTATATTCGTTCACACGGAGAAAATAGATGTCTGAAAATCAAACTTCGCGGCCTGTCCGTTTATTATACAGTGATAGCAGGCACCACGGATTGCGTTTCTTATTTTATTGTTCCGATGTCCATATCAACAAAAAGAAAAAGAAAGAAAATTTAAAAAAATTTTAAAAA
This sequence comes from Syzygium aromaticum, assembly GCA_024500025.1. Classification (NCBI taxonomy): domain Eukaryota; kingdom Viridiplantae; phylum Streptophyta; class Magnoliopsida; order Myrtales; family Myrtaceae; genus Syzygium; species Syzygium aromaticum. Next base: position 1,410,431 of record CM044895.1, read on the forward strand.
TTGAATCTTTTTTTTAAAGAAAGCGTAAAAATTATTACATCGGCGTCGGCCATATCACGTAAAACGGCCGATGTCCATATCAACAATTTTCAATCAAAATTGATCAGAAGGAATAGGGTTACGCTCGGCAATGGTTCGCCAAAGCCCTTTGTGGCCTTAAAAGCCCTTGGGCATATACAAATGCCATGTGGCAAATTTTTTCAAGAGCTTTAGAGAGATGCAATTACATCTCCAAAGGCCTCTAAAGGCTTTTAACCTAAGGCAGGTCCGGAGGTACTTTAAACATTTCCACATTGCAAATACATTTTTCCCAGCTTTGCCCTTTCTAAACTTTCACAATTCCGAAAATGTCCCTACCTCATGAGACGTTACCAATGAAGCGGCAACCAACAAGACTCCAGCGAGGGAAAATATGGCTGTCGGCAAGTCGAATCTAGCGTCAGCAACCTCGCCTTGGGTCATGTGACCCTAGGTGACACTACCTGAGGTTTGGCGACCCCAGGAACGCAACCTAAGTCTAATGAACCTAGGCGGGCATCACTTGGGTTCGCAGCCAGAGTCGGCCTCGCCAGAGTCTCGTCGACCATTGAGTCCTTTGCCAGTTTTGAGCTTTTTGAAAAAAAAAAAAAAAAAGCAAAAGTACTTACATGTGATTTTCCAAATATCATTTAACCAAAGTTATTTCCGAATGCACTTTCAAATTACAATGCATCAAACATTACTTTCATTTCGAAAAACCCATTTCATCTAAAGGCCTTTGCATTTTCCCAAAAAAATTTTCCCAAAAACAAACCCAAACGCACCCTAAATTGGCAAGTTTTCAAAAGGTTTAAGATTCAATTGGCACAATCGAAAGGTTTAGAATTGAATTGGCAAAAGTGTAATAAGTTCAGGAATTTTTCGGTAATTCTCCCTAAAATTGCACATATGTCCATTCCTTGAACTACTCGAGCAATCTCACGATCTTCAATTATACTAACTTTTAAAGAAATTATTCACAATGCTGGGACTTTAATGAAATTATTCTCCATTGGGGACTGTTTTGTTTACACTTCATAACAGTATAACTATTTCCTACTCTATATTTTCCCTCAAAAATTTAGAAATGAAAATAGTCAAATTTAGAAAAATCGGAATGTAAATTAGATGATATATCGATTTATGTGTTGGCAAATATAAGTAAAGTTTTGAGAGAGATGCAAGATTCCAAAGGACTAAAGGTTCACTCGAGAATAGTATTGTCATTAGATGGAAAAATTGGACACGAAAGGGGGCCGACGTGATTTTTATACTTCCATGCATCGAGCGGATTTATATTCTAATCGAGTAATTCCACAACATGTCATTAGAGTGAAAATTTTTTGGTAATTCTAGCATCCTTTCGAGGGCCGGATGTGACGAATTGCGTCATCCACGAGGACGATCTCTGAACAACTAATTTTTTCCTTGAAAAAACAAACGGGAAAAGGTGAAAAGGGCGGATATAGAAAGGGGGGGCTCGGTCAACAACCGCAACTTTGACTGAGACTTTGAGGCATATGTTTATACATATCACCTTCACGTCAACAACGACGACGACGACGACAACCCACCTCCTCCGCCGCAGCAGAATGTTCCATTGTCAGGCGCCGTCGGCGTCTACCATTTGCTTTGGGCTCTCCATTTCAAGTCCACGTTCAACGCCTTCCCGAGCTCTGACCGACATTCCACCGAGTGTGCTAATCGAGAGAGAGGTAGAATGAGCCGTATCTGCCTTTCGTTGAGCTCACGTGTTCGAGCTACGTTGGGAGAAAACATTCGGCCAACTTGCGCCTTAGGCATTTGTTACCTCGTATAAAGAGTCTTCTTGAGTTTCGATACGCTCATAATTGTGACCGATATAAATCAAACATTCCGTGACAGATTAGAGATGGTTACAGTGATACTGCTCGGAGGAGATAGTTGTTTTGTTTGCCCCTCCCGACCCCTTTAACCAATCGAAAAGGAAAAGGCATGACCAATATAAATCAATTAAATTTTTCACACATCAGGCAAACCCGTGCTAGCCGGTAAGTCATTTGGTTACCATAATGGAATAAGGTTGCAACGCAATAGAACAGTAATAATGCGATACCTATTATGTCGTTTGATTTCGGGAATGACATAAGGGAGAAATTTTTAAAAATCAAAGTATAATTATTATCATTTATGTAACCAATAATAAGTGTGATACCCCATATATATTTCAAGATACTGTAGATAAATTTAGTAAAAATTTACATAGATTTCAGATATAGTTAACAATCAAACATTGATAGAGCGAGGGAGAGAAAATAAACCGAGGGGAGGTTTATTTGGGGAATGGTTACTACAACTTTGGTTGTAATAGGAATTATACTGTAATGACTGCATATAATGGGTCTATAATGTAATAACTGTTAAGGAAAACTCCTAATGGATTTTGAAGCTGACAAAACTCTTCATGTGTAACTTGTAAATCTGACATACATTTCTTTTCAGGTTAATGTATTCTGGAAGATCAGAAAAAATTATTAGACTTTGCAAGTTTTCAGAACTAAAAGTTCAGACGCATACACTGAAATTTTTCAGACGTTGAAGTTTTGCAGACGCAAACACTAAAATTCTTTAGACACAAAAGTTATTCAAATACAGAAGTAATGAAGACGCAGAAGTTATGCAGACACAGACGCAGAAGTTTTTTAGACGTAGAAGCAAAACTTATTCAGAACGAAACATAACAGTTAGTGATCTAGTATGGATTTCACAGAAGGAAAGTTTTGATTGACTCAATCTTAGTCAAATTGATTGATAATCAAATGTTATGACAAGAATGCATTATAACGGATAAAACTCTACTTATGGAAACTAAGATTCTGACTGTATGGGCGATCAGAATCAGCGGGATTCAGAATCTATCATTCAACGGCTACTCAATCCTTTCTATGCAAATCTGTCCAAGGTAAAGATTGGAAGATGATCCTCTAAAAGCTATCCAACGGATAGTTTGGAAGTTGATGAGTATTTAAGGAGATCAACGAATAGCGGAAGAAAAAGATAGAATCAAGAATCAACAAGTTCAAAGTCTGAGCATACTCAAATCCTTTCTCCTGTCTTTCTTGTACTGAACATTAAGATCTTGAGGGACAATTTGTAAAAGTGAGTATGTGAGATAGAGAGTCCTATCAAATACAAAAGTATTGTCACTCAGAAGTTGTAATTCCTCTTGATTACATAATAAAATCCAGCAGGTAGGCTGTCAGCGTGGGAGAGTGGACATAGGCTTGCTATAAACCGAACCACTATAAACTTGTGTGTAGTTTTTCTAATCCTTATCTCTTACTTTACATACTGCATATCAAAAGTACAGTCTTATAAACTGCTTTGAATCTGAATTTTATTCAAACTCAACCATGATCTTTCATTTCCGCTTCAATTTGATAAAAATTGTTTAAGATCACCTATTCACCCCCCTCTAGGTGATCCTTGCTAACCACATCAATCTATTACTACAATCAAACATGCTACAAGAGCCTAATGGCTCTCTCGCTCTCCTTTGGACGGTGCCACCCCATCTATTAAAATATACATTATTTATCTCTAAAGTTTGCTTTGTTATTTGATAAATCAAAATCAAATGTAGATGGAGCACACTAGGGAATGTGAAGAAGATAAATACAGTCGAGGAATTCCAAAGTAAACAGATGATCACTTCTTTTATGATTTGCATAGACATTGCTTACACGAATTGTATAATCTTACTCCCAAGTTAATTTGAAATCATCCATCCCTCTCCATCGTTCAGCAACTTTAGAGAAAAGAAAATCTTTCAAATAGGACAATAAATACCTCTTATGTCAGTTTGCACCCTTTTAACAAAAGAAAGAAAGAATGTTTTCCATGTGACGATCACATCACATGGCAATGACACGTGGTGCCATGAGCTAACCAAAATATAAATGCCAAGTAAGAAAATACACGTATTAATGCAAGTAGCACAACTGATCGGTCAGCCAGCAAAGTCATCGGACGCAACATCATTGGAACAATGAGTCAAACCAAGCACGATGGAATGGAAAGAGTTTGGTCCTTTTGCAAACTTGAGAGGACGAGGCCACTGAAACTGTGGTGTAAGAAGCACGCAAACGACCGGAGATCATAGTGGGAAACTAGAATGCAATGGGGGGAGTAGAATCTCACTCCAATTTAAAAAAGATTCGAACCCAAAAGAACAGCAAAAGAGCAAGCACGATGGGGTCTCTTTTCAGTGGGTGGACCACTCGAAACAGCAGAAGAAGATCAAAAAAAAGAAGACGGAAAAGGCAAAGGGCACCAGAATAGGGAAACAGATGCATGCTGGTATTGGGATTGATGCCAGCAAGAGAGGAGGCGGCCACCTCCAAGGCCGACAAAGACCGGGACTGGATCGGAACCCGCCCAGATCGGACCGGGCCACGAACCGGAGACGAGGCTTCGGGATCATGTCTTCGTGAGACCCCATGCAAAGTGATGAGCGTCAGCTCTGGGTTCCATGCCAACTTGCCTATTTGATTAATCCCATGTCATTTTTCCCGCAGGTCGATGTACTTCAAGACCATATCCATTCGACTGCATCCTGTTGGCTTCTATTCATCTCGCTAAAACACAACGTGTAAAATATCGACTTATTATACGGCAGTTGATTAAGCTCCAAATCTTTCAATTGGGCCAATTCAGTCCTAACCATTCCAACAAATTTTGATCGAAAATCGTTGATACGGCATTTTAGTCACGGCCGGCACTGACATTAAGTCATTTAGCAAGAACACCGGATGGTCAATTTCTAATAGAGGGGAGCATGAGATGACATTGATGTGTATATAACTTTCTTCACGCCATAATCATAACCTGTCTTCGACTCGCTACCGCTACCATAATGACACCACCGTAGTCGATCAATGTCATCATTTTCCTTTCAGTGTTGCCCATAAAATCAGCCGTCGATTGACAAGAAATCCCAAATTAGCTCACCCAAATTGTAATTTTGGGATGATGGGGTTTATCATGATCACGATCATGATCATGATCATTTTGTATTGACCAGCCCCGTTGCCCGAGAAATGGTCATACTTGCACGGGGATTGGAGGAATGGGTCAACGTGCGAGATGTGCCGTTGGAATCCACATCTGCTCATGGAATTAGAATTTGACCACACCAAAATCGAAGTGCTCCGAAAGGGCCACAAGGGGGCTAAGTTCGAAAGCCACTTGCACGAGCGTTCTTTACTTCTACTATTATTGCATGTGCGTGATTTTGTAGCCTATGAGTTTTGGTGGTCCAAGCAAAGTATGCCCAAGAATTGCTGTATTGACCGGTCTGCAAATAGCACCTCCACCCGATTTGCACTATGCGAATTCGAACGCGATGTGCTTTGGTGGTCGCAAAGTAGATGAGTACCGAATTGCACTGTTCACGAGGATGATTCGTGATCTTCAAAGTCCCAACTTTAGTGCAGAAAAGAAGAAGATTTTTCCCGTAGAAAGTTTTGTGCTTATCCTGAAATTCTTCAACTTTTACTTTCGTGAATGATTGCGTAGAAAATGTCGGCTTCCTCCTTTCGTCCTTCCTTTTAGGAGTTGCGTTTCCTTTTTGGGTGGGATGTGACCCTGGCCCATTTAGCTTCGTATCGGACTTTATGGGCTCCAAAGTTTATGACTGTTGGAATGGCTTGAAGGGTTTTCCATAGGCACATTTCCTTGCGAAAACAAAACTTTTGTAACCCCAAAAGAATCGCGAGTTTCTCTTTTTCTTCTTTCTTCTTTTTCGAGGTGGGAGGTAGACCCCAGTCTCAAACCCCGGTGATGCGCCGGGGCTGCTTATGCTTTGCTTGAGCCGACGAGGTCCGAAGCGCGAAACAAACAGGCCTAGCAAAGATATACTGTTCTTCGGCTTCGGCCAGCCCACCCATTGATAGTTTTCTTTTTCTCAATCGTGAACGGGTTCTGGCAAAAGATTTTTGGACCAGGTAGACTGCCTATAGCCCACCCATTGATCTGGTCCAATGGGAGGTGGAGGGGAAAATGTAGATTGGGCCATCAACTAGCTTCGAACCTCATCTTAATGGCATTTTCTAAGGGCTTAATGTCACCGACCCTCTTCTCTTTGTATCAATCTTTCCTCCGAAAACATTAAGTTTTGAGGAAAAAACTCGGTCAATACCCTCAAAAACCCTCTCTCTAAACCTTTTTTATCTCATAAAAAATCCTTGACTTTTGGTCCAGTTCCATATCTGTATTTCCACGTCATTACTCCGTCCAAAATCACCCGAAGTGATATGGCATTTCCACGTCATTACTTTAGTTTTTCCCCAAATTTCAAATCCAAGAAGATGCCTTTTGGAGGCAAATTTCCACATTGAGCCCATCTGAAATGTGGGTAAAAAGAGCAACTAGGGCCGGCCTTCTTCAATTGCTCTTGCTCTTATGAGAGTTTTTCTTCCATCTTGCTCAGAGATCTTTGATTTTTGCTCTTAGTATTCAATCTCTTGTACCGGGAGACTTCCATTTCTCGTGGTCAAAGAGCTCGCACTCAGGACGCTTGAACAACCAACGCTTAAGTGCTTTTTCATCTCTTGATTGTCAAGAGACATTTTAAAAGGAGGGTTAATGGGGGTAAATTTGGGACTCAAATAAAAGTTTGTAATTTTTTATGAGGCAAAAAAAAATTTATGATAGATTGTGTGATTAGACCTAAAAAATGGGGGTTTTTTTATGGGATAAAAAAAAAGTTCAGAGTAGAATTAGAACCCGACCTAAAGTTGAAGGCTTTTTATAAGACAAAAATAATTAAGGTAGAATTAGGACTGGACGTAAACTTGGAGATTTTTTTAGGGTATTAGGTCGAACAAAACCCACAACGCACATCTAACCTTTCTTAACACTCTACTCATACGTGTGAGTCAAGCCTTACAAGCAAAACGCCAGACACAAAACTTCATCTCAGACCGAATGGGCAAGTTAGACCCATGGCTCAAGGCTAGCCTGTTGTCCAAGCCCATCACGAAACTACGTGCGTGTAATTTCCCAGCCGATGCTGAAGCGGAACTCTACATGTCCGATACATAGGTGGAAACAAGGGTTGAAAAATAACAATACATGGGCTTACCGATCTACCAAATTCATTTGAAATCCAGAGGCTTGATCTATGTACGCAATCTCTTTACTCATGGAATACAACCATCTACTAGTTTCTTTTGCACCCACACAACAAGCCAATTGTTCAAATTTTATTAATTATCACCGCTCATTTTCGCTTTCACCTTCACTTTCACCGTGGTCATGAACACATGGTAAAGGTTCGAGTTCATGAGCATCGACAACTGCCATATAAATATCTTGACTCCAATCATTTGGAGGTCATTCCAGTGTGCGGAATTTACCTCGATTCAAACATCTATTGAGATTATAGCATCTGACACAACTTCGAATTTCGATATCTTTATTTTCAATGTGGGAGATTGAGATGGAAGAGGAATCAAGATCGTCCTTTCGATTCCCAATGCCGTTTGAGTGCCCTCGGACCGCAGATTAAGGAAAGAATCTCTGAGCGGGACTCTTGCCACTTTAATAAGCAAAAGGGGAAAAGAAAACGCCACGTCCTTCCGTTTTTCCCAGTTCGGTAGTCTCTCATCATCGTGGAGGCTAATGATGATGAGGGCTGAGGAAGGGAAAGAGCTTAACTTGTGTCGACCCGTCAATCGATTTCATCATGACCTATAAGCCTATGGAACGCCCATTTTTTAAGGTTGGGAGGGTTGAACTTTCCCTAATCCGAAAAAAGGTAGAAAGCAAGCATCGATCGAAATCAGCAGAGCGTGACTTGGTACCACTTCATCAAGCAAAGATGAAGGAAAAAAGGAGCCCTTCCTTGGCTTTCTGGTCCCAATCTCCTGGCGAAATCTCCTGTTCAATGATGAGAGGACCGAGGAGAGAAGGGCTATTATTATTATAAGCTAAAGCATCATCACCATTCCTAATTTGTATCATGGTGAAGTTAGAAAGCAAGCATCGATCGAAATCAGCAGCATGACTTGGCACCACTTCATCAAGCAAAGATGAAGGAAAAAAGGAGCCCTTCCCTGGCTTTCTGGTCCCAATCTCCTGGTGAAATCTCCGGTTCAATGATGAGAGGACTGAGGAGAGAAGGGTTATTATTAGTATAAGCTAACGTATCATCACCATTCCCAATTTGTATCATGGTGAAGTTAGAGTGAAGCTCGCGCCTACCCAAATGCCCACTTCCCAAGTTGGGGGAAGAGAATGAAAGGTTGAATTTAAACCTCATCGGTGAAAGTCGAGAGCGAGCTTGATCAGGTTCACAAGCACACCAACTTCACACAAATGAAGTAAAAAAGGAGTTTGAGGTGATCGAATCTCAACCCTAGTCAGCCTAGCACATTGCCTATTCGACTAATTATACTTGCCTCTCTATGATTGGATAGGCTAGTTACTTTGATCATCGAAAAAGATGAAATCTTGTTCATCACTATCTGCCTTCCTTTTTGTCTGCTTGTAGCCGAACCAGCAAGCAAAGTATAACCGACATATTCATTTTAAATTTTCTTACTTCAACAATCACCACCCGTTCGATATCCATACATCTACATCCGCACCTAATGATTGATTTGCCACACCCAATGTGGAAAGCGATTGCAGGGGGGGAAAGGATTATATATAATCATTGCAAAATTCACATCATAGAGAAAATAAGTCAATATTGCCATCTCGAGAACATGTCCTTCCTCTAGCACCTATGTTACTTGTGATTCAATTAATATATGAAAAATTAGGAGTTGGCAATAAGAGGGAGGGAGGAGGAGAGGGAGAAAATGAATTTATATACCTTTCTTGCCATCTGTAGCTTCAAAACCTAACAACTGTTTATTTAGCTATTTATGGTGATGAAATGAGAGCTAAGGGTTACATTGAAGCAACGGCCCCCACCAAGGACAAATTGGTAGCTACCAAAGACGAAGAGAACCATACAAACCTAGGGATATTGAATTCAAGAATTCAATGACAAACGAGAAGAAATCTTATGACACATTGATGATAATGGTCCCTGCCCTGTCGTATATAACAGCACCCCCTCCTCCATTTATTTCTTCTGACACTGGTGAATTGGCGGATCCTCAGAATTTTCTTGGAGGGGGTGTCGAAATAAATCTAAATACAAGAAAGAATGTAAAAACCAAATGACGAGACAAACCCACCAGAACTGGCGATCCACACTCAAAAGGAGGGAAAAAAAAAAAGATCTTTGCTTTTTCAAAGCTTTTCAATAGCTCACTCAAACAATTCCCAGTTGAATCTTGGCTGGACTGGATTGTTATTAATGGCGACTGGAGAGGTGGTGGATGTGGACGAAGCAAGAGCCGGCACCAATGGTGGGGCTGCATCAAATGTCTCCCATTTCGTAGTCACAACTGTCCCCGATGATGATCTTCTTGGGTCTTCATCTTCTCCTTGCTTCTTGTTCCGATTCTGATGGTGATTACTGGGATGATAATGGCGGTTCCCTTGAGGTTGGGAATGAGGCTGAGGATGCCCATTTGGATGCTGCTTCTGCTGTTGGTGCTGGAACGCTGCCATCTTTACCCCGTTTGTGTGTGCATGATGCTTGTCCTCCTCTAGGGCTGGAGCTTGACCTCCATTGCCGGTCTGCATGGAGTTCTTGATCTTCAACAGGTCTAGGGTTTCCACATATTTCTGAACTCTCCTCACCTTCAGTTCAGTCATTTGTTCACAACAGAGAAAATGGATTAGGTCATGAATCGCGATTCAGACAAACTGCAAAATGTGTGCCGAGTTATTTTCAATTTAATTGCATTCCATTACCTGCATTTTTCTCTGCAATTTCACATCTCCATCAGCAATAATGCTATCCAACTTGAGCAACTGATTCATTAACAACTCAATCAAAGTCAACACCTCCATTTCAGGTATCTTCCCTCCTCTAGAGATCACTGATTCCATGGCCGAAACCTAAACCAAGTTCAACCCAAACACATCAATCCGCTGATTTGTTCTTTCTTTTCTTTTCTGCACTAATTCAAATAGCAATAGTAAATTGAACTGTTTCGGTTCATTACCCGGCCAGCAAACCTATCGACTTGCAAGCTGATTTCGGATATGGACTTCGACGCCTTCTCCATTTTCGCATTCCGTCGCATCTCAAGAAGCCGCTTCTCCTGACTGATCGGGTCCTCGACGAGCACCACCTTCGACCGGTCCTTGACACCGACGATGTCGAGGAATGCGTTGGAGTCCCTCTCTTTGTCTTTGAATAGCAGTTTCTGATCTTGATGGTGCAGTCCTGTTGGCCCGGTCAACATTTTCTTCAACTCCCCTGCAGTTAAAAACGCATACAATGAATTCATTCATTCGCTCGCTCGCTCATACACTCCCTCATTCATTCTATCCATCAAATTCGAAGAATCGAAATTAAACAGAGTCATTTAAGCGACTCCAAGATTGACTCCAAACAAAGGAATCGTTACCATCTACACGTAGAAGTAAATCAAGAATGTGGAAAGTTCAATTGAACACTTACCAAATGTGGCCTGTGAGTTAATGCTGATCTCGTGGTACGTTGACCCATGCTTAACCCTAACTCGGATCGTCGGTGGCGGCGGTGCCGAGCAACGATCCAAGCCCGCGTCCCGCTTCTGGACCAGCATTCCTCCGGGTCTCACCTCCCACTCCTCCCCCGACTCCCCAACTCTGCTCGCATTACCGCCCGCGGAGCTCCCATTCATGGTCGACAGCCCTATCGTTTTAGCCTGTGCTCTCATCATCTTTCCCCACTCCCCAACTCGAAAACCTCCAAGCAAAAAGACCTTGAATTGGAACAGGGACTCAGATCTCAAGCTCTGATATTCGACGACCCAAGTCAAAATTTGCAGAGACCCATCTGTTGGTACGCTCTGCTTTGCTAAACTCCCGCATCAAGCGAGTCTAATATCGCGAGGAGGAAAAGAATTGGGCAGGAAAGAGAGAGAGAGAGAGAGAAAGATTCCTTTCCGAGACAAAGCTTCAAACTTTTCCTTTTCTCTTTGCAGAGCCAATGGCGTTCCACCCAGAAAAAGAATCGGTGCCCAGAAAGTCTATCTCCCTCGAGAATACTACGGAGAGGCCAGAAGGGACCGAGCGCTTACCAGAGCTTGACCCGCGGAGCCGAAACTCCGGATCTCAGTTCAAGTCAACAGGTGAGAGCAGCAACAGAGAGCCCTGAAAATTTTCCGGGAAAAACAGTTCAGAGCCAGAGAGCAGCAAGTGACGATTCTTTCCCTCGCCTTCCCCCCCGGAAAACTATTCGGGAAAGCCGACGCCGAACCCAAATGACGGAGAAACCGAATCTCCCTCCATAATATTCCCTCCCTGTCTCTCTCTGTGGTCTGGAAAACTCGAGGAAAGAGAGAGAGAGAGAATGGCACAACGAAAATCCTAGGGGTGGGGGGCAAGAAACGAGTGGACAGCTAACGAGGGGCTTTTGTTACGACTAGAGCTCCGATATTTGGTCTATATAAACCAACCTGTCCTGCAATTATGTACTAATTACATGCTCTCTAATATCCACATCTCCATTTTATATTGACATAAAGAAGGAAAGAGAGGGAGGATAAAAAGGGTAAACTAAACAGTACAGAAGCCGCCAAAAGCCTCCGTTGAGTCTTCGATTACTTCCATCCTTCCCCCCCCTCCTTTTGCCATCTTCCAATGTAAAAAGTTGGAAAAACGAAAGCCAAAGACCGAGACGCACGAAAGCAGAAACTACTCGCTGGGGGTGGTGGGGTTATCTTGGCGGTTATTGTTATTATTTACCTCAGCAAAGCGCGCAGCAGCTGCAAGCGATGGAGAGATCGCGTTCGACTGGTCCGGGACCTAGCGGAGCAGGAGTTTGACCTGGCTCCTCCACGACGACCGACACGTGTGGGGTCGGAGGGCGGCTCTTGGGAGATCGTGGGACGAACCAAATCATTGTCTGCTCGAAGGGTCCTCTTCGGTTTCTTGTGGAGGTTTCTTGCGGGGTTCATTTCATAGGGAAGGATAAGATGATGTGCGCTGTGGCTTAAAGACGATGTTTTTTTTTTTTTTTTTGGCCCTTTCTTTACAGTTAGTTGGAGAGCCAAGCATCACTCACCAAATAGGCCTTTTGGAAGCTTGTAACCCACCAAAGCAGAGACATTCCTAACCGGTGACGGTTCTTTGTCCTTCACTAACCTCCTCTCTCTCTCTCTCTACCAAACACTAGGATGAACGACATGATTGGCCTTCGAATTGTGCGACGCTTCGTACCTTGCCTAGCAAGATTCCAAAGGGTCTAGCACGGACTTGCGATCACAAAGTTGGCGGCTCGAAACGGGTGCGCATTCTCTTTTTAACTACGCGGCTTGCTAGCTAGCATAATCTTTTAACGTGCACTAACCTGCTCTTCCTCTCTGCCAAAAATCCGACCAAGAAAAGAACAACCGTAAATGCAAATATACCCTTCTCTAGTCTTTTGGAGAATGATGGCGGATCGGGTAAGTCAAGTTTGATCAACGACACGATCGGCTTTCGAATCGCGCAACGAGTCTCATGCCCTGCCTAGCAAGATTCCAAAAAAGGGTCCGGCACGAATTTGCTATTGCAGAGCAGGCAGCCCGAAACGGGCGCTCGCTCGCTTTCTAACCATGTTGCCGGCTGGTATAATCTTTTGGCATGCACCGCAGATCATTTGCTCGACGGCTGAATTTCCGGTTGATGTATCTTCCTGTTACGACTAGATATGGATGTCTATGTTGGATTTGGACACGAAGAGGAGAAGAATTGCACGAATTGGTGCTTTCCAAGGAAATGGTGGCGCCAACGAGCATTTGGAGTCGGGACCGAATGGGGAAAAGCTCCTTTGGAATTGCGAGGGGCCATTGAAAAATGTTTCGATCAATCGGGGCAAAAATTGCCCAAATTGGACTGGCTCCAAAACAGAGAATTAATCATCGGTACCTTCCACATCCTAACAAAAATACAAAAATAGCCATCGCTTACCGTCCCCTTTTTTCAATTGCCGAAAACATTTCTCGAATCACTTTCTCTTTTTGGGTTCGTGTTTTTTTTTTCTTTTTTGTGGGGGGTCTTTTGCCGCCAGAAATTCGAGCTTCAATTGGTGTAACTTAGTTTGGCTGCGAAGTTTTTTTCAGTGTTTAGTGGTTTTTATTTCTTTTCTTGAACAAAAACGAGAGAAGGTAAATTAGTCAGAGTGATGGGACCTTTTCGGCTTCCATCTTTCTGGAAAAATAGAGAATTTTACAAAATTGGGTCCATGACAAAAGAAGACATATTTCCCTTGATCATGTCATACATCCCATTTTAAGGGAAAATTAAGTGGCCGGAATTATCAAAATTAAGAGAGTTATTCAAAAACATTAACTTAAACTGAAGAATTAAGTTTTTTATCGGAAAATTATTTTTCTTTTACCCCAGAAAACAACGCTAATATCTGCTAAAAATCTACCTAAATTTTTGCCGAAAGCCAATTTTTTTTTTTGGTGGAAAGCCAAATTGATTAGGGCCAAGTTTTGACGATTCTCGGAAAAAAAAAACGAAAAATAGTTTACGTACAATGCAAAAAAAAAAAAGTGAAAAGCAATAAATAAATATGGCGAAGGACCACGTCAAGGTGTCCTTTATTTATTTATTTATTTATTTATTTTTGGTCTAATAAGGTGTCCTTTGAAAGCCAAGTAAAATAACGATTCGATGACGTCACGCTTGCATTTTCCACGTGGCGAACATCGACCTTCGGATCTTTCCCCGATGTCTTCCACGAAAAAAGAGGAAAAGAAAGAAAGGAGGAAAAGGGGGGCCCCTTCGGACCATTATTAACATTTGCCACCACCGACACTCCTCGTACGTGCGACGGGCACGCTCGGGGACGTGGCGCCTTCCCCGCCGTACAGGGGGGGCCGTCGCACGTGGGAAGCCGAGGTGGCGGTCGCGATTCCCTGCGGACGTAAAGCTCGATGGCGACGGTGCAACCCACCCCCGGGAAAAAAAGGCATTAAAGTATTCGAAAAGCATGGATGTCTTCTCACGAGCATTGGTTTTTTAATTCTCCATTATTAATTTCTTTTTCTTGGGTTACGTTATATTTCAGGGATAATTTCATAAATAATCTCTTAATATCATTCTTGAATTTTTAATTTTATTTAATATAATTCATGTAATATTCAATGTGATCCTTGAAAAGTTAATTCATGAAGTTTTGGTATCCGGCTTCTAAAATTTTAATTTGTTCAATGCCGTCCGTAAATGGTATCGAACAGATTAAAATACCAAAATTTTAGGAACGATATTGAATAAATTAAAATTTCAAATATCGTATTGCATACTAAATCAAAGTTTATGGATCATATATTTCAGAGACTGTTCGTGTCATTTTTTTTATATTTTAAGCAAAAAAGATATAAAAATCGATTAAAATAAAAAGGAAGAATTTCCGATTTCGATTGGCTTTTTACGGTTTGTTTGCTTTTTTTTTTTTTTGGACAGTTGCTTGGGAGGGCATATTTTGAAGAAGGGACAAGCGACCGACCAGTCGGTGGACATAGGAAAAGATCAGAAGAAATCGTGTGTATTTTATGGTCAAAATTATGGGAACAAAAAGATATTGAAATTGCCCCCATTCCTTTTGTCCCATCCGATGTTTCCTTTTTTTTTTTTAGTCGAAATAGGACGTTATAAATTAAAACTTAAGAGATCTTGAAACTATAACCAGATAGAAGGGCATCAAAACATAACAACTCCCATAACGGTTGGGGGGACGAGCAAGCCAAAATAAATTCAAAGAATTTTTGCGATGCGCTTTGGCGATCCAATCAGCAGCTTGGTTCGCAGATCTGTTACAATGGGCAACAGTTAATTTACTGAACCGGGCCATATGAAACAGGGTTTTGTGAACTACAGCTTCCAATGAAGCTGCTAATAATTCTCAAAAACGAAGGAGTTTCCATGAAGCTGCGGGCATCGTTAATCCAAGGTTATACATAACTTGCACTTACATCGATTCATGTAATTGAAAAGAAACTTTTCTAAGCATACATAATGAGTTTCCGTCCAGTATTCCCAATTTCTGAGAAAACATTCGTAATTTCATGTCGGGGTCGTAACATACAGCTAGGTGTGATTTTCATGCGGCACAAATTTGATCTCAAAGAGACGGAAGCTCAATCATGCAATCGAGCTCGAGTTCTGCGGCCATGGCAGGCAGTGACACTCTGGATCGGCGTTCCGGTCGAGAGCTCAAAACTCGGGCGACCGTGAACATATGAGATCGAGGATGTGAACTAGAAGAAGAGATTGAGCTTGTTTAGGGGTCAACTAGAGGTTTGGAAGTTGAAGATGTTTATGAGGAGTAAAGAGGAGATTACGAGTTTCTACATATGGTGAGAGAGAGAGAGAGAGAGAGAGAGAGAGAGAGAGGGCAATTTGGAAATTAAAAAGAAATCCACATGCTCCACGATGCCTTTTTTTCATAAAATAAGTCCACGATAGCAATATTTATATCCCGTCCAGGCCCCATCAATCATGTTTTGGCAAGGATGATCGATAGCACTTTTTAAAAAGCAAAAAAAATTCAAGTTTAAACCAAAAAAGAAAAGAAGTAAAGTGAATATTCTTTAACTTCGAGCTTGTGTTATTCGTGACATCATCCACTGAGTTACGATATGTTTTTGAAATCTAGGAAGGGTGTGGCCGCTCTTCTAAGCACGCCTTGTGATTTTGCAGCCTCCACTCTCTAATGCTCGGTTGGGTTTAAATTTGAGAAAATTATCGAAAAAGTCATAAACATATTACGTTTTTATCAATTAAGTCTATTCGTCCAATTTCTAGTCCAATTTTAGCCAAAAATCGCTGACATAAATATCAGCCGTCCTACGTGGCACGATCGACGCTGATATAGATAATTTTTTAAAATTTTTTGATATTTTTCCTTCTTTTTCTTTTCTTTTCTTTCCCATTTTTTTTTGTAGTGGTTGGCAAGGATAAAAAATATTAAAATATAATTAAGATTGTCCACCTCAGTGCCGGCCGTGCCACTAAGATGTTCAGTGTCCACGTTTACAATTTCCGGTCAAAATTAGGTAGACGGACTCAATTGACAAAATATGAAAAAGTTTAAAACAATTCAATTGTTTAAAACTAACTTGACAAAAGCACGATAAGTTTAAGACTTTTTGGGTAATTTTCTCATTTAAATTTTGTGGCCGAAAAGTTTGATTGAGTGGCGGATGAATTATGTTTTTTTCTCTTGTGGCCTCAGTAAATACGTAGATGCAAAGGCAAACGTGCGAGTTCAAAACCAAGAAATCCCACATGGGACCTCCACTCAAACACTAATTGATAACGATATCATTAAACAAAATAACATCCGGGACAGAGACATAATTACCAGAAAAAAAAATCTTAAATCTATTGCATGAATTCTAATTCAATCCTAAGCATTTCAATTCAAATAATTGAATCCTAAATCTTTTGACAATTTGCCAATATATTTCTTTCAATCAATTTTAACTAAAAATTATTGACGTGAATATTAACCATATTACGTAATATGACCGGCACTAATATGGATAATTTTTATAATTTTTTGGTTTGAAACGATATAAATAAGGTTATGCTGGGGGTGGGGGAGGGGGGGGGGGGTTAGATACGGTACGGTGATTTTAGTAATGATAAGAAAAGTACGGTTCTAGTTCTAGTAAGCAAGTAAGCCAATTAGTGCTGCTTTTATGTTCCTAAAAGTCGTTTGATCCCACCTAATAAAGGCATAGATGATACGTTCCGCCCTTTTCACGAAGAAAAGTTTATCATGACTCGTTTCATTCCCCTACACTCCTGGCTCACAATGGAAATTTGCCCAATAGCTACGAGACGGGAGCTCTATACAAATTGAAAGGTTGACCGATTCGGGAATCTCTGGATCTACACTTATTTTCAACTCCCCTGCTTGCCATCCACACCAAAATAAATGGAGTTTTCCCATAAAACCTGCTAGTGGAGGAAAACCTCTTAGGGATAACAGACATAGGGCTAAAGAGAGAGCCAAAAAAGGATTTTTCATGTATAATCCTGCAAAATCTCGAATGTTATCATTTCCGGTACGTAGACTAAATAATACAATGCAAGCAAAAGTTCATAGATTCATGGAGATATGGAACAACATATAAATTATCATGCTCACATATCCACCTACTCTCGTCATAGTTTGGTGACCTAAGGGGCAGACATTGATTGTTATATAAAGGAGTAGGATATTCTAGATTTATGGCTTCTCTCAAATATCAAACAAGAGAAAGAAACAAACATCAAATTGTTCATAGATCTTTAGGCCTAATTCCAAAAAAAGCACCAATTTTAGGTTGAGGGACAATTTTGGTCCGAACTTCTTTTTATTCCATAAAAAAGCACTAATTTTAGGTTGATGGACAATTCTGGTCCAAACTTTTTTTTGTCTTATAAAAAAGCACAAACTTAAGGTTGAGTGATAATTCTGGCCCAATTTTTTTTTTCCTCATTAAAAATCATCAACTTTCATCATGATCTCAAATCTAACCACCTATTAACTTTTACCATTGTTTGAGAAAGAATGTTATGATGATGAGCTTGGCGAATCTCGTCCATAGCATTTGTCGATAAGCAGTGATCACTTTCAGATTATGTTTAGCCAAAGAAATTTAATCTAGAGATATTTTTGACTCGTCAGTGAAGTGAAGGAGATAAATAGTTTTATCGTTATTCTTTAAATTGTGGCTTAAAGAATAAGACAATATATATTACTTTAAATCCATTTAGCAAACCACATAAATTTATTGCTAATGTGGAATAGTCAAGTTAGATAATCAATGGTTTTAAGTCAATGGGAGCTAGATTTGGGATTTAAGTCAAAGTTAGTGTTTTTTATGAGACAAAAAAAAGTTGGGGCCAGAATTGTCCCTCGTTCTAAAGTTGGTGCGTTTTTACTGGACAAAAAAAAGTTCGGGCCAAAATTGTCCCTTGACCTAAAGTTGATGCTTTTTTATGAGACAAAAAAAAGTTCGGGCCAGAATTGTCCCTAGACCTAAAGTTAATACTTTTTGTTGGAATTAACCCTAGATATTTACGATATGTTCCCTTTGGTAACTGGGTTCATGAATTACGGTTGACAAACAGTACGAGCTATCTACCATTTGAGTCTCCAACAACTATTCCAATAATTACGTCTCCAATTTGACCTATGGACGAATATGCAAGCATACGTTTCATGCTTGTTTGAGTAATAGCAAAATTTCGATTTAATAGCAAACAATGGTTATTTCAAACACTGTCTATTGTCCCGCCAACAAAGACCAAGGGCTTCTTCTCTGTGCTCTGATTCACTTGCTAATACAGAACTCTCCTTTCCTAAGGCTTATGAAAGAAAGAAGAGTAAGTAAAGTGACTAGTAGTAAGAAAATCTTTCAGAATCAAAATTATATCTTGGTAGCCTTCTTTATTTGCTTTTAATTTCTTTTTTATTGTGGCCCATGAGCGATTTCTAGTATTATCTCAGCGTCAGTAATCTTCTATCAAAATTGAAGAAAAGAATTATATTGAGAACTTATAAAGAAGGTTCATGACTTAATTGGCTATATTGAAAAGTTTACAACTTCTTTAGTTAATGTCCTTGTTAATGTCCCCCCGGAACGGAAGATGGCACATCTGAATCGAAGTGATTCATCACAACGACGCAATTAGACCAGCAAGTTCACAAATACCTTTCCTCCGAATTGATCAATGAGCGAACGCGATTTATACAAGCGAGGAAATTCAGTAGCCATTGAAAACGAGGCTTTTGGGTTAGAAACGGGGGGGGGAGTCCCATCCCATCAAAGGAACCGACGATGGAGGAAAGCCGAACCGACAACATTAAAGCTCGCGCACACTGACGTAGTCAGTAAGAAGGAGAAAAGCCTGAGTTGCTTGATGCGACGTGGATGGACCACCAAATGCGCGGATGGTTGCTGCCCAACTCCTTCCAATGTGGTGAAGCTTCTGCGCTGGGCTGCTCTCTCTGACAATGCTTCCGTCTGCAGAAAATTTCTAGTCCCTTGCAGCGTACACGTTGCGTTCCTCAGCTTTTCAATCATATCCACCACCCGATATGGGAGCTCCAAGCTTCCTTCCTACCTTCCCTTGTTTCGGCTCGATTGATTCGTTTATATCCATCAAAAATCTCCGGTTCACATGCTAATTCAATTATAAATTTTTTAATTATAACTAATTTCAAGAACACAAGAAGTTTGAGTTGAGGGATGTAAATGGGTCCTCCAGCCTCTAGGAGTAAATGGCTCTCTCTTTTTTTTGGCATTTCAGGTCCGATCACGCAATGTCGTATGTCCCTAAAAAAGGGCAGCAGACTTGAATAAAGAACGAGACTTATGGTTGTGGTTATCTTTAGAGGATCGAGATATTTGCTCCTAAAAGACCTAGCTACAGTTTTTCTGACCTCATTTTTATTGGAAATTTGGAATAAAGAGTCGGTTTGGCACGACGAAGGTTATTTAGGTGAACACGGTAACAATTTCACATAAAAACAGTGCGTTTCAATTGATAATTCATGTGTGTGTGTGTGTAGGGCTCATTGTCATCCATGATTGAATGGATTTGGAAAATCGTAGGGAAAAAATGGTCATTTTCATTCGCACGTAGCCAAAGGCAACAGCTGGGTCTCTACATAATAATCACTCCTCAGGATTGTAGCATTAGCCTCTAGGACAGGAACAACCGATGGATACAATTTGCCTGCCCAACTCAGGTTCTCTCTCGCGAAAGTCAAATCCCGCTCTCCCACTCTTCTAAATCTCTCTCAATCAGAGAGCTAGCACCCTCGCACAGCTCATCCTGGACAACATTAGAAAGAAACTTGTCATGAATGACTCGTTCTTTGACTAGGGACCATGTCGACCGCTTGTACACGTTATCAATACCCCACCTAATCAAAACAACGAATGATGTCCATGCGCATGTAGAACCATAACGGTACTCGGATTCTACCCATTTTCTGATTGCACCTGTCCCTCGCTCTCGCGCTTTCTCCAAGCTATTTTGCATCTTTGGAAATTTGGAACATGATGTCATGTTGAAGTGTCCAAGGTGTGCTCAGGAGAGAAAGAAGACAAATGGGTCACGGGCATCTACTCGAGGCTTTCCAACACATGTAGAGAAGGAGACCACAGTAAGAGTAAGAACTCCCGGTTCCAATGTGCAAGCATCAACGTAATACCATCGGGACATTCATAACCCAAGTTTTTTGTACATTTGTGCAATGTGGAAGCATCTTCACAGACATCACATGTGCAATTTTCTATCATTAGTTTATTCAGAATCAGAACAAACTATCAGCTGCTCTATGGCTCAGTAGGGTTAATATTCACATGGGCACTTCTCTATTATTAGTATGTTCAGAATCAGAATAAGCTATCAGCTGCTTAATAGCTCAGTAGGTATATATGACGCTCTTGCAGCAGTTGGCAATGTAACTATCCATCTAACGAAGCATAGGTATATACATACATCCATACTGGGCCATCTAAATGATTTGGATAACTAGAGGAAGTGATTGCATAAGTTACTCATAGAAAAGTCACATCCAATCAAAACATTGTGTCACTTATCACAAACGGACAACTAGGGTATCGTGGGCAATGTTCAGCATGAGCTCACACGAGAATTATGCCGAGAAACCTGAAATTGAGAAGGCAAATACAGTTGACTCGAAACATTCACGGCACAGTTCCAACCTTCTTTTTTTCATAGAGAAATCAAGATATCATAATATAGATCACTATAAGATCAATTTGCAAAGAAAGATGAATCTATGACCCCTCCCTCTGTTCTACATATGCACTTTTATGTGTATCAAAACAGCTGACAGCTGATAGGGACAGTCCCAATTGATTACTAGTGTCAATGAATGCATGGATTAAAGACGGCTTAACCGTCTCTACAACCCTTTGTTGAGGGCCTCGACTTGAGGCCGTCTAATTGGAAGACTCGAGGTCTTTGGGGATGGCTAGGAGCATGCATGTCCTCTTTTAAAGGTGTAGAGTCCCATCAAGCCTCTAAGTAGTCTCCCAGCAAATTTCTTCCTACTTATTTGTTCATTTCCTCCTCTATTTTACAGATTATACATCGTTTATGTAAACACCCCTTTTTAATGATCAGATTATCAGTCTCATCTAAAACAAAGCCACAATAATTTGGCAACAAATTGAAAATCGATTGATTATATTTGATTGAAAATCAGAAGTCTTGGATCCACACTAACCAAATATCAGAACATGAAATTTTCATACCCCAGACATAACAAGCAAGATAGAAAATATAACATGTATTCTACATAATCATATGAAAAACAAAAGCTCAATATCTAATAGATCTTTGCCATGCTTTTGCAATTAACCACATCAAAAGGGATCACATACTCCTTGTATATCATCGCCATCTGCACAAGATGGAAAAGATATTGACTATTTTCAAATTCACTGCAATACACTAATTTGTGAAGCCTAGAATAAACTTGACCATTATGAAGGAATCAAGGAGAAATCATTTTCTTACAGAAAGAACATGTCCGAACCAACCTCAAAATTTATACAGATCTACATGATGTATGATACTACTCTGTAATCAAAGACTCTAAAGACGAGCCTAATAAGCTTTCTCAGCAACTATTAGGAGTTATTTCGAGAACACCAAAAGTTTTACATTATAATTTCTACTTAGTCCATGAGGTATGAGAGATATAATGGGTTTGCGACTTCTCTGATCCCATGGGAATGGCCTAATATGTATTGAATTGGAAGTAGACTCAGATTGGCACAATCAAGGTATATATATGACCATGGCTACAATTTCACATAAAAGCACTATGCTTCAATTGATAATGCGTGTGTGTGTAGGGTTCATTGTCATCCAAAATTCAACGGACTTTGGAGACTGTAGGAAAAAAATGGTCCTTTTCATTCCCATGTAGCCAACAGCAACATCTGGGTCTCTACATAATGATCACTCCTTTGGATAGTAGCATTAGCCTTTAGGACAGGAACAAAAGATGATCCATTCTTGGACAAGGGACCATGTTGATCACTTGTAAACATTGTTAATGTCACAGCTAATCAAAACAGAGAATGATGTCCATGCACGAGTCGGAACCATACCAATACTCGGTTTCTACCCATTTTCTGATTGTGGTTGTTCCCAGCTCTCGCGCTTTCTCCAAGTTATTTCACATTATCGGAACAAGATGTCATGTTGAAATGTTCAAGGTGTGCTTAAGATAGATAGAACACAAAGGGGTCGCAGGCATCAACTTGAGGCTTTCCTTCTCTGTATGTATTGACCACACAGAGTAAGAGCTCCTAGTTCCAATGCCAAGCAACAATGTTATACCATCGGCACATTTCATAACACAAGTTTCTTGTACATTTGTGCAATGTGGAAGTATCTTCACAGACATCAGATGTGCACTTCTGCATTGTTAGTATACTCAGAATCATAATAAACTATCAGCTGCTCTATAGTTTGATAGGGATGTATGACACTATTGCAGCAGTTGGCTGTGTATGTATCCTTCTACTGAAGCATAGGTATATACATATGTCCACACTGGGCCATCCAAATATTTCAGATAACTCGAGGAAGTGATTGCATATGTTACTCAGAGAAAAGTCACATCCAATTAAGACACCGTGTCACTTATCACAAACAGAAAATTGGGATATCGTGGGCAATTTTCAACGCAAGCTCACTTGAGAACAGTTACGCAGAGAAACCTGAAACTGACAAGGCTAATACAATTCACTCGAAATCGACACAGCATGCTTCCATCCTTCTGTTTTTTCAATAGAGAAACCAAAATATCATCATATAGACCACCATAAGAACAATTTCCGCAGAAAAATGAATCTACAATTCCTCCCTCTGTTCTACATATGCATTTTTATGGGTATCACTATCAAAAAGAAAATAGAGAACAGGTGACAGCTGAATCCATCCTTAAGGTATATTTTCCTGTAGGTAAACTCACAAGCGACAGCTCAAATCCCCATTCTGGACCATTGGCTGTACATTTGCAGTTAAAAGTAATTCCTGACCACTAATAGGGACAGTCCCAATTGATTACTAGTGTCCATGAAAACACGGATTAAAGACGACTCAACTGTCCCTAAAACCATTTGTTGAGGGCCCTGACTTGAGCCCGTCAAATTAAAGACTCAAGGTCTTTGGGGACAACTGGGAGCATGCACGTTCTGTTTTAAGGGTGTAGAGAAACGTCAAGCTTTTAAGTAGTCAACCTGCAAATTTCTTCCGTTTTGTTGGTTGATTTCCTCTTATTTTTTTAACATTAGATACATCATTTATGTAAACCCCATATTTTTTATCTGTCAAATTATCATTCTCATCTACCATAATCATTTGGCAACATATTGAAAATCGACTATAGTTGATTGAAAATCAGAAGCCCTAGATCTACACGAACCAAAAATCAAAACATGCAAAATTTCCACCCAAGACATAACATGATGAGAAAAAACGTAACCAGTATTCTATACAATCATGTTAAAAAAATAACCTCAACCTCTAATAAACTCCGCCGTGCTTTTGCAATTAACTGCATCGAAAGAAATCACATGCTCCCTACGTATCATCACCCACCTGCACAAGATAGAAAAAAAATTGTGTCTATATTCAATTTCACTGCAATAGACTAATTTGTGAAGCATAGAAAAAAAAGTGACTATTATGAATGAACAAGGAGAAATCATTTTCTGACATGAAAGAATATGTGCAAACCAACCTCCAAATTAATACGATCTCCATGACGTATAATACTTCTCTGTAATCAAAGACTCGAAAGACGACCCCAATAAGCTTTCTTAACACCTATTTTCCACATTGGACCATCCTACACAACAGTGATTAAAATCTTCATCAGAATATATGATCAATCCCTTTGAAGAATGGTGAATATACTCAAACTAACAGTAACAGATAGTTTTTGACAGATGCCAGAAAAAAAAAAAATTCGACTCTCCAATAGTATCATCGGGCCAACGAAAGCTAACATCTTAGATCAAGCAATACAACCATAGAAAGACATGAATCAATGAAAGCTAACCATCTCAATATGCATCAGCAGCTTAATAAGGACAAGTACCTAAGAATGTGCTCATATTGAAGAAGGCTAAAAAAGAAGGGTCAGTGATTTCACAAATGAGTCCAAGATATGCTCCCAAAAGCACATATATCTATCACACCCTTATTACAAGGGTAAATAAATTAAACATACAACTACCTAACAGTAACCACTACTCCAATCAACAAAAACAGCATTAATCAGAAAGAGAATTGAGTCAAATCCAGTAACAACATCAACAACTCCTAAATTCCAAAAATCAACATTGAATGAAACGGATTCATCAATTGAGACATTGATTGACTTGTTAAGAGACGAAGATTGAAGGCAAGCATCAGAGAGAGAGAGAGAGAGAGAGAGAGAGAGAGAGAGAGAGAGAGAGAGAGAGAGAGCTTAAGGTGAAGAGTTGGGATGCCAGGCATCTGCATTGTGATGAAGAAGTGGGATGAGATTATAAGTAGCACTTCGTATTTGGTAGGTGAGTTATCATCACTTAGGTATCAGAGTGGAGTCAGTGGACAAAGAAGCGTATCTTTAAATTACATATACTCATCAATATTCCTCAAATTGAGCAGACATCATCTGTTAAATATGAATGTCAAGAAAATAAACTCATTTCATGGCACAAAAAAAATAAAATAAAAGAGAAACATGGCATACCATGTTCGACAGAATTTCATATGCAAAAATAATCAACTTCCCTTATGGGCTACTCCTACATTTTAGACTAACATCAGGCGTGCAGTTTAGTTTTGAATGGCGCAGAACATTCAGCATTAATCTCCAGTACCACAGCAAACTTATCTGATCCAGGAGAGCGGTGAGTGTGGCAATCATTTATTTATTCACTCTAGCCAACCCAGTCCACAGTTCCATCAACTTCTGTGGTAGCAGATTCATTTATCAAACTCAAAACAATATATCACGCCATGCGTGCCCTTGTCCCATGCCGCATCCTATCTAGGTTGTGAGCATGTTTTCATTAACCGCGTGGATCTTATTTCCTGGTACTGTTAAGCATTCTGGTTCAACATAAACCTCATTTTTATCTTCTTTTTCCAGTTTATAATCATCTCCCAAAAATTTTGTGTCTCCAGCGTAATCCAAATATCCAGGTATTCAAGCTTCAGTCCTGAGAGTGGAGCTGCTGTCGTAGTCATTGCCTTGACAGAGGATCTATAAACCTGTCGGCATGAGCTACAAATAAGGTCTTAAATGAGAAAAGGGCATTATCAATGTTCTCTCAACAGCCCCCATGGTATTGAATTACGTTGAATGAACACAAAAGAACATTACACAATATGACTTGGAAATGTCCATTTTGTATTTTCTACAGCAAAGGGACTTGTTTTGACCCTTTTTTGGTATTGCAGCAATGAAACTCCCCTCCATAATATTGAGCATTGTCTGAGAAGAGAGTTTCCATTCAGGCACTTAAACTCATTTGCAGTCCACATCTGCAACAACTTCTCATCATATGGCATCTCAAGAAGAGAGTGTCCAGACAAGAGGGTTAAGCAGAACTTGGTGAATGAATATTCGGATATAGCAAAGGACGAATATGATCATCATCAACAAATTAGCCTGCTAATTCAGTTCCAAGCATGAGAAAGACGGACAAATCCTTATTCAATTGCTCCCTTTCAGTTCAATCTAAAGAAGTTGTGATAATTTAGTTGCCTATTCAATATAGTAGATACAAAAAGGACGTGACTTACACACAACCGAACAAAAGACGCACCGGAGCCTCACTTTCTGTAAAAGTAACAAATCCAACCAAGCAATTCACCACTGTTTAATTATACATATGTTTTACCGGTAAACTTGTTTGCAACAGCTTTTGTCCAGGCTCTGTCTTTGTCACTATAAGCATAACTCATGCTTGAGACCAGGACGATGAACCCTTCATTTCTCCCCATCTGGTATACCTCTTGATCTGAAGCTTGAAGCAGTGGCTGCACCAAGAGTGAGCGTGTCCCATTTGGCAACAATTCCCGAAATCCAAAATCTGCAGTTTTGATGAAAACTTCAGCCATTGAAAAACTACAGTAAAGAGATTTACTTTTCTCTTTCCCCAGAACAATTGAACCACGCATGCTTACTTCTAAGATTGAAAAAAGAACTATTTCACTGTATTATTAGTGTCTGAAATATATTCTTAGTGCTTGCACGCTCTTAGCTTCTTCTACATACTAAATGGAACAAACATCAATTTTTACTAAGGTTTTGTTTTTATATGCAGATGTTCATACAAAGGACTGCTTGATTGATCAAGCATTTGCCCTTGAAGAGACAATGCGATACGACATTGAAGGACCTGCCAATAGATTTTCTCATACCTGGACTCTGAGTGAAATAGAATGTATCCTTCAAATCAGAGAGGCCAATTTTCTGTATCTGTTCCTCAAACCAATCAAGGACACGAGCTTTAGACACATCATCCGGTGTTCTCCAATAGCCACGTATACATAGCTCACCTTTAACTGATATTAACTGTGGCAATACAAAAGGATAAAATGTGTGAAATTTGTAACTTCCATAAGGAAAGTAATAAGCAAGCATTTATTGAGGTTTCTCACGCTGGCTGTGTGATAAATAACCATGGAGATCACTTTAGCTCTTAGTAACCACATACCGCAGCAATAGTATTTGTATTGCGCAATAGAACATACGTTGCCCAAGCCAAGTTCTCCTTCAACGTATCAGACAGACTTTCTGACATGATGAAGAGCTGTTCATTGCCTTCAGGCAATGTTACTTGATTCAGTGGAGCAGCACCCTGAAAAATCATTACTATCACTCTCAGAAAAATGTAATCATTAGCCTAGACAAAATACAGTACCCACATCAAGAAGATAATCCAGGACAAAACAGGTGCGCAATGTCCAAAGGTTAAACATATATTGCAAACGCCAAGCACCCACGAACCTCGCGAAAACCAACCAATGGCCTCATGAAGGGGAAAATGCAAAGGAACCACCACTTTGCGCCACAAATTAGCTTGCTTGAATAGCATCTCGACTCAGCCAAAAACGCCAACTACACTCAACATACATCAATAATAAAAAACAGCAAAAGATTTACCTGAAGAAATTTTCCAAGATAAGGGAGTATAATGGAGAATGCAGCCAAAGAAAGACCCAGAACCTCTGTCCTCTGAAAAGAGATGCAAAAAAGAAGAAGCTCAAATTCCAGATTAATCCACGAAATCTGTGCGATCAAAGTAATTACAGCCTCAGAAAAGATTGTAACCAGCTGAGCAGGGGTTATATTGGCGAGATCTGACCCCACGAAGTGATTCAACAGCAAGAGCGAACCAAACCCATACCCTATCCATCTAGGCAAGTACGACTCGTCCAAACCAGGTATGCCTACAACCACATCCATCGAAAGCACCTCCTAAGATTCGAATATTTTGCTTCCATGCATCATAAGTGATGGCATATTCAATTCACAGAGAGAGAGAGAGAGAGAGAGAGAGAGAAGAGAGTTAGTGATGTTACCGAAAGTGAAGCGAAGGACCGAGAGGTTGAGCTGTCGCTCGTCGCCGGTGGTTTCGGGGTCGCCGCCGAGACGAGCAGAAACTCGTGACCGTTTTGTATTTCTTTTGGCGCGAAAAGGAGGAGGGAGATGTGGGTGAATCAAGGCGTTCAAAGTGAAGATGGCGCTCATTCCTCTCCCTTGTTGCTTTCGCAGTGTGCGTTTCCAAGAAAGATGGCTTCTGCCGCTTCCTGTTTTGTGCCAATGCATCTGGCATAAGACATCTTCAAGTTTAAACGAAAAGCACCCCGTTGAGGTCATTTCAATAACTCCTCTGCCCTTTCTTGCAGACTAACCGTCGTTCCCGTAACTTGGAACGAAACCCAATTTGCAAAACTGGAAGAGCCAATCAAAGGCGAGAGACACAGAGAGAGAGAGGAACTGAGAATCATCCCTTCACTCACCGTCCTCAACAGCCGAGGATGACCTCGTCCTCTTCGTCGACATCCACCGACACCGGTTCGACGGCTGTAGGACCAGGGACAGGCTCGGCCCGCGAGCCCCGCTTCCCAGCGCGCGACGTGAATGCCCTGTTCGGAGCAGAAGCAGATGGGCATGCCCGAAAAGAAGACCAGCAGCCATGGTTTGGCCACGGCGGAGAAAGACAGGAGGAAGCTAAGCGGACACCGGGTCGGGGTCTCAGGCTTTCAATTCGAGAAGACAGGCAGGGTGGGGGGACAAAGAAAGAGACAGCACAAGACTCCGGTCCCCGAAAGGGTGGACGGCTCTGTTCTTATCATGTAAAGAAACATGCTCGACTCGAAACAAGAGCAGCAATGCTGACGCTGCCGAGGCCCCCTTCAATTCCAATCCTTCGCCGATGCATGGCTTCTCCGAAGACACGACAGGTCCTGCGCCCGCTCCAGCCAAGTCGGAGCAACCCCCCGGCAATTCCCAGAACTTGGAAGCCCACGGCTACAAATCCCTCGGCCCATCGTCGTTGCGGTGACATTCCCTCCCAGTGGCAACAGTTCGCCCCGACCCATCATCCTTCGGGCCAAGTTCGTGAGCCGAGTCCCAGCATACGATCTCGTCCGTCCTGTCCGGGAGGGAGCACGAACGACAAGTCCCACCGCCACCCCTTTGGCGATCCAATCCAAGAGCATTGCTAGGGAAGGCCCGTGAGATTGGCGAAGCTCGAGCCCATTGCGGAAACAACCAGGAAGCCCGTGTCATACTAGAAAATGGTTAATACCGCGAGAAAAGGGGAAAAGAAAAAAAGTAAATAGCGAAAAAAAAATCAAAAAAATATACTTATAATTTTTTTTTACTAGTCACTGGCCGGCTAGAAGTCCTTATTTGAGACGATTTGGCCAGTTCGGGCCTTTATTTGAAGCGATTTGACCGCTTCAAAACGCTTATTCGAGACGATTTAATCATTTCAGGCTCTTATTTGAGACAATGTCCACTCCAGACCCTCGTTTGATGAAATGACTCCACTCCGGATCCCTTTTTAGAATTTTTCCAAAATTAAATTGGGGATTACCTTTTATTAGCATGTTAGTGCGCACTTGACGCTTCTCTTGTAGCTGTAACACCTTTGTATCCGTCGGGACATTTCTGTCTCCTCAGATACGAGGTTTTTGTGTTTAGCCTTTTTGTAATTCATGCGTTGAAAAGTAATATCACTTACCTTACAAAAAAAAAAATTGGGGGTTGCCGATTTAGTAATTTATTATTTTTTTGTATTAATCCTAAAAACAAAAGGAGAAAGAAAACCAAAAACAGAGCACGGAACACACCGAACACCGCCCTGCCCTGCCCTGCCCGGCCCGATTGTCATGCCAGCAACGAGTCGGCCACACGTGCGGATTGCACGTGCCAGTCGAAAGTCTCCCTTCTCAATTCTATTCAATTCAATGCCCCCCTGCCCTGCGCTCCCATCTCTAGGCATAATAGAGGCAATCATTGCACCTCCCATTAACTCCATTTATCCCCCGCCCCCCACCCCCAAAAAAAAAATTAATTAAAATAAATAAATAAGTCACATCACATCACTTTATTTTATTCGCCTTTAATAACGCGCTCGTTACGCAAAAAATAACTTACTTCTTATATAAAAAACATTTAACTCGAATACCCATTTTTTTTTTAGGAAAAAGCGATTGGTTTTCTCTTTATTTCGTGATTAAATCGAATTTGAGTTTGGAAATGGTTTCAAATATACATGATTATTTTGGTTTTCTTTGGTAAATGAGGGATGGTGAAATTTTTGGAGCTAAAAAAGTAGCTAGGTTTTGCATTTTAACTGACATATTTTTCTGCTCTATTTGGCTCCACGTTACCGAAATTTAAAAACTCGAATCTCTACATTATTTTTCCTCTAAACACCAAAAAGGAAAAGAGAAAAACAAAAACCTTCTAATTGGCAAGAAAAACTCTGATAAATTAAAAGGAAAAAAAATCGGTGCCTTCTTGCTGCTTGAAATTTCATTTGTTGTGAACGGATTTTTGTCGGTTCATCCGTACATGGTAACCAAATACATGAAAATATGGAAAACGAATTTCAAGGAAATCCACCCTAGATCTAAGATGAACATTACATGATAATTTTATCTACTTTTACGTGCAATCTTGCTGATACCATGAAAAAAATGTGCAATCGTTTGATTTGTAATTACACCTTTTGAGTCGCGTTGACGAGTGCCTGAATGTTACTCGTTTTCTTAATCAAAAGTACTTTGACTATTAACGTGCTTATTAAACACATTAGAAAGGTGATATCTCATAAAATTATAACGTATTTTTATTTCATCATTTTAATCGGTACCTAAACTTTTCTAATGCTAGGCAATCGACGATGCATGTAAGAAATTTTCCCGGGGCTACAATTTTGTCACGGATCAGCGTAGATTCAACTATTAAGTGTATGAATATTTATTTACCATGAGATGAATTTCACTGACCCTTAAAAACGAGGGAGTTGTGCTTGTATAGGTTCCGCGTAATTTCGCATAAATTCAAAACAAATTCAGATATTTTAACCTGCAATTTGGATATTGACTCTAATATAGTTTAGGGACCACTTCATCGCCGTAAAAACAACAAGACTATATTTTTAGGCCAAGAGAAAAGAAAAAAGGTACAAAATATTCGTATTTTTTTTTTTCTGTCGAATTTTGACCGATTTCAGACTGCCAAAAGAATTTCGACCCAAAAAAAAAAAAGGACTACCAAAAGAAGCAAAAAAAAAAAAAGGAAAGGAAACGGGTCAATTTCCTTAATATTAAACTATTGCCTGATTTGACAAAAAAAAAAAAAACTATTGCCTGAAAAATTGCACGACTAGAGGAACTGAGCGCGGCCGCAGGGGATTCCCGCCCCTCGCCCCCACCGAAGGCCTACTGGCTACGCCGGTAGCCAAAAGCCAAACCCCCCCCCCCCCCCCCCCCCCAACCCCCAACCCCTCCTTGCGGTCCACGTTAGGCGACTCCCCGGATCGCACCAACCGGATCCCGACACGTCGCCCCCCCGCCGCCGCCGCCGCCAGATCCCAGCCCCCGGCCCGACCTATCGGGGCGATTCGTGTCCCGCCGGCCCGCCCCCCACCACCCCCAACCACCCGCTGCAGCCGGTGCAGCGGCGCCGTGGGGCGAGCGGGTCGCGGCCGGTCGCCCCCTCTTTCCAAATCTCCCCCCCCCCTTCCCCACCACCACCGCTGGGCGTATATAAATGCGGCTCTTTTAATCTTTTCCAATTTTCTTTTTGTCCCCTTCCTTTCCTTCCTCCCTTCCTTCGCCTTCCGCTTTCGATTCTTTGGGCAGCTAATCCTCCCAGATTGCGCGGAAACTCTCCCCCTCCTTTTCTTCCTTGTCGATCGGAGTCGGAGGTTTTCTTCCCCCCGCCCGCGGTCGTTTCGCGATCTCTGGGTCAGTATCTCTGCGTAGCTTGTTGTTGTTGTTGTTGTGATGTGGCTTGGATTTGTAGCGCGAGTGATTTCCAGTGACGGGGTAGTGTTTTCAGTGCACAGTTGGTGGATTGCTTGAGCGTCCGATGGTCGCGATTCGGGTTACTGTTTTGTGGTTTTTCGATCGGGTTTGTTTCTGGGTTGTTGTCATTGCGCTCTGGCGATCTCTTCTGGGTCGGCTGCAAAATCTTCTTTTGTTTTTTGTTTTGCCTCTTCTCGATTCGAATTGGTTTCGGTTTGCGGGTAGCTAGGGTGCAATTGCTTTTGGGTGGAGGAGGGGTGTTGAGTTCGTTTGGAAATTTGGGCCTTTCGGGTCGTGGGTCGTGGTTGCTGTGACCGAGCTGAGCGGCTCGTGACTAGGGTTTGGTCGGCGTGATCGTGGGTGGGGAAGGTTTTCTGTCCGAGGGTTTGTTTTGGGGAGTGCTCCGAGTTTGATGAGGTGCTTTGGGTTTTGTTTCCGAATTGCTTAATTAGGCATGGTTCTCGAGTAGGTTTCTTGCTTTATTCTCGCCGGACTGTTTGCTGCTGCTGCTGTTCAGTTCCCTTAGAATATTCGCGTAGAGCACCCGGAAGCTGGTTGTGTTGTGCAACACTAAACACTTTTTGGTCTTGTAATGACCTTCTGTAAATTCAATTCTCCCCTTTCACTCACTGGTGACATTTCCAATACAGAACTGCCGGCGCTTTTTGCTTTCAAGGTTGGTCTCTGCATCATTTGCATCCCATGTTGTTCTTGTGATCTGCTGGTTGAAGCCTGTTATTCAGGTGGATTGAGGAAGTTTGAGTGAATATATCTTGATACAGAGGATAGATAATCAGGCCTGGCTCTGGATAGCTACTTAGACTCCGTTCACCAAGGGGCGGCACCCCCTATGGTCCCATCACGTGCAACTGGAGGCTTGACCCAGTCTTCCTCGAGTTCAGGAATCTATTACCAGGGGGATGGACAGTCCCGTACTGTAGTTAATTCTCACTTGAGCTCTTCATTCGGTAACTCCTCTAATTCGGTACCTGGAACTGGGCGCCCTAATCTAGGAACGGTTTCAGGGGACATGAACAATGTAGTTTTGAATAGCGTGGCAAACTCAGGACCAAGTGTTGGGGCGAGCTCTTTGGTTACGGATGCTAATTCTGCACTCTCAGGAGGGCCACATTTGCAGAGAAGTGCAAGTATCAATACGGATTCTTATATGCGTTTGCCAGCATCGCCAATGTCTTTTTCTTCGAATAACATCAGTATGTCAGCTTCATCAGTTATGGACGCATCCTCTGTAGCTCAGCAGAACTCTCATCAAGAACAGACACCCCCAGTTCAACAGAATCAACAACAGCAACAAGGGGCTTCTACTGCTACGTCATTACCTGCATCACAAACTGGGCAAGTGTTGCTGCCCATGGGTGCAAGAATGCCTGGCTCTTTCATGCAGGACCCGAATAACCTATCTCAGGTGCAGAAGAAACCACGGATGGACATTAAGCAAGAAGACATAATCCAGCAGCATGTCTTACAGCAACTGTTTCAGAGACAGGACGCCCTGCAGTTACAAGGGCGTAGTCCTCAGTTGCAAGCATTAATGCTGCAGCAAAGACGACAACAACAGCAACAATTTCTTCAATCAGTGCCACATATGCAGAGGGCCCATTTGCAGCAGCAACAGCAGCAGCAGCAGCAGCAACTTCAGTTGAGGCAGCAGCTGCAGCAACAGGGCATTCAATCAATCAATACCTATAAGCGCCCCTATGATAGCGGTGTATGTGCTCGTCGGTTGATGCAATATCTTTATCATCAGCGACAACAAACTCCGGTGAGTTGGAAGTCTAGACTGAATACCTCTGCTGAACTGTTTAGATTTTATCAGTTGAATCGTTTCTTGAGCCAATCTCTCTTTTACTTTTTACAGGTAAATGCTATTGCCTATTGGAGGAAGTTTGTGGCAGAATATTATTCACCTCGAGCAAAGAAAAGGTGGTGCTTGTCATTATACGACAATGTTGGACAACATGCACTTGGTGTTTTTCCTCAGGCCGCTATGGTTGGTTCTATTATGCCATTATGTTTACTCCACCTTTGCATTGAACAGAAGCTCCAAAGTGTTCTGGATGGACTGATCATCAGTTTGGTCTACCGATTATTATGTAGGCTGATTGTCATTTTTTTGTGTATCCTTTCTTTGTCAGGATGCATGGCACTGCGACATTTGTGGTTCCAAGTCTGGAAGGGGATTTGGTAAGGGATAGGGACTAATTAAGTCTACTGATTGGTACCTGGAAATTCTCTCTTTACTGTGATTGAATCTTGATAGTTGTGTCTTTTCAATTGCAAATTTGGATAAGAGGACATCTCAGTCTACTTCTTTAATAGTTCAAAACCATAGTGGCTGTGGATATCACTATATTTTGATGTTCTCTGAATTGGCTCTTATTGGCAAGTATGATTTGGAGTTATCCATTTGGATGGTAGATGTTGTTTACCTAGGGATCACTTTGTAGCCCTTTAACCTGACTGCTTCAGAAAATTGCTAAATCTCGTAGTATAGCATGTTATATGCCCTGAGCTGGTACAATTACTCAATTAAATCACGAGTCAATAGGAGTGGAAATCTGGCTATCTAGTTGATAGCTTTCTTCTTCAATCTTGACTCAGGCTAACTACTGTACATGTGCTCAATTTTGTTGGAAGAATACTTGACATCCTTTTTCATTGACCTGGTACATGAATATATCTAAACATTTTTATAAACTCCTAAGTCGCCAAAAGAATTGGTCAAACGCGCAGAGTGGCTTCTTGTTTGGGATGAATTGCTCTCCACTATGGATGTCGTATTTTTTAGTACTCGGAGCAAGCCCCCTCACTGGGGTCATTTGGTTATTAATAATTTCTCTTCTTGCGGTTTTGACAGAGGCCACTTTTGAAGTACTACCAAGGCTTAATGAAATCAAATTTGGCAGTGGTGTCCTTGATGAACTTCTTTTTCTGGACATGCCTAAAGAAGTCAGGTTTCCCTCAGGGATAATGGTGTTAGAGTATGGAAAAGCTGTTCAGGAGAGTGTGTATGAGCAACTTCGTGTTGTTCGTGAGGGTCAGCTTCGTATCACATTCGCTAATGATCTCAAGGTTATTCACCAATGTACTTTCTTCAAGACAATGTCCTAAATGCTCTATTCCTGTGAAGGTTTTTGCTAAATTGTGGTGTTGATCAGATACTGTCGTGGGAATTCTGTGCCCGTCGTCATGAAGAACTTCTTCCTCGGCGCTTGGTTGCCCCACAGGTACCAACCATGGTTTCATCAATCATGACACACCATTAACAGGAGTCAGCACCCCACATTCTGCAATATTAGAACAAAAGACCTTGTTTACTAACTGAGCTTTTCATAGATTTCTTAATGACGTTCCGAGCCTTTTGTACTGTTGGTATATAATGTTACAACCTGACTCTGGTTGGACGTTGAATAATTGCCATCTGTTTGTTTCCTTGGTGTTCCATTCCTGACATTTATAACCTTCGATCATGACTATACATTTTCTGCAGGTAAATCAGTTGGTCCAGGTTGCGCAAAAGTGTCAGAGCACAATTGCTGAGAGTGGAGCTGATGGGGTGTCCCAACAGGATCTACAAACAAACAGTAACATGTAAGTTCATCAACTTGGTGGCTTTTCTCGCAACTTGTTCCATACCTTTTGTTTTGTTTTTGGATTCCTTCATCAAAGGCTCTTACTGGCTAGAACCCGAGATACATTTCTCTTGCTTGGTGATACATATACATGTTAAGATGGTTGTCTCAGTAGCTATGTTCCTTTCTCACAGTCAAGTGATGGTAAGGGGGTTTGAAAAAGGTTCTCCAGAGTTTGATGGGTTGGCTGTGTCCTCTTACCTGTTTTTATGGTTGTATGACCAGTGTCGCTGCTTCATTGCATGTTCACTGGTTAATTAAAATGAGTTCTTAATAAATATATGACTGCTGGCATGGTGTTTCTGTTGCTCACAGCAGCATGTAAGTATGCAAATTTTGTTGTTAACTATTTTCTCAATGAAAGATCCCGTTAGAAGAAGGACCAGTTGGGGCTATATTGCACATACTGAATGGATGGTTCATCCCCTTCTTTCGCCTATGCATAGATCTAGAATATTGTTTTAAGCTTCTTTTTTGGTTCATGCAGCTTTATGGATGGCAGATAATGATCTTGTTCCTTTTCCTTTTAGGGTCGTGACAGCTGGACGTCAGCTTTTCAAGAGTCTGGAGTTGCAGTCACTCAATGACCTGGGATTTTCCAAAAGATATGTGAGGTGTTTGCAGGTAAGCTGTCTCATGGTGTATGATTGCAGTAGATGCTGGGATTTCTTTGTTCTTAATGATTCCACTCCAACCGCAGATCTCTGAGGTTGTCAACAGCATGAAGGATCTCATAGATTTCTGTCGGGAGAGCAAAGTTGGCCCTGTTGGTAATATACGCATTTCCATCATTTTCTTTGTGGGGTATTTGTGTTGCGGTGGCGTTGACAAATATAACTCTTTGAAGCGTCTTCTCCTTTTTCCCTCAAGTCTACCACTCATTTTCTGAACAATCTGATGGTAAACATTTTTTGTGCATTGTTGCAGAGGGTTTGAAAAGTTTCACTCAACAGGCCTCAGCTGCAAAACTCCAGATGCAGAAAATGCAAGAGATGCAGCAGATAGCAACTGTTCAGGGTCTGCCAACTGATCGCAATACACTCAATAAGTTGATGGCCTTACATCCTGGTATTAACAATCACATGGGTAATAACCAGCACATGGTCAATCGCGGAGCCTTAAGCGGTTCTGCGCAAGCTGCCTTAGCTCTGACTAGTTACCAGAACATGCTTATGCAGCAGAACTCCATGAATACAAGCTCCAACTCCCTTCAACAAGAGGCATCTTCTTGCAACCATTCCAACCAGAACCCACCTTCTACGTATCAAGGGCCTGCTGTTTTATCTGGATCCATGCAGAAATTACCTGTCAGCGGCTATTCAAGCCCTCATCTCACTCCGCAGCAAACCCAGCAGCTGCAGCAGCGCTCAGGGAGCACCAACAGTTTACTCTCCCCAAACCATCCTCAGTCGTCCCAAGGCAACCAAGCTTTGGAGCAACAGATGATTCAGCAGCTGTTCCAGGAGATGTCTAACAACAGTTCTGGTCAGAATACAAATGGAAATGTGGCAAAAAATGGCATGGGATATGGGAGTAATAATGCAGCACCACAAGCATCTGCATCTAATGTGTCAGGTGGTGCTGCAGGGCCGGCGCCTAGTAGGAGCAACAGCTTCAAAGCCGCTTCGAACAGTGAGGCCTCTGCGGCTGGTGGCAATGATGGTTTCAACCAGAAAGGGCCTGATTTGCCTCAGGGTCTCCATTTACAAGATGATATGGTTCAGGATATAGCCCAAGAGTTCACAGATGGCGGGTTTTTCAACAGCGATCTCGATGATACGATGGGCTTTGGATGGAAGGCATAAGTGAGAGACTAACGTGATACAAGGTGCAATCTCCATTGGCAAAGTGTGTACCCTTTTGTACAGGATATTGAAATAGGTGCTCCTTATCTTAATTCTTTTTTTTTTTTGGCATCTCTTCTTATTTAACTTTATTAATTGTGGAATTTGCTGTGACTTGACAAACTTGTTGCAGTAGGTATTTAGCAATCTTTTCAGAAGGGTTTCTTGTTTTCAAGTGATGCAAGTGTAATCTAGTGAACACAATCTTGAGAAAGAACTGCTTTGTTTTCGTTCCAACTTTTCTCCCCTAAGTTTAGGGTGTGGCTGGCTCTTGGCACCTCAACTTATGACAGCCAATGATGATAACTGTAACCGGTTTTCGTGACCTATTTGGTCGAGACAAGATGTTAACTAAACATCTTCCGGTTTTGTCGACGGGCAGTCATCTGTTTTTCTTTTTTCCCTTTTTTCTTCCACTTGTTCTCATGGTCTAAATTTGCATGCACAGCGTCAGCAAGGTCGCTATTCTAACTGTGTATTTGATTAAGATAGACCCAAATCTCAAGAAGTTAACCTGCTAGTGCTAGAATTGTGTTTTGTAGATTAACTGCCATCATGTTAGTTGCAACAGGAATGGAAGAAGATAACAATCACGATCTCCAATACTCTAAAAAGGGTATCTCACTTATATGATGTTCCTGCCTGAACTGCTCTGAACAAAAAACCTCAGAAACATTCTGAATACAATGTGAGCGTTGCCAGATGCATATTCGTTCAGAAAGAAAGCAAATTGACCAGTGTCAATCAAATATGCGGCTATTACTTTCTCTGGTATAGAAACCTAAGCATGCTGTGAAATCATTTCAACCCTCACCTGGGCATATCAGCACACAGTCTACACAGAGTCCACCTTTCGTGTGCGTGCAATCAATCTGGACCATTGAAAACTTGATCCTAATGGGTGCGTCCTGGTTCTCGACCACAAAGTCACCCACACGGTACTGGACCCAATCCCCTGGTTTATCCAGATAACGTTTGGACATGGTGCTCTGACCATTCGACGTCGACAGCTGAAATCGGACAGGTTTGATGTCCCAGCCATGAACCTGATTGAGGTCGCATGTCCGCCGAAAGAATCGCCTTGCGGTTTTGCCCAGTTGGAGCCTGAAATATAAGCTATATGTGCCTGGCGAGAGCTGGAACTCAAACTCCCCCACAACTTCAACCCACCACATCTGTTGAAGATACGCCACTGTGCTGAACCTAGTGATAAAAGGAGAGAGCTATTATTTTTCAATCTCTTTCATCACGCAAAAAGAAATGAATGGTTCTTTCCTTGCAATTTCCCTGTGAGAAAACGTTCTTAAATTGAGGGTATAGGATCCTGTCATTGGTTTTTTAGGTTCAGACTCTCCTTTCTCCCTGCTGAAATTCAACGGACATCTCTCAATTTTCAATCAGATGGGTGCTGGTTGACCTCTTTTTCGAGAGGGTTGACCCCTTATGCATCAGAAGAAGTCGGCCCTACTTCTCCAGAAGGGGGTCGAGCCGTCAAAAAAGGAGTCGAACCCGGCATCTCCGATCGGGTTAATTAAAGAAGATTTAGATGAATAAATCTTGTCCCTCAAATTTCACTGAAGTATAAAAAATGTCTCTGAAACATTCTTGTATTCAGTTCTTCTTTTTTGTCTCAGATAATTTTATAGATTAATCTTCATTATACTCAACCTATGGTTAAAAAAAAAAAACCTATGGTCTAGTTAGAGTACGAAAAGGAAAACCAACAACTGCCAGTGATGCTAGAGAATTCCAGACATTTGGAAATGGAATTTCGTTTGCTTGTGAGTTCGATCCACAGTTTTGGGTCCAATAATTCCTCTTGCTGAACAAATTGAAAGAATAATGAAAGGAACTTGTTCCTTCCTTAGAAAGGTGAACTAAGCTCTTACGTTTGTCCAGTCAAACCACGAGAATTGAACAAAATTTTGGGGGAAGATAGCAAACTTTGATCACAAGGCACGTTATTCATCATCATGACTATTAAAGAAATATAAAATATCCCAAGCTTGGTGTAGTCTTCTTACTTGCCTAGCTATCATCTTTTATTCTTGTGCGCAAGATAAAACTTTCTCCAGTTATTGCCTCTGCGAATAAAGTTCGTCATATGCTAAATAATTTGACTGTATGAAAGGACTAACTCTCACCTGGTGGATTTCTAACTCAAATTGACTATCTAGCAAGAGCTTAATATTGTGCTTCATGAGCTTCATCGATGATAGGAACCAACAAAGTTGGCCTTTTGAGATCTATGACATCTTAAAAGACTAAATGCAGTTCTAATTTAAACACCAATGTCATCTCCAATATTTCGTTGAATAGAAAGGGGAAAATATCGAATCGGATGACATAATGGCTCTCGGTTGAAGTGATTTCTTTTCCTTTTTCTATTTTTCATTTCAAAACAATCACAGCAGCCAAACCTCCAACTCAGAGAAATAAGACAGCTGCATTTGAAGCTCTTTACCTGGATTCTTCGCTTGGAATATGGTTCCAGTATCTCCGGTCATCAATCCCAGTTATCTTCAGCGCCTTTGACGAAACCGCCACACATATACTTCCAGCAATCTTATCCAACAATGCTTCCTGCAAGTGAGATAATTTAAAACACGACACACATGCCAGTGAGCTCAAGCATCTCTTATGGTTAACTTTTAGTAAAACATGGGGGCTCTAAATTCTTATTTACTTTGTTTTGCTGCATATTGGTTTATGCATAGATAATACCTGCAGGCATATGTAATATTGTGTATGTATTAGAAATGATAGTGGGCATGAACTGGTTTGGGTAATGGTCAACCCAACACTACCTTTGTGCCACCATCAAAGCAATTGGGTCTACACAATCTCGAGAAGATCTCTTTCTTTCCCATGCATCGTGGGTCTTCACGAAGAACTCTCTCAACCAGAAAACGATAGTTGGGAGGCAATTTCGACTCCCAAACAACATCACTCGATGAAGCATCTCTGAAAGCTCTGTTCAAGCATGCGAACCGGCAAATCTCCAGGGGATCCAAGAACTTGAGAATGGAGGTGATGCAACTCTCAGGCAAGTCCCCGAGACAGGTCCCTGAAGGTGAGACTGAGCACCCTTTGGCCTCACCAGCAAGGCCCGATATTGCAGACCCCATAAGCACAATGAAGGAGATCACTTCGCGAGATGATTGGGAAAAAGAATCAAGAGGAGTGAAGAAGAAAGATTGTGAGAATCTACAGGTAGAGAAGGAGCTGGAGGAGGTGAGAGTTAAAGAAGGGCCAAGCAAGCGGGAGTTGAATTTTCACCATTTTCTTTTTGTCAAATGAAGAAGAGCCTTTGGTCATTTATAGAGAGAGAGAGAGAGAGAGTACAAGGAAGAGCGAAATAGAGATCCATTTAGTATATGTTCCTTCCTTCTTGCGAGTAACTTGAATTAAATTCAATATACTAAAATAATCACATATCAAGAAAGAGCGAAACTCGCATTAGATCTTTACTAAAATATCGTACATTCCTATGCAATACTCAATTTTCTACCGTGCGACTTGGCTCAGCCCATAACATAATCCACGGAGTCAGTTTAGTCCATATTTTTTTTTTGTATATAATTACAAATGAATTTTATATACCTCCACGAGATTGGTGATGTTTGGAGATTAGGTGTTGTTTGTGGATCTAGGATTCTAAGTTGAAATTCGGTTGGGTTTATTGTGCCTGATTCATTTTGTCCTAGAGTTGATTTAGACAGATTATTAAGTGTGTACAGAGAAGTGGTTGGTGTCAACCCAATTATGTTAGTGGTAGCGAAATATACATGAGGTGCATGAAAACCAAGATGAAATTGGAGATACATATATAAGAACTTCACAAGATTTATTATCGTCTCACTTTTCTAGTATGAAAGAGACTATATAAAAGGAATTTCCTGAGATTATTAACCATCTTCATTTGAATAACGGGAAAATTATCAAAAAATCCTAAATGTATTGCAATTGTGTTAATTCAGTCGTAAACATTTTCTTTCACCAATTAGATTCTAAACTTTTTGCATTTGTGTCAATTCAGTCCATCAAACTAATTTTGGCCAGAAATTGCTGACGTGGACGTTAGCTGTCCCACGTGTCATGGCAAATGCTAATGTTTTTCCTTGCTCTTAGCTATAGCTTGAGATGCCCTTGCCTGGGGCCAAGCGAAGGCGTCGCTTGTGGCCGGCGAGATTGGGAGTTGGGAAAAAAAGAAAAGAAAAGAAAAGAAAAGAAAAATATTAAAATATACCGGTCATGCCACATAGGGCGGTTAGTGTCCACATCAGCAATTTTCTATCAAAATTGGCCTGATGAACTCAACTGACAAAACGTGAAAAAATTTAGAACTCAATTGGCCAAAAAAAATAAAGATTCAAGACTGAATTGATATAATTACAATAAGTTTAAGACTCTTATGATAATTTTCTCTGTGAATAACCATCCAAGCTAAAGTTAGGACGGTAACGAAAGTTGCCGACGGAGAAATCTAATCTACGAAAGACGATTTAGGGTAATAAACGGGGTGAAATGGAACATATGAAGATCCCCCACCTCATAATTAATGTTAAATCTCCCTGCCACCATCTGCTAACAATCTAGAATAACAATCATGGTGATCTGCCCACATGGTTTTGCTTGCTTAGACGATTTCCTTTTGTGTATGAAGGATGTTTCTTCGATAGTACAATAATGCTTGGCACGAACATGTGTTCTTCCCCCCTATACATATATAGAAAATATACATATAGAAGTTAGAAAAGCCCTTCGACTTTCAAAGGTGAATCCCGTTGATTCCTAACCACGCTCCAGGAATTCAGAGAACAAGACCTACGACTTCTCCCCAACTACGGCCTTAATTATACATATGTATACACATTATTAAACTATTTTATTTGTTGCTTAATTGTAGTTTTATATGGGCGACCATCTTTGTCATTGACCGTAGCACTTGGAAGACAGCTAAATCGTCGGATTAACCTGTCAAACCTAGAGAGTCGTTCCACAAGTTCAGCTTCTGTAGAAGCCATCGGCTGAACTGTAAGACATGCTTAGGTCTCGTGTAATCATCTTTCTGAGGTAGAAATTAGCTATTTCTAATTAAAAAGTTGTCCCCCTCCAATTTCGCAAATGAGTACTGCACAATATATTTTATTATGTCCATACTTATATGGATGGAAAAGTTGTGGATAGTAAACTGGTGATGTGGTTTCTTGAGAAATTTGCAATGATTTTTTTAAAATCTTTTTCTCAATTCCACACTTTGCTTCCTGTCACCTTAATTACTTTCTTGTTTTGGAAAATATGAAAAATATATTAAGTAAAATAAATTTAGATAGTGATGAAGTGATAAGGCCTGTTGAGAATTTTTTTTTTGATTGTTTGATTTCTCTATTTCTAATTCACACTTTGCTTATTGCATTCTTAATTATAAGGAACTATCAAATATCTTGCTATTTATGAAAAGAAAATTTTATATATTACATGAACTTGAACGGTATAAAAGTTATCTTACCTCTTGATCAAGATTTCAAAAGCTTTGAATACTTTCCAATAATCCTCTTAAATTAATGTGTTTATAGTCTTACCATTCCCAACCGAAAGTTCTATTCCAACGCACATTGCAACAAAATGTTTCTAATTAAGTGGAATGAGAAGTGTGAATCCATTTTGTTGAAGTGGTCTTCTTGAAAATTAGAAGGTATGCAACAATTAGTGATATTCCTTTTTATTTTTAGCTATAATTATAACTACATCTTTCTCCTTTTTAATTGTGCATATTACTCTTTGCCTTTTTCGCGCAATAAGAAAGTCACATTACACCTATCTTGTAATAGTTTGATTTCTCACCTTACCTAAGTTCAACCTTTTATGATGCTTCGTCAAGAACTTTGCCATTGATTTGATCATTTTTACAACCATATAGCGTACTTTTTGATAAATATTACTCCAATTAACATTTACAGTTTGGCATTATATATTACCAACACAATGCAATAATATGATTAATTACGAGTCATTTTGCCAGTTTTGCTCCATCTCTATATGGGTTTCGTGAACGACAATTTAAACGCTACTCGAACAATGAAAAACAGCATTTTTTTTTTTTACAAAATTGCTTTCTAGACATGGGTAAACAGTGTTATTGTTAACTTTGTACATTAAGATTATCGAGATAAAAATCATTACATGTGTAAGTTTTGCCCGGTTGACTTATGTACACTTTCTCTTGATCAAAATAAAACGTTAAAAAAAGAAAAAAAATGCATCAAACGCGGGGTACCCCAGTGATATTATGAAGAGAAATCAAATATAGTAGGTTCTCTACTTTACCTACCGACTTATATGATCCCGAGTTCCGTCCACTCAAATTGCTGTGCGATTTCTTCTTTGATTGGTCAACTTTCACGTTCCAATTTCAGGGCAATTCTTTAAGAAGAATGGGCTATAAAATATGGGGAAAGTTTAATGCAGAAAATAAGCAGATGACTAGGACCAATTATTGCCAAAATCCATTCAGATCACGCGGAATTACATAAACATTAGGAAAAGAACAAATTTTGCGGTTGAACGACCTTTATTTTGATTTTTGGTCGGTTAAAAAAGGTGCATTTAGTCAAAGATCATGAAACACGTGAGGCGTATATATAGAGCTTTGCATCATTACATAACAAAACCCTAATTGGGCTCACAGAGGGTATAAGGCCCGATTT
Organism: Syzygium aromaticum; assembly: GCA_024500025.1. Lineage (NCBI taxonomy): Eukaryota > Viridiplantae > Streptophyta > Magnoliopsida > Myrtales > Myrtaceae > Syzygium > Syzygium aromaticum. Next base: position 1,454,342 of record CM044895.1, read on the forward strand.
GATTCTCGGTCTTTACTCTTTAGGCTTCGGCGACCCGGTCGGCAACGCCGAACCTTTACATGCTTAGAAAAAGCGCGCAAACCAGAGTGCAAAATATTAATAAGCAAATCATATCGTCGGCTTTTTCCATTCATTCATCGAATCGTCAAAACTCAATATCGTCGAACCTTTACATGCTTTAACCCAATTTTTACTCATTGACGTCCAGATCCCATCGTTTCAATTCGACCAGGGATAGCATGTACTACCCAGTCTTGATTTGAGAGAGTTTGATTCGATTTGGTATTCTGTTTGGGCCAAAAATAAAAAAGAATTTTCAATTTCCACTTTTTTGGGTGTCTCTAATTACATTTAGGTTATGAATTGGAGGGACACAAAAGCCATAATGGGGCCATCGAGCAATTAATGGCTGGGTCCATCATCTATAACATAATGGGCTACAAATTCAAGACTTTGTTTTCTTTATCTTTTGTTTGTAATTAGTGTTGAAGTTGCTAAGATAAGAACGTAATCTCCCTGGGCTGTGCCCGGCGAGTTGAGCGTATAGTGATTGGTCTACTGAAAAACCATAGGATTAATGCCTTAATGGATGACAGTGCCAGATTTCACCCATATCCAATGTAACTCCAAATCAAGAGTCAATTTGATGGCCCGACTTCACCAGTTCTTATTCGATTGTTTCTTATAGTCATTACCCTCAAAATTTCGTATTAAATTCACATTCCCATGTATGAGTCGGGTGGGGGAAGCTGATATACTGTCCAAAAGAATAGCTGGTTTTTCGAATTATTATTTTTTCTCAAAAGGTGATATGTCAACTGGGCTTAAGGAATGTGCGTGGTCATGAAATTATGAACTCCTGATATGCATGCTAAAATCGACGATATAGAACAATAATAGGTTACATTCACCATCAATTACTTCATCATTCATGGCGGGACATGATAGTGTGAAAGTGTCTGCACTAGTAAATCTGTTGTTAATTTTAGACAAAGCATGTGTATGATTGTGCAAAAACAGAAGCTCATCGTTCATTTGCTTCAAAGAAGAAAGCGACGCTTTGCTCCAGCTCAGACAAAGTCTCTCGGACACATCTCACCTCCTTTCTTCCTGGAACGACGAAGATTGTTGCAAAGGGACCGGAGTAAGTGCGAGCGAGAAAATGGATATGTTGTCATGCTCTATGTTAAAATATTCCACACCGCTTGACTATGGGATGTATATGTTCTTTATGTACTTGCGGTGCCCTTTACCTATTGCCCTAATTAATTTCGCGTGTGCATTTACCCCGTTCGTCCAATTCCATAGGTTGGCTTACACGTGAGAGCGGTGTTGAAATATTCAATAACCATTTGTATAGAGCAAGATAGAGATACTCCGCTTCAGTTTAGACAATTTCTTTGACCTATATCACTTGCTTTCTTTTAGGAAAGACTGTCATGACCTAAATTTTCTCAGACTAATGGATTATTAAGACTAAACTTAATTTGGGCCCTCCCAAGCCCTACCAATTCGCAACTTAGGATTTAAGTTTTTAACGTGCAAATGTTTTTATGGTTAGAGTCGCTACTAATTTATTTGTGATAGGTTGATTAGAAACCTAAATAAAACATAGGGAGATATGTTTTATTTTTACGAACCAGAGATTCTAAACTCGGGGACTTGATTACGCCAGATCTAGTCTAATGCCATCTCGGTACCTTTTCTTTTCAAAAAATGTTTTGACAGACAGTTTGGATTCATTTTAACTTAGTCACTAGCATGTGATGTGATCATACAGGTGTGCAAATCACCAAAATAACACTCAATAATCAAAACATTAAATAAATTGTAAGATTGGGAGAATTACTTACCTCGAAGCAACGTAAGCATCTGCATTGTTAGTTAAAAAATCACATCAATAATCATAATATAATTTCTAATTAATAAGCAGTTCACTCAATATTTTTTGGATTTTCGTTTATTTAAGTGAAAGCTAACCTATATGTAATAACGTGCAAAAATTAACATGCGATTAATGCAGCCTAACATGCAAACTATATAACATGCGACGATGTGACATAATTCTAATGACGGACAAGTGATTTATTTTTGGTAATTTCAAATGAAATTCGGAATTAAAAATTACTCAAATTAAAATGTAATATATATTAGAGAAAATGATTTGATCTATCCTAAAGTGATTCCTTTTTTTGGGATTTTTATTAAAATTCGAAATTATTAAATATCCTAAATAATCCACTAAGATTAAAACATTCTTTAATTTAAACTAGGAAATATGCTACCCTAAATCCCAATTTAAATCAAATAATTATCTTACTCTTTTGGATATATTTAAGATTCCCTAAACATGCAAAATTTCTAATTTAAATCTTAACTAACATAGTTTTTTATTTTATTTATTTAAAAGGAGAACAATTAAACAAAGACAACAACCACGTTCAAACAATCCATGCAATCCACAAGATTTTTCTTATCAAATTCAAATTAGGCAAAGAAATCAAACTAACGGTCATATCTATAGGGTTATAGATATCGACGGAAAGTTGATTATTCACATTTGAAAAGCGAATAAAATCTATTATCGTATCCAAGTAATTATGGATAAGATAACGATTTTCCATATCGTCGCGTATCGTACTTTAGGGATAAGGTCAGATAGTCGTCCAGATACGTTGCCAAATTAGAAAAAATTCATAATTTAGGGTATCTTAGAATATTACGGATATCGCAAAATTATCCTAAGATATCTAGCAATTCACACAATATTCACGAAATATTCAAATTAGGAATTTAAATATTTTGAAATATACCGGATAGAGATTTTTACATGATTTGCAGATTACTTTCCAAATTTGAATCACGTGGATTGGGATTGCGGATTGGACGACCGGCGGCAAACGGATCGGCGACAGTGGCAGTGGTGTGGCGGCTTGCGGTAGAGCTCACGACTCGTCCAGGAATCAATGGCTCGACAAGGGCGTGATGGTGAGGCAACAGGAATCACAATCACTGCAATCTCCTGGAAGTTGGCTGCGTCATCGAGCATAAGAAACCGCAACGTGCTGGGCTGTATGCTGAATATGTGCAATGAGTGAACACGTCCAAGTGTGATTGATTCTATGTCTTCACGCCCGAACTTGGACCTCCAGCCACACCATATCGGCTATGACATCTTTTTGCATGTAAAAGTGAATATTTGTTCTTTGTGCAATAAGTGAAAGTGTCCCCCTTGGCCAATGGACACCTGTGTGAGTGCTCTCCCGATTAAGAACTCTGTCTTGTGTTGTGAATTATTCTTCGTCTGTATGGTGCGGCTTCTCAATTCTCTCAAAAATTGCCGACCTCCAGAACTTTTTGGGCGGACGCTTCCTTTTCTTCTCTGTCGCTTTCTTGTGGCCGTGTGTTTCAATGTGTGGCCTCCCCTGCTCTTTGAAATTGTGTTCTCCGAAAATTATGAGAGCCCCCCTCTTCTTTGAAGGGTATAATAACAAATTTATATTACAACTCTAGGTTAATTGACCGGGCTTCCTAACCCTATTGGGCTTAGATTTAGGCTTTATCATTTAGTTTTATTTTAATTTCAAATGGGCTAAATTAATTTGGGCTGATTTAAGCTCAAATTAAGATAATCAAAGCCTTTTAGACTTGTGAGTTTCGACCCCCAATCCCTTGAGTGAGCCGAGTGCTCGAACTCGGTTTACACGATGAATTTTCAACTTTCTTGCCACCTGTGGTCCGATGCGAAATGCAACTAACCTATATGAACTTAAACTATATGTTATGCAATTTTAACATTTTTGTTTTGGGGCTAAAATTTAATCCCTAATTTTCCATACAAATTATTATTAAATGGTTGGTCGAAATTTAGGTGTCAACAGCTGTCCCTCTTTGAGTGGAGGCTCGCAGAGGTTTCGCTCAAAGACTAGAACCTAAATTTAAACCATGCAAAATGATGAATGATCTTCTCCTTCTTCTTTTTTTGTGGAGGTTTTAATTCCAATTTTTCAAATGCAATGATGCATGATATGCAAATAATAAGGAACGTATGCTAAGGTTTCTCACTTCATGAAGAACGGTGAAAGAGCCTTGCATACGGATTGCACAAAAAGCGCCCAAGTGGGAGAAAGCTTTATAATGCTGTGAACTCCCTCGATCTCCAAATTTCTAGTCCACTAGAAGTAAGGTTCTTAAGGTATATGATTGCCTTTCTGTTACCTGTGGTTTCCTACAGATGCGAAATAACGCATGATATGAAGAAAGAATTAAAAGGGACATGCTGCCTATACCACTGGGCAATCACGAAAAGGATTATGTCACATGTTCCATTAGGTGAGCATGAGGTTAGTTGTGCTACCTATTCCACTGGGTGAACATGGAATGAGAAACTATGCCGCCTGTTCCACTGGGCAAACATGAAATGGGGTGTGCTGTCTATTCCACTGGACAATACAAAGAGATATGACACCTATTCCACTTGGTGAACATATGAGAGAGATCATGTCTCCTATTCCACTGAGTGAACAAGAAAAGAGAAACAATAAAGAATAATTAGTAGATGTACCTAAAGTTACTTACCTTGCAAGAATGGTAAAGTAAATCAAGGCATGATTTTGATTATGTACCATTTGACAATCACTTGGGCTTTGTTCTAAAGATGTTGCTTGATGAACACTGATGGACTTCAGTGACCTTGATATCGTTGCAGGTACTTAACGATTGGTTGAACAAGGGACTAGCCCGAATGTTCAGGAGTTCATTGACAAAGTACTTGGATATCATCAGAGGTACCTGTTGATTTGGGAAAGCAAAATTGGGGTATGGAACAGCTTTCGAAACCTGCTAAGTATCTGGAATTCCCATTAGTATTTGAAAGCTCGAAAATTCCTTTCGGATTTTCAAAATAAGACTTGAAATAACCTCGAAAATTCCCTTCGGATTTTCAGAGAATATGCTTGAGATGAGATGGGCTCGAAAATTCCCTTCGGATTTTCGATAAAAGGTATCGAATAATTCCCTTCAGACTTTTAAGAAAGATTCCTGAAACTCCAATCAAGTATTTGAATGGCCTAAAAAATTCCCTTCGGATCTTTGAGAAAGATATCTGAAACTGCAATAAGTTATGATTAATAAAATCGAAAATTTCCTTCGGATTTTCGGAAATAATACCTGAAACTTCAATCAAATATTTGAATAGGCTCGATGATTCCCTTCGGATCTTCGAGAAAAATATCTGAAACTACAATCAGATATGATTAATAGGATTGAAAATTCCTTTCGGATTTCCGGAAATAATACCTGAAACTACAATAAGGTATTTTGAATATTGAAAATAATTAGACGAATTCGAGATAGCAACTCGAGCATCGGGAACTCTTCAGTCTTTGAGGAAACATTGCCTGTCAGACATGACTAGAGCAAACACATATGCATTCATCAAAGAGAATAACAATCACGGCTTTTCTAGAACACACATTTCAAAATTCATCAATTCAATTGAGGTTTATGCATGATGGTTTTACCATATTTGCATAATCAAATTTCCACTTGGGAGAATTATCATTAAGACAATTTTCACTTATAACGTGGATTTCTTAAAAATGTTAAATGAGAGACTTTCAGTTAGAAAGGATTTTCACTCAATCTCATTCAGAAGGGCAATTTTATGAGAATCACTCCATCTCACCATCATCATGTCGACAAGGATCCGAGTATTCTCGCAAGTAATATGACCTTACCAATCTAAGAGGTCTTTATTAAGACCGTAGTGTCAGTCGGGTCAATGGCTTAACAAAGGAGACTCTTCGAGTTAAGGTTATTGAAAGAAAATACTCCATAATTATCATCGGGTTTACAAGTCAAAAACCCTACAAAATGAGATAGAAATAGACTTGCTCGTACTTTTTCGAGTTAAGCTTATAAACATATGAATTCTACGTTAATTCAAGTGTCATAATTCAAAGAGACTTTGCAAAGGATGTAACGTAGACTGGGTTCATTGGTTAAGAAACAAAAGGACACATCAGGCTCAAAGATGTGTATAAACAGCGTGAGAGCTGGTAATTATCTAGACATTATCACCGGTCCTCTTTTTCGCCAAGGATTGTCTTCTTGGTTGATGTTCCATTAGCCTCGAGAACTTGTCACTTGACTTCTTAAGACTGTGGATATCTTTGTGACTTTGTCGCATCATATCTCAACATTTTCTCCTCCGAAGTTCTCTCCTTTTTTCTTCATTTTTTTCTTTTTCTTCTTTTTTTTCATGGGTATTGGCCTTGCTTTTACTAGGCACACTGCTTTTTTATGCTCCTTAGCTTTCATTTTTTTTACACACACTGTCTACAATGCATACATTGGCCAAGTACACTTCAACTCGACATTTAGACTCTCAAGGGTCTTCATCTTCAGTTAGTGCTCCAAATATGCTGCTTGGACAATGATGGTTTTTGCTTTACCTCAGTGTGGGGGATAATCACTAACTAGGTTCATATGAAACAAAAATATAGGCTCAAGTGGGTTAAGCAATGGATAAAGTGTGTAGGATAGAGAAAGAACCGCTTTTCATCATCCTAACGCACTTGAATTAATGTTTGAGTTCATTTGCAATAGCAACACTTGAAGATTGATGCAAGTGTGAGCAAGAAAATTTCTATTAATTTTTCTCACCTCACAATGTCAGCTTACCTCCAGTTTGCCCCGATTTGGGGTAGTTTTTGACAGGGATAATTTGAAAAAAAACTTTTCCAAGTGTTTAGGCTCAAAATGACAAAACAATGGATAACCTGTAGTGTTTGGGATAGAGAAATGAATTGCCTATCGTCATTTCGGTACTCGTACCTTTCGCGAGATAACCCTTCACCTTGTGGACATGGAATTTTTTCACTCATCTCACAAGTGTATGAATAGGGGACAGTGTATAAGATATGGCTTGCCTTTCATCATTCCAACATATCTCATTTAGCATACTCAAGCAATTCCACATCATTCATTGAATTGTCCATCTTGACAAATTTCAACATGAAATCGATGGGTCAATTAGGTAAACTTACCAAGCAAAATTTATTTTCCTTGAAAGATGTGATCATTTCACAAGCTTATCAACTTCAAGAACGAAAAAGTTTGCAACTTCCGAACATATTTATCATACTAAAAAATCTCATCATAAGCATGAAAAATATGGCATTGAACATTCAAAATAAATGGTCCATGCAAAAGGTGTGAAAACATCAACACAGAGAGACATTTTATGGAATGGGAGCCCTTTGATTACCCCTATTTAGAAGGAATGGACACATGAATGCTCCATCGTTGCTTTTGCCCCTGCACAAAAAAGCGTGCATGAATAGGATACTAAGCAAATGTGAATTGAGACTCAGAAGATTTCAATTAGAACTATGGCATTATTTCAATCAAATTTGTCAGTCCAATATCATCATCAAAGTTCAACATGCCCCTCAGTTTGTCATCCCCTACTATTGACCTTTTATTTTCGTTCTTCGAAGATAGCATCATGCCTAAGTAGGTGTTGTTCTTTTGCCCCATAGGTTCATCATCAATAGAACTCGATGTGTTAATTCCTCATCATAATCAGCTGGAGAATTATGCTCTGAGACATGAAGTAAACGAGTCAGACAAACAAATAGGGTTTATTTGATGCACGCTTTGGATTTTTTTTTTAAAGCGGTTAAATGCTTTTATTTTTGAAAAGTCTCTTTTTAGAGGGAGCATGAGAAAGCTCAACCCTCAGAGTTTCTCCTTAGATGATATTTTCTTTTCATGGTTGGATATCATCACCGGGCTAGTTTAGTATACTTCAACATGCCCTCAAAATGCAAATAAGCTTGTAATTTCATTGAATAGAGTCGAATGAATTACATTATTGGAAGGAAAATGCAAATAATCAAAGCCCTACGAATAAAACATAAACATGAATTGAAATCCTAAAAAGCAGAAAATTCTAGAAAACACTTGAAATTCTAGAAAGCATGAAAGACTCCTTCGCAGAGGAGTACAAAAACTTCTCTACTCAATAACAGCATCCGCGCTTCCAACATGGTTGGGTAGAGGGTTCCGCTGAACATTTGGTTGATCACGGCGGAAAGAGAATGCCTTTATGTCCAAGAGGTCTTGAATTATATGCTTCAATATGTAACAATCATCAGTAGAATGACTAACTTCCCCCATATGATACTCACACTTCTTAGAGGAGTCATAACCAGAGAACTGCTCAGGGTTCGAGCATTTCGGCTCACTTGAAAGTAAAATTTTCTTTTGAAGGACAGACAGAACTTTGGATAACGGCCTAGGCAGAGGTGTGAAGTTCCCTTAAGTACCTTGTTGTCGACTAGTGAATCGGCGTCCACCTTATTGTTTGCCAGCAGACTGTATTGTCGGGGCAATGTCACGGCTTTGTTGAGAGTAAGCTACATTCACTTCAGGTGCCGATTCCTTATCTTTCTTGAGGGTGAATTTCTTAGCGGAGGTAGTTTGCTCAGTGACCCAACCGTCGCGCAGAGCGATCTCGATACGTTCTCCTACTGGTATCAGCTCAGCTAAAGAATTAAAATTAGAACCCAACATTCGATTACGAAACTCGAATTGTAAAGTCTCCATAAAAGTATCGAGCATCTCTTTCTCAGTTAACTCGGGAATAATTTGTATAGCTAGAGCTCTCCACCTAGTGGCATAGGCCTTGAAGGTTTCGGTCTTTTTCTTCTCAGTGCAAATCAAATCCTCACGAGACGGGGCCACGTCAATATTGAATTTGTATTGACGGATGAAGGCATCAGACAAATACTCCCATGTCTTGAGCGAGTGAATCTTCTTCAAAACGAACCATTGTAAGGGGAGTCCAATTAAGCTATCTTGGAAAGTGTGGATCATGAGTGGCACATTATCGGCATACAGCACCATCCTCATCGTGTAGTACTGTAAATGGATCTTAGGACAGGAAAGGCCATCGAACTTATTGAACTCAGGCGCCTTAAACTTCTTAGGGACTTGAACCTTGACAATGTGAGCAAGACCTCGTGAGAGTTGATCATCAAAGCCTTGCATTTGATGGAATTTTTCTTCAAGCTTATCAATGCGCTCAGCCCCATCACTCTTTGGTGGCTTAGAAGATGTATTGCCCCCATTTGTAATGATCGGACGAGCTTTGTTAGTTAAAGTTGCACCATTCTCGGTTGAGGAAGTGCCCATGGCAACTGTTTTGCCCCTATCTTTTGACTCAACGGGAGGAGAGTCATCGGACAGTACAATCTCTACACTCGGTTGAGCAGGTGTCGATGGTGTGGAAATGCTTGTCTGTAGGGAAGCAACTTGTTTGGTGAGATTCTCGAGCACATTCAGGACTTACTTCATCTCGGTTTCAAGGACAACAACACGAGTCTGCTCATTTTGGTAAGTCATTCTTGCTCTTGAGTGAGTACGGATTGGGGAATGTTGACGATCCGTAATAACCTAGTTCAAAAATTGAGCATGGTAAGTATGCGTCCTCAAAACGATTAGTTCATGACTCAGTCTAATTGTCCCTTTTTATTCCCATTTTCATGACATTTTTAATTACTCCATGTACTTGCGAAAATGATGACAAATTTCTTAGAAAATAATAACTTATGACAAACCTAGGAAAATAATAATAAGAATTGAAAGTAATTTCTTTTCAAAGCTTTATTTTTTCTTTTTCTTTCCCTTTCAAAAAATTCAATGATTATTACTTTCAAGAATTGCAATCGACCTAGACCTATCATGGACCGACTCGAAAAATGCAATAACTAAATAAATTGCAAAAATGAGAGTTCAGAAGACTTACTGTACCCAGTAAGACCATGGTAATCACATAGACATACGCATGAAATGTGAGGTTCGATATCTATCTAGACTCTGGCTTGCAAAGTGGAGATGCGAGGATTACCGGACTAAACTAGTCATGGTTGTGGTTAGGCCGGGGTTCCCCTAACTCCGATTCAATCAAGAAGCGACCCGGGTTGCAAAGGGTGCAACCATGGTGGGAACTCAATGATACCATGAAAAAACTTTTGGGACCATGGAGGGCGACCCGTACCACGTGGATGTGGTCAGGGTGTCCACTGTTTCAGTACCATTCTAAACTTGTGCCACCCAGTGTCACGCCCCGTACCCCACGACACGCAACATCCCGTCACGGTCGATTAAGGTGCAACGCTCCCAGGAAGCGTCGCCGACCCACGCCCAAACAGAGATCAATCACATGCGGAAGCAATAAATAATTAAACCCTGACACAACCGATATGAGAACCAGGGCAGCCAACATCACATAAGAAAATAATTACATAATTGTATTACTATTAAAAACCATTTAAACAATATTTACAAGTACCGAAATTCAATACAAACGGTTAGTAGCCACTAGGTCAAAAGGGGGGGTAAGTGGCTAAGGGGTCAGGCTAAAACTCAGGTAGAGGGCTGTAGTCCAAAAAGATAATGGCCCTCACTGCTAACTAAGGGTACTGGTTGAACCTAAGGCTCCCAGTCGGGATCAGACGACTCAGTGGAATCATCTGACGGCTCCTCAGAAGTATCCTCGCTGGACCTCGAATCCTCCGAATCCATGGCCTGGGCTCGCTCGTCCTCAGAGTCCGGCTCCAACTCCAGGTCAAGATACATCCCGAACCCCTCCTCATCCGATCCTAGCTCAGCAACCTCTCCATCCTCCTCGACATCCTGCGCCATGGCCTCGGGTCCGTCATCCTCTTCATCCATAGGCTCGGGGTCCTCAGCTAGCACGTCGGGCTCCTCATCAAGCTCCATCAACTCGGGTGTGACCTCAAGGTCTATCACCTCACCATCGGCTATGTTGGGCTGCATCAACCCGCCCTCGACTGGGATATCAAAGGTCCTGAGGGGCTCTCCCTCATTTCCATTGGCATCCCTGTGGCACCATGCCACGTATTCCTGCTTCTGATAATAAGCAACGCCTATATTCACAACTACCTCTGATCTATACCTCACAAAAGCCTCCCCATTTCCTAAGGGGAAGGTACTAGTATATTGCCGGATCTGTAGAGGGATCCCAAAAAGTGGTGGTGGTCTCTGCATCTTCACGGCCGGGGGTCTGAAAAGTTTCGGTTTAAACAACCGTGAGACGAATCTCGGTGAGTTCAACCCCTAAACCTAGGCTAGGCTAACATGCAATCTCCTGATCGGAAACAATCATTTAAAATCACAACACAATCATAATCAAACAATTCTCTGACCCTGCAGGTTAGACAGTTCAATGTATAATAATCATGGCACATACGTGGCACACACAGTCACACGTACGCCAAACACATGCTCATGTATCGAGTCTCACACGCTCACATGCTAATCAATGCATGTTTATGCGTGCAAATGTCATTGACATGTCATGCATATTTCCCCGGCCCACTGGCCCACACTGGCACACTTGCCCAATTCATTATTATTTATTACGACTCGAGTCATCACTTTTTCACGGCCCGGTGCGTCTAGCCTGCTCCAAAGTGCATGAGGCGCAGCAACCGATCTGGCCCAGTGTCTCTAGCCTGCTTCAAAGTGCATGAGGCGCAACACCGACTCCTTGCGAACCAGAGTCTGCTTCAAAGTGCATGAGGATGGTCGCCTTCCGGACGTACCGGGCATCGTCCTGCTTCAAAGTGCATGAGGACGGTATCGACCCGAAGGTCACGACCCGAAGGTCCTTAGGTGATCACACAACTCATTATTATCTGAACCCAGCGTATGACGCCTCAGGGTATTTTAGGTGATCACATGCTCATGGTAGACACGCATTCTCGCACAAGTTCATTACATGCCTCACTCTCGGCATACACAGTGCGTGTCCATGTTATGCAATGCAATGCACCATGAGCGCCAATATAAATCGAACACCCAACATACAACATGGCAATGCGAAATCAATCACTATCAAGCATAATTGCCATACAATCAGTCAACCCGGACATACCCGGCAATTCCACCAATGTATTCCTAACTTTGCCAATTAAACCAAATATCATTCCTAAACAATTCTCATTGGCCAACTACAATTTCCGGATTACAAATTCTATCGAACAGTACACTAATCTTTCTCAGCCAGTACCGGTATTCCTAATCTAGTCCAGAAAATCGCACTAATCAGTCCTAATCCGGGTTTAGGAATTTTACTCACCTAATCCCAGCTCACGACGACGAGGAACGGCGGCCGATCACTGGTGAACAGTGAAACCGGCGGCGAATTCCCGGCGAACGGCGTACGGATCGCAGCGGCCGGCGGTGTGAACAGTGCCGGGTGAACAGTGCGCGTGAACAGTACGGATGAACAGTGATTCTGTACGGACACTGAGCGGACAGCGGGAAAACGGTGGCCGGCGAAGCGCCGGTGACGGCGGCGACGTGCCGTACGGCGCGTACGGACGGCGGTGAACAGTACCGACCGTACGGACACTGTACGGACAGGCACGGTTGGCGTCGTACAGCGTGGCTGGACGGCTGGGTGGCGACGGAACGGCGATCGGAGCTCCGGCGAAGCTCCGGCGGTACTATTTGCAGACCGGGAAAAAGAAAAAAAAAGAAATAAGGCTGTTTTGGACAAAAACCGGGGCTGTGGTGGCTGGACAGGTGAAAGGGAGGTCCAAGGGTGCTGTGGCGACGGCTGGTGGGCGAACAGCAGCTCCGGCCGGTACTGTTCCGGCGTGAACAGTACCAGAAAGTGCAGAACCGAAACTGTAGAGCAAGAAACGGAGAAGAAGAAAAATTTGCACGGGGAAAATGACTGCACAGCTGAGAGGAGAGAGAGAGGGCCTGGTCAAATAGGTCAAAGATTGTCTTAGTGGGATCCATGTGTCAAAATTGAGGGCTATTTGACACTTTTGCCCTTAATCCTAGGGCTAATATTCATCCAAATCCAATAATTTAGGGGTAAAATGGTCATTGGTCCTTAACCCAAGCTGACCAGACCTGGTTTAGCTCTAACTAGCCTTGGTTAATCCCAAAATTAAATCCAAAATTCGGAATTAATCAAAAATGGCCTAGGGGCATTTTCGTAATTATCCAATCCGGAACTGAAATTCCAATTTTCGCACATACGCGTTCCATATGTGCGTGGCCAACGTAATATGGCGTCGGAATCGCGAAATTCATCGCGCAAGCCCTCGAAAATCCACGTCAAAGTTTCGGGAATAAAATAATATTATTTTTCCAATTTTTGTCGAAATTCCACTTTTTGTCCAAAATGACTCCTGGTAAGCGTGGCCACCCAAAAATGGTCTCGGCCTCGAAAAATAACCTCATTTGGCCTCGAAAAGCGACGCTAGCGTCCCGAGGGGCAAAATCGTAATTTTTCACCCCCGGACCGAAATTCCAATTTTTGTTCGTACTAACTCCAAATGTATGTGGCCAGCTCAGTATGACGTCATATTCCCAAAAATCGTCTCTTAAGCCTTCGAAAATCGATACCGAAATTCGGGCCCAATTCCGTGAACAAAACTCGCTAAACTCTCAATTTCAGGGTCTCTCACTAACGGGCGGCTGTTTAGAGGTTACGTGTATCGACCTAGGGCTATCCGTATCATAATGGTCTCGATCATTGAGAGAATGAGAAATTATCGCTAGTTCCAGAGGTCACGATCGTACGGTTCGAGTTCAAGACTGGTTGGCCACGTGTACTTTCGGTCTTGCAGAATCACCTGCATCCCTATTGTACATCGTAGGCCTTGGCCAAACCCAATCCATTACCCTTTCCTACGATCGGCCCACGTTGGCCCAAAATATTCCCTCAGTGTCTCTCGTGATCGACGTCCGTTTCACGATAGGGTCCCCGGTCCACGTACCGTTTTCTAGTTAGCCATACCCCATTGGTTAGTATCCCGAGAGTGATCAGCTCTGGGCGAGACTTACTAAAATGAAATGCGAGGTAGTATCAGTTTTATTGATCCCGGAATTACATCGAAATTCGGGCTGTTACAATTCTTCCCCCTTACAAAAATTTCGTCCTCGAAATTTGCGATCTATCCTTATCTATTCAAACAACTGAGGGTATTGACGTCTGATAGCTTCTTCACTTTCCCACGTGGCACCTTCCGTTCCATGGTGTTCCCAAACCACTTTGACCATCGGAATCGTCTTGTTTCTCAGCACACGCTCTTTTCTATCTTCGATCATGACCGGTCTTTCCATGTATGACACTTTGTCGTCCACTTCTATATCCTCGTATTGCAAGACATGAATCGGGTCTGGTTCATACTTTCTTAACATCGACACATGAAAAACATTGTGTATTTGGGACAAATTGGGCGGCAAGGCAAGTCGGTAAGCCATATCTCCAATCTTTTCCAAAATCTCAAATGGCCCGACATACCTAGGACTCAGTTTTCCCTTCTTGCCGAATCTAGATAATCCCTTCATAGGCGACACCTTAAGGAACACGTGATCACCAACCTGAAACTCTAAAGGTCGTCGTCTTCGATCGGCATAACTTTTCTGACGATTTTGCGCCGTTTTGAGTCTATCTCGAATGACCTCAACTGCCTCAACGGTCTGCTGTATCAACTCTGGACCTGTGATACTCCGTTCACCCACTTCATCCCAACACACTGGCGTCCTGCACGCTCTACCATATAAGGCCTCAAACGGTGCCATCTGGATGCTCTGCTGATAGCTATTATTATAGGCAAACTCCACCAAGTGTAACTGTTCCTCCCATTTGCCTTGGAAATCTATCACACAAGCTCTCAGCATATCCTCCAGGGTCTGAATGGTCCTTTCAGATTGACCATCTGTCTGTGGATGGTATGCCGTACTGAACTGTAACTTCGTTCCTAAGGCCGTTTGCAAACTTTTCCAAAAGTTGGCCGTAAATCTCGGATCACGGTCGGAAGTGATCGTTACTGGTACCCCATGTAACCTCACAATTTGCCTCACATACAAGTCTGCATATCTTTCCAACTCAAAGTCCTTTCGCACCGCCAGAAAGTGCGCCGACTTAGTCAGCCTGTCCACTATTACCCAAATTGAATCATGTCCTCTCTGACTTCTTGGTAGTCCTGTCACGAAATCCATTGTAATATGTTCCCATTTCCACTCTGGGATTTCTAATGGTCTCAATAATCCTCCAGGCTTACAATGCTGTGCCTTCACTTGTTGGCACGTCAAACACTTTGCTACTTGCCTGGCCACATCTACCTTCATCCCATTCCACCAATAGTGTTGTCTCAGATTCTGGTACATCTTCGTACTCCCCGGGTGGATACTGTAATTACTCCTATGAGCTTCCGATAAGATTTCTTCCTTAAGTTTCACCTCATCCGGCACACACAATCGCCCTCTAAACGTCAGAACTCCATCCTCTGACACTTGAAAGTCTGATTTCCTCTTAACCGCATCCATCTCAACAATCTTTTGGATTTCTGGGTCCGTAGACTGTAATTCCTTAATCTTGACCTGTATCTCTGGCTCAATCCTCAAGGTGGCTAGTAAATTCGATACTCGACTCATCTCGAACTTGAACTCGGAATCCCTGAGTCTTTCCAACAGGGTCCATTCCTTGACCATTAGTTGCGCCAAACTAGACTTTCGACTCAGAGCATCTGCCACTCGATTGGCTTTTCCAGGATGATACAGAATGTCGCAATCATAATCCTTTAGAAGCTCCATCCATCGGCGCTGCCTCATGTTTAACTCTTTCTGCGAAAATAGGTACTTGAGGCTTTGATGATCAGTAAAAATCTGGAACTTCTCCCCACACAAATAGTGCCTCCAAATCTTAAGTGCAAATACTATAGCAGCTAATTCCAAATCATGCGTCGGGTAATTCACCTCATGCGGTCTTAATTGACGCGACGCATATGCCACAACTTTTCCATGCTGCATCAGCACACAACCCAATCCTCTTAGCGAAGCATCGCTATAAATCTCGAATCCTCCTGGGCCCGACGGAATTGTTAATACAGGAGCAGTTGTTAATCGGTGTTTCAATTCCTGAAAACTCCTTTCACACTTGTCATCCCACTCAAACTTCACTTCCTTCTTAAGCAGCCTTGTCATTGGCATGGCTATTGATGAAAATCCTTCTACGAATCGCCTATAATAACCAGCTAATCCTAGAAAACTTCGGATCTCGGTTACTGATGTCGGTCTAGGCCACTTAGTAACTGCTTCAATCTTAGCTGGATCCACCGAAATCCCATCCCCAGAAATGATATGTCCAAGAAACCCTACTTTTCTGAGCCAGAACTCACACTTGCTGAACTTAGCATACAATGCATGCTCTCTCAATGTCCGTAGCACCTCAGTCAAGTGTACCTCATGCTCCTCGGGGCTCCTGGAGTACACTAGTATATCGTCAATAAAAACTATCACAAACTGATCCAGGAATTCCTTGAACACACGATTCATCAAATCCATGAAAGCGGCTGGGGCATTCGTCAGTCCGAAGGGCATGACCGTAAACTCATAATGCCCATATCTAGTCCTAAAAGCAGTCTTGGGAATATCCTCATTTCTTATTCTTAGT
Organism: Syzygium aromaticum; assembly: GCA_024500025.1. Classification (NCBI taxonomy): domain Eukaryota; kingdom Viridiplantae; phylum Streptophyta; class Magnoliopsida; order Myrtales; family Myrtaceae; genus Syzygium; species Syzygium aromaticum. Next base: position 1,470,855 of record CM044895.1, read on the forward strand.
TGATGATACCCGGTCCTCAAATCTATCTTGGAAAACACGGAGGCCCCTTGTAATTGATCAAACAGATCATCAATCCTCGGCAACGGATACTTATTCTTCACTGTCACTTGGTTCAGCTGGCGATAATCTATACATAACCTCAGAGTTCCATCTTTCTTCTTGACAAACAGGACTGGCGCTCCCCATGGAGACGCACTAGGGCGAATAAAACCTTTGTCCAGTAATTCCTGTATCTGAACTTTTAACTCTTTCAATTCTGATAAAGACATCCTATACGGCGCTTTCGAAATTGGCTCTGTTCCTGGCGCCAATTCGATCACAAACTCCACCTCTCGCTCGGGCGGTAAACCCGGTAATTCCTCAGGAAACACATCGGAAAAATTACTTACTACGGGTATATCTTCCAACTTAAGTTCTTCAATTGTTGGGTCTACAACATTCACCAAATATCCTTCACACCCTTCATCCAATAGCTTACTCACCTCAAGCGAGGAAATCCAAGGGATCGAGGTTCCTCCTCGATTTCCCTGAAATACAAAACTAGGGCGTCCATCCGGATTAAATTGGATCGTCCTATCGCTGCAATTCACTACAGCTTTCTGTCGGACTAACCAGTCCATACCAATAATCACATCAAAATCAAACATGGCTATTACTGCCAAGTTGATACTCTCTTCCTTACCTCCAATAATTACCTTACAGTTAGGACATCCAAAAGAAACTAGCAACCTATCATTCATAGGTGTCGACACGCAAAGCACATGCTTAAGCAGCATTGGTTTCATACCAACCAACTCAATAAATTGCTCTGAAACAAATGAATGGGTTGCTCCCGGATCAAACAATGCATACGCAGCATGATCACATAAGGAAATCGTACCTGTGACCACGCCCGGCGCATTCTCAACTTCCTTACGCGCCATTGCATATATCCTTCCTTGAACTGGCGGTCGCCCCTGATTAGCCGGTGGGGGAGGTCCGGCTTGATTCCCAGTTCTCGGTGGCGGTAAACGAGACGGTCCTGATGGTTGCATCTGCGGGCAAGTGCGAATCTGATGCTCCAGACTTCCGCACTTAAAACATGCCCCGTACCTATTCATCGGAGGATTCGGTTTCCCGATGTTTCGTCTGGCTGGCGGGACGAATCGCCTATTTCCAGTCATAGGCCTTTTTCCCAAACGGCGATTGTCTCGGTTTTGAGCAAACCGTAATCCCGAAACGGCTGCCCTCTCCTGCTGGTCCCGCTCCATAATTTGAGCTCGTCTATGCATTTCTCCGTAATCTTTAATATCATGGGACAAAATTAGACTTCGAAGGTCCGGCTTCAGTCCATCCCGGAATCTTCGCGCTCTATCCCTCGGATTCTCCACCATAGTCGGTGCAAACTTAGCCAATCTCGCAAATTCCGCTTCGTATTGATCAACAGTCATTTGTCCCTGGCGCAAGCGCATGAATTCCATTAATTTCTTTTCCTGCGCATTTTCCGAGAAATATTTTTCATAAAAATTTTCCACGAACACAGCCCAAATCGGAACCGTTCCTATGGGAAATACTCTGCCTTCCACGGCATTCCACCAATCGTTGGCACTTTCTTGTAACTGGTAGACCGCCAACGTCACCTTTTCCTCGTCGGTGCACCCCAAAACTTTAAAAGTTTTCTCTAGTTCCTCTATCCATCTTGGCGCAGCCTCGGGGTCACCACGACCATGAAATTTAGGCGGCTTCAATTTCATAAACTGTTCTACTAACTGAGGCATCTGTCTAATCCCGGCTGGCTGAGCTTGTCCAGCATTAGCTTGATTCTCATCTACCGCAGCAGCAGCTGCATTATCTCGCCCTTGAGCCTGTCTATCCAGTACGTTCCCAATTCTTTCTAATACCCGTAGAACTCCTTCCATACGTGGGTCTTCCACTGGTCTAGCATCAACTCGGGGGTCTACTGCAGCTCCTACATTAACTCCCAGATTCTCTATTGCTCTAGCTCTGGCGCGACCTCCACCTCTGGATCCTCTTCCTGCGCCCCTTCGGGGAATTCTTCCTATACCCCTTCCTTCTTCACTCATCTTGGTCACTCAGTTCTATAACTACCTGCTATAATTCCACGGAGGAATTAAAGACTTAAACCAATCTATCCCAGTCTAAGTCCTAGGCAGGTATTAAACAACAACCAAGCAATCAGCATGCGGCTTAGTAAAAACTAGCCAACTCATCACCCAAGGAATTCGCATACTCACCTCAGGTCCTGCCGCACCTGCACTTACGGGTCACACAATCACAATTCAAACACAATCACAGGTTGTCAGGAGATGCATGTAGCACACGAGGTCACCCTACTGGCTACCCAGAGTCTCATCGCTCCTTATCACTCCAAGTTTCGACCTAATTGGACCGAGCTAACCTCGCTCTGATACCAATTCAACAGGGAGGATGTCACGCCCCGTACCCCACGGCACGCAACATCCCGTCACGGTCGATTAAGGTGCAACGCTCCCAGGAAGCGTCGCCGACCCACGCCCAAACAGAGATCAATCACATGCGGAAGCAATAAATAATTAAACCCTGACACAACCGATATGAGAACCAGGGCAGCCAACATCACATAAGAAAATAATTACATAATTGTATTACTATTAAAAACCATTTAAACAATATTTACAAGTACCGAAATTCAATACAAACGGTTAGTAGCCACTAGGTCAAAAGGGGGGGTAAGTGGCTAAGGGGTCAGGCTAAAACTCAGGTAGAGGGCTGTAGTCCAAAAAGATAATGGCCCTCACTGCTAACTAAGGGTACTGGTTGAACCTAAGGCTCCCAGTCGGGATCAGACGACTCAGTGGAATCATCTGACGGCTCCTCAGAAGTATCCTCGCTGGACCTCGAATCCTCCGAATCCATGGCCTGGGCTCGCTCGTCCTCAGAGTCCGGCTCCAACTCCAGGTCAAGATACATCCCGAACCCCTCCTCATCCGATCCTAGCTCAGCAACCTCTCCATCCTCCTCGACATCCTGCGCCATGGCCTCGGGTCCGTCATCCTCCTCATCCATAGGCTCGGGGTCCTCAGCTAGCACGTCGGGCTCCTCATCAAGCTCCATCAACTCGGGTGTGACCTCAAGGTCTATCACCTCACCATCGGCTATGTTGGGCTGCATCAACCCGCCCTCGACTGGGATATCAAAGGTCCTGAGGGGCTCTCCCTCATTTCCATTGGCATCCCTGTGGCACCATGCCACGTATTCCTGCTTCTGATAATAAGCAACGCCTATATTCACAACTACCTCTGATCTATACCTCACAAAAGCCTCCCCATTTCCTAAGGGGAAGGTACTAGTATATTGCCGGATCTGTAGAGGGATCCCAAAAAGTGGTGGTGGTCTCTGCATCTTCACGGCCGGGGGTCTGAAAAGTTTCGGTTTAAACAACCGTGAGACGAATCTCAGTGAGTTCAACCCCTAAACCTAGGCTAGGCTAACATGCAATCTCCTGATCGGAAACAATCATTTAAAATCACAACACAATCATAATCAAACAATTCTCTGACCCTGCAGGTTAGACAGTTCAATGTATAATAATCATGGCACATACGTGGCACACACAGTCACACGTACGCCAAACACATGCTCATGTATCGAGTCTCACACGCTCACATGCTAATCAATGCATGTTTATGCGTGCAAATGTCATTGACATGTCATGCATATTTCCCCGGCCCACTGGCCCACACTGGCACACTTGCCCAATTCATTATTATTTATTACGACTCGAGTCATCACTTTTTCACGGCCCGGTGCGTCTAGCCTGCTCCAAAGTGCATGAGGCGCAGCAACCGATCTGGCCCAGTGTCTCTAGCCTGCTTCAAAGTGCATGAGGCGCAACACCGACTCCTTGCGAACCAGAGTCTGCTTCAAAGTGCATGAGGATGGTCGCCTTCCGGACGTACCGGGCATCGTCCTGCTTCAAAGTGCATGAGGACGGTATCGACCCGAAGGTCACGACCCGAAGGTCCTTAGGTGATCACACAACTCATTATTATCTGAACCCAGCGTATGACGCCTCAGGGTATTTTAGGTGATCACATGCTCATGGTAGACACGCATTCTCGCACAAGTTCATTACAGGCCTCACTCTCGGCATACACAGTGCGTGTCCATGTTATGCAATGCAATGCACCATGAGCGCCAATATAAATCGAACACCCAACATACAACATGGCAATGCGAAATCAATCACTATCAAGCATAATTGCCATACAATCAGTCAACCCGGACATACCCGGCAATTCCACCAATGTATTCCTAACTTTGCCAATTAAACCAAATATCATTCCTAAACAATTCTCATTGGCCAACTACAATTTCCGGATTACAAATTCTATCGAACAGTACACTAATCTTTCTCAGCCAGTACCGGTATTCCTAATCTAGTCCAGAAAATCGCACTAATCAGTCCTAATCCGGGTTTAGGAATTTTACTCACCTAATCCCAGCTCACGACGACGAGGAACGGCGGCCGATCACTGGTGAACAGTGAAACCGGCGGCGAATTCCCGGCGAACGGCGTACGGATCGCAGCGGCCGGCGGTGTGAACAGTGCCGGGTGAACAGTGCGCGTGAACAGTACGGATGAACAGTGATTCTGTACGGACACTGAGCGGACAGCGGGAAAACGGTGGCCGGCGAAGCGCCGGTGACGGCGGCGACGTGCCGTACGGCGCGTACGGACGGCGGTGAACAGTACCGACCGTACGGACACTGTACGGACAGGCACGGTTGGCGTCGTACAGCGTGGCTGGACGGCTGGGTGGCGACGGAACGGCGATCGGAGCTCCGGCGAAGCTCCGGCGGTACTATTTGCAGACCGGGAAAAAGAAAAAAAAAGAAATAAGGCTGTTTTGGACAAAAACCGGGGCTGTGGTGGCTGGACAGGTGAAAGGGAGGTCCAAGGGTGCTGTGGCGACGGCTGGTGGGCGAACAGCAGCTCCGGCCGGTACTGTTCCGGCGTGAACAGTACCAGAAAGTGCAGAACCGAAACTGTAGAGCAAGAAACGGAGAAGAAGAAAAATTTGCACGGGGAAAATGACTGCACAGCTGAGAGGAGAGAGAGAGGGTCTGGTCAAATAGGTCAAAGATTGTCTTAGTGGGATCCATGTGTCAAAATTGAGGGCTATTTGACACTTTTGCCCTTAATCCTAGGGCTAATATTCATCCAAATCCAATAATTTAGGGGTAAAATGGTCATTGGTCCTTAACCCAAGCTGACCAGACCTGGTTTAGCTCTAACTAGCCTTGGTTAATCCCAAAATTAAATCCAAAATTCGGAATTAATCAAAAATGGCCTAGGGGCATTTTCGTAATTATCCAATCCGGAACTGAAATTCCAATTTTCGCACATACGCGTTCCATATGTGCGTGGCCAACGTAATATGGCGTCGGAATCGCGAAATTCATCGCGCAAGCCCTCGAAAATCCACGTCAAAGTTTCGGGAATAAAATAATATTATTTTTCCAATTTTTGTCGAAATTCCACTTTTTGTCCAAAATGACTCCTGGTAAGCGTGGCCACCCAAAAATGGTCTCGGCCTCGAAAAATAACCTCATTTGGCCTCGAAAAGCGACGCTAGCGTCCCGAGGGGCAAAATCGTAATTTTTCACCCCCGGACCGAAATTCCAATTTTTGTTCGTACTAACTCCAAATGTATGTGGCCAGCTCAGTATGACGTCATATTCCCAAAAATCGTCTCTTAAGCCTTCGAAAATCGATACCGAAATTCGGGCCCAATTCCGTGAACAAAACTCGCTAAACTCTCAATTTCAGGGTCTCTCACTAACGGGCGGCTGTTTAGAGGTTACGTGTATCGACCTAGGGCTATCCGTATCATAATGGTCTCGATCATTGAGAGAATGAGAAATTATCGCTAGTTCCAGAGGTCACGATCGTACGGTTCGAGTTCAAGACTGGTTGGCCACGTGTACTTTCGGTCTTGCAGAATCACCTGCATCCCTATTGTACATCGTAGGCCTTGGCCAAACCCAATCCATTACCCTTTCCTACGATCGGCCCACGTTGGCCCAAAATATTCCCTCGATGTCTCTCGTGATCGACGTCCGTTTCACGATAGGGTCCCCGGTCCACGTACCGTTTTCTAGTTAGCCATACCCCATTGGTTAGTATCCCGAGAGTGATCAGCTCTGGGCGAGACTTACTAAAATGAAATGCGAGGTAGTATCAGTTTTATTGATCCCGGAATTACATCGAAATTCGGGCTGTTACACCCAGGTCTGGCAGCGAGTAGTGTGTGCGGTGTAATGTAGATGCTAGACATGCACAACAGATTATATCATATAGCGTTTTGTGCATAAAATAAATCATACATCCAAATACCTCCCTACAAAATAAAGGTTAACAATCACTTCTTCCCTTATACCTCCCATTCTGCAAAAAAATTTAAAACCTAAAATGCTAGGGATGTACCTGGGATCCTCGCTGCCAAGCAAAAATATTTTTTTGAAAAGAAAAACTGGCCTAAGTCCACTAAGAGTTTTAACTCAAGTCCCTAGTGGAGTCGCCAAGCTGTCACGACCTAAATTTTCTTAAGCTAATGTATTATTAAGATTAAGCTTAATTCGGGCCCTCCCAAGCCCTACCAATTCGCAACTTAGGATTTAAGTTCTTAACGTGCAAATATTTTCATGGTTTGAGTCGCCACTAATCTATATGTGGTAGGTCGATTAGAAACCTAAATAAAATATAGGGAGATATGTTTTATTTTTACGAACCAGAGATTCTAAACTCGGGGACTTGATTACGCCAGATCTAGTCTAATGCCATTTCGGTACCTTTTCTTTTCAAAAAATGTTTTGACAGACAGTTTAGATTCATTTTAACTTAGTCACTAGCATGTGATGTGATCATACGGGTGTGCAAATCACCAAAATAACACCCAATAATCAAAACATTAAATAAATTGTAAGATTGGGAGAATTACTTACCTCGAAACAACGTAAGCATCTGCATTGTTAGCTAGAAAATCACATCAATAATCATAATATGATTTCTAATTAACAAGCAGTTCACTCAATATTTTTTGGATTTTTGTTTATTTAAGTGAAAGCTAACCTATATGTAATAATGTGCAAAAATTAACATGCGATTAATGCAGCCTAACATGCAAACTATATAACATGCGACGACGTGACATAATTCTAATGACGGACAAGTGATTTATTTTTGGTAATTTCAAATGAAATTCGGAATTAAAAATTACTCAAATTAAAATGTAATATATCTTAGAGAAAATAATTTGATCTATCCTAAAGTGATTCCTTTTTTTGGGATTTTTATTAAAATTCGAAATTATTAAATATCCTAAATAATCCACTAAGATTAAAATAATCTTTAATTTAAACTAGGAAATATGCTACCCTAAATCCCAATTTAAATCATATAATTATCTTATTCTTTTGGATATATTTAAGATTCCCTAAACATGCAAAATTTTTAATTTAAATCTTAACTAACAAATTTTTTTTATTTTCTTGATTTAAAAGGAATTAAACAAAGATAATAATCACGTTTAAACAATCCACGCAATCCGCAAGATTCTTTTTATCAAATTCAAATCAAGCAAAGAAATCAAACTAATGGTTATATCTATAGGGTTATAGATATCGACGAAAAGTTGATTATTCGCATTTGGAAAGCGAATAAAATCTATTATCGTATCCAAGTAATTATGGATAAGATAACGATTTTCTGTATCGCCACGTATCGTACCTTAGGGATAAGGTCAAATAGTCATCTAGATACGTTGCCAAATTAAAAAATAATTCATAATTTAAGGTATCTTAGAATATTGCGGATATCACAAAATTATTCTAAGATATCTAGCAATCCACATAATATTCACGGAATATTCAAATTATTCAAATTAGGAATCTAAATATTTTGAAATATACCGGATAGAGATTTTTACCTTATTTGCGGATTACTTTCCAAATTTGAATCACGTGGATTGGGATTACGGATTGGACGACCGGCGGCAAACGGATCGGCGATAGTGGCAGTGGTGTGGCGGCTTGCGGTAGAGCTCATGACTCATCCAGGAATCAGTGGCTCGACAAGGGCGTGATGGCGAGGCAACAGAAATCACAATCACTGCAATCTCCTGGAAGTTGGCTGCGTCACCGAGCACAGGGAACAGCAACATGTTGGGCTATATGCTGAATATGTGCAATGAGTGAACACGTCCAAGTGTGGTTGATTCTATGTCTTCACGCCCGAACTTGGACCTCCAGCCACACCATATCGGCTATGACATCTTTTTGCATGTCAAAGTGAATATTTGTTCTTCGTGCAATAAGTGAAAGTGTTCCCCTTGGCCAATGGACTCCTGTGTGAGTGCTCTCCTGATTGAGAACTCTCTGTCTTATGCTGTGAATTCTTCTTCGTCTGTATGGTGCAGCTTCTCAATTCTCTCAAAAATTGCCGACCTCCAGAACTTTTTGGGCGGACGCTCCCCTTTCTTCTCTGTCGCTTTCTTGTGGCCGTGTGTTTCAATGTGTGGCCTCCCTTGCTCTCTGAAATTGTGTTCTCCGAAAATTATGAGAGCCCCCCTCTTCTTTGAAGGGTATAATAACATATTTATATTGCAACCCTAGGTTAATTGATCGGGCTTCCTAACCTTATTGGATTTAGACTTAGGCTTTATCATTTAGTTTTATTTTAATTTCAAATGGGCTAAATTAATTTGGGCTGATTTAAGCTCAAATTAAGATAACCAAAATCTTTTAGACTTGTGAGTTTCGGCCCCCACTCCCTTGAGTGAGCCGAGTGCTCGAGTTTGATTTACACGATGAATTTTCAACTTTCTCGCCACCACCGGTCCGATGCGGAATGCAACTAACCTATATGAACTTAAACTATATGCTATGCAATTTTAACATTTTTGTTTAGGGGTTAAAATTTAATCCCTAATTTTTTATGTAAATTATTATTAAATGGTTGGTTGAAATTTAGGTGTCAACAAAGACGAAGATTAATGCAGATGGATAGGAGGCACTTGTAATAGATTGTATGGTCATGTCATTGAGTTCCAATTCTCACCCCAACCTGTAAGAGACACTAATAGTGCCATTGTTGTGAGCGAAGCTCTCCATTGATGGTAAATCGAACTCTTCTTTGTTCAATTTGAGATACTCGAACTACTTGTACTTAAGTGAGATCAATCTCAAGAATGGAAGAATACCTGAATTCCTCGGTTCAATGAAGCAAGTAAAGTACCTCATTTTGTCGTGCCAAATCGCACCTGTCAAGCTCACTGATCAACGAGCCCACTTATCTCACTAAAATGCACAAAAGATGCACGTGAGACGTACGAACTCGCCACTCTTAGTAGATGGACATGTCGTTGTCCTCCATGTTGAAATATCCCACATCGCTTGACTTTCGAGCTTATATGTTCTTTATATACAAATAGTCTTTGTTCACTTATCCTCCTAGTTTATTTCCCGTGTGCGTCCACCCAATTCATCAAATTCTATGTGTCATAATCCGGCTTGCACATGAGTAGGGGTGTTGAAATATCCTTCATCGCTTGACTATGGGGTTTAATTGTTGAAAAATCCTTCATCACTTGACTATGGGGTTTAATTGGAACTAGTAACCCTATTGCTTATTTGAGATAATTCATGTGTATGCTTACGTAGAAATTCAACATCCATTTGCATAGAGTAAGAAAGACAGGCTCTGCTACGGCTTAGATAAAACCTTGCAAACCCATAACGCTTGCGTTCTTTTTTGAAAGAGGGAGATTGATGTAAATCAAACATGGAAGAATACTTGAATTCCTTAGTTTAATGAAGGAATTAAGGTACCTCAATTAGTCGTGCCAAATCTCACTAGCCGGTGAGCCCATGCATGTCACATAAGATGCACAAATATGCACATGAGGTGCATGTCAAATGCACGAGCTCGCCGGTTAGCAAAGATTGGTTGGCCAGTGAGTTAAGAACCTTATTTAAGACTAAGTTGGCTACTTTAAAGCCTAATTTAAGACAAGGTGCACTCGTGGACTTCTTTAGAGAAAACAGTCATACTTCAAACCCTCATATGAAATTTCACTTAAAAGAAATTATGAACACTTGATATACACGGTACATCGACGATATATAGTAAAAATTGATTTTGTTCACTATCACTTATTTTGCTCCCCATAAATGTCATTTGTCTACTCTTAAGGGTTTTTGTTTGGAGGCCTACCAAGCTAAGCCACCTCGGAAAGCCAACTCGCTGAAGCCAAATGGCTAGTCACCTCCCATGGACTTCATATGAAGGAAGAAGTATGGCGTGTACTCACCGTTCGAACCAATGAATTCAGCAAAGCCCTAAAAGAAGCCCAGGACTATACCCTAGGACTTGATTGCCAAAATGTCATTAAAGCTTGATTCATGACGCAACTTGCTACAATGGAAGAAGAATTGAAGACATTTAGGGCCTCGAGTCATACTGAGGCTCGCCTTGTTGATGACGAAGCGAAACTTGAAGCACAACTTGTTCAAGCCAAACGTCGAGTCACCTCCGATAGACTTCACATGAAGGAAGTATGACGGGCCCTCAACATTCAAACCAGTGAATTCAACAAAGCCCTAAAGGACTATTACTGCACATGTTTTTCCTAGTATGTGTGCCGCGATCATGAGGGATAGCGCTTATGTCCCTATTTCCATCTCTCTCTTCGACCGAACAAATGAACATGTTGAAATATCACACATCGCTTGACTTCTTTCTCTCCAACAAAACAAATGGACGTGTTGTTATACTTCATGTTGAAATAGCTCACATCGCTTGACTATAAGATCTATAAGCTCTTTATGTACACGTGGTCCCCTCTACCTATTGCCCTAGTTAATTTCGCTTGTGTATCCACCCCATTTATCAAATTACATGGGCTATTCCTAATTCGGCTTGAACGTTAGAGGGGTGTTAAAATATTCTACATCACTTGATTATGAGGTTTAATTAGAGAACCCTCAAACCCACTCTCTCTAAAGCATCCATTTGTTCTCTCTCATTGCTTATGAGGTGATATTATTCCCATCACGCTAGCAAATCATTTACTTATTTTGTATAATTCATATGCATTCGTTTGTAGAAATTCAACATCCATTTGTATAGAGCAAGATAAAAACGCCCTGCTCCAACTAGAAAAACCTTTTTCAACTTATATCGCTTGCTTTTTTCTTGGGAATGCGAAGATTGCTGCAGATGAAAAGGAGTCACTTGTGATAGAGTGTATGGTCATGTCATAGAGCTCCAATTCTCACCCCGACTTGGAAGAGACATGAATAGTACCGTTGTTAGAGAAGCGAAGCTCTCCACGGCTAGGAAGTCGAACTCTTCTTTACTCAACTTGAGATGCTTGAACTACTTGGACTTAAGTGGATATATTTCAAAACATGGAAGAATATCCGAATTCCTCAATTCAATGAAGCACTTAAGGTACCTCAATTTGTCATGCCAAATCCTATCGGCTAAGCTCACAGATCGGTCAAATCTCACTATAGCTAGCAAGCTCCCGTATCTCACATAAGGTGCATGAAAGAGATGCACGGGCTCATCAGTTAGCGGCAATTTGGCTGGTTGCGTAGCCAGAGGCCTTATTTGAGACTAGGTTGGTCATTTCACGACTTTATTTGAGCCAAGATTCACTCTTACCACTCTTTTGATAAAACAGTCCTACTTTTGACCTTTACATGAAATTTTATCTAAATGAAATTGTAAACACATGATATTTGTGGTACATCCATGATCTAGAACATGAGTTCGTTGCATTCATTATCACTCCTTCCTTTGCTCTCTATAAATGCCCCGTATCTACTCTTAAGAACCCATTCGAAGCCGACTTCTCAAAGTTTAAACAAATGCACCCAAGCCAAAAACTTGAAGTCTAACCGAGTGACTTTTGCATACCATATAGCTTTTATCATCAATTTCATCGTCATTCATGGCAGGACATGATAGTCTGAAAGTGCTTGTACTAGTAAGTATGTTGTTACTTTTAGACAATGCATGCGTATGCTTGTGTAGAAACAAAAGCTCATCCTCTATTTGCTTTGAAAAAGAAAGGGATGCTCTACTCCAGCTCAAACAAAGTCTCTCATACACATCTCACCTCATTTCTTCTTGGAACGATGAAGATAGTTCTGAATTGGAATAAACCGCGACTATACAAATGGACATGTCATCATGCCCTGTGTTGAAATATTCCATATCGCATAATTATGGGGTATAATTGGGAAGCCCTTAGACCCACTCTCTCTAAAGCATCCATTTATTCTCTCCCTAATTGCTTATGGGTTGATTCTGTTACCCTTGCACTAGTAACCCTATTGCTTATTGTACAAATTTTGTGTGCATACTTACGTAGAAATTCAACATCCATTTGCATGGAGCAAAAGAAGTGACGCTCTACTTGGGCTTAAATAACGTCCCTCAAATCCATATCGCTTGCTTTCTTTTTGGAATGGTGGAAATTGTTGCAAATGGAAAGAAGTAACTTGTGATCGAGCGTATGGCCATGTCATTGATCTCCAATTGTTACCCCAACCTGTTAGAGACAATAATGTAAGAGCGAAGCCTTGCATGGCTGGTAAGTTGAACTCTTCTTTACTCCACTTGAGATATTGAAACTACTTGGACTTAAGTGGGATTCGTTTCAAACGTGGAAGAATACCTTAATTCCTTGACTCAACAAGCAATTGAAGTATCACAATTTGTTGTGTCAAATCTCACCGGTTGACCAATTTCACTAGACGACGAGCCTGTGCATTTCACATAAGATGCACAAAAGATGCACAAGCTCATTAGCCGGCCAAGATTTGGTCAGCCGAAGAGCTAGGGGCCTTAGTTCAAACTAGGTTGGCCACTTCAAGGCCTTATTTGAAATAATATCTACTATGAGTCTACTTTTAAAAAAACGCTCTCACCTCATACCATCAATTGAAATTTTCCGTACTATAACTGCTCAAGGCGAAGCCCAATAAGATAATTATAAAAATCATCTATGAAACCGTAAAAGGCGCAAACCCATCCAGATCTCCGGCCTCACCCAAGGGCCTGGAGCCGTTAGTTTTAGCCGAACGTGCCCGTCGGTAGTTTCAAGGCTTGATAAAACCTCCTAAACATCCCCGATCGAGCACCACTGGTAAAGGTGGCCAATCTCGACATGCTCCAAAAATATTAAACACCTCAACTTGGACGGCACTTGGCAAATCGGGTATAAGTAGAAGTCTATTACATTCTTGACCGGTAAGAGCTATCTCGTACATGAAGCCAAGAGTCCACTGGTTTCTAATTACTATAGACACATTCTGACTTGAGCGTAGAAGGGTCTCCAAAATCACCGCTCCGAGGACTTCTCCGACGGTGTTTGGTGTCCGGGGAGAAGGATCGGTCATTCGACCTAAAGATTCCTCTCCCCTTATTCGTTTTATTGGTATCATCGAAAAGCATGCTATACCTAAGTAGATTTCAGCTGCTTTTACTTAGGGAAAGAACTAAAAACAAGAAAGAAAAAGTAAATCTCTTTTCTTTTGTAATCTTTTTGGCACTTTTTGCAGTTGACCCAGATAATTATTTCTCGTTGATCGTATCCCACGCTGGTTAGCACTTGCTCGACTAATGTCAGTACAAAAGGTGGCTAACCATTGAGTCAAAGGTCGCAGCAATTTTTTCAATTTTTTAATTTTGGGTCAAGAAAGTAGTCACTGAACTACTCTCGAAGCAACATGCAATTGGACAATCGGGATCGGATCATCGAGTTAGTTAATATTGTCTATAGACAATGTTATGCCTCGTTCCAAGAAGTACTCTATGCATTTTTTTAATCATCTTTGTCCCCCCGATGCTCACTTGGTTCCTTGCTGTAATGGACCTATAAACTATAAGATAAATAAAGCCAACTCATGTCTAAGGTCAAGAAAGTCCATGCTTCATGGGGAAGCAGCTGCCTCCCCAATGGTTCATCCACATTGAATCGTGTTATTTAACTGGACTTGGTCAATTTAATGGATTTATGAACTTGACTGAGCTTATCGTAAAATTCTCAAGATTGGATCGGCCTATGTATTTCAAATCTATATTTTCATGTGCAAATTCAATGATTGTCTTTCTTTTTTTTTTGGTCAAATTCCCCTTCGAGAAACTTGTCGAAAAAGCAAAAGCCTCGCACGGAAGCCCTACTTAAGAAATTATCTAACTAGATGTCCATCAAAATCGCAAGTTCGCAGTCCTGTCATTTTGGGGTTTTGATTGCATAAATTGCATTTGGTTCAATTATAGGATTTATTTTTAAGTTATGTCCGCCGATGCGACTAATCAAGCGAATTGAGTTCGAAGTTCCATTGGCCCCATCAAATTGAATTGATTTACTGTTCGAATGATATTTCGGTCATCCTCAACACTGAACTTGTACAATGAACCTCAGAGACTATTCTTCTTATACTTAGAATTACTATCACTCTTCCATCTGGTGCACGCATTATCTTCTAAGGTCAATGGTTCACCAAGAGTTGACTTCAAAGTCCAGTTGAGCGTGATGACCTTTCACTTCAAACACACTTGACAGAACACGACTCTCAAAAAATCAGTCCATCTGCAATTTATAAGTCTTCGGCCAGGTATAGATTTCCAATACATTGACATGCTAATCAACAGGACGTAATCAAATGATACTTGGCGTTTGCCATCCAAGTCCCAAGTGTAAGTTACTAGTAAGTAATAAACTGATAAATGGAAGAATAGGCTATCTTTTGCTGGTGTAAAACACCTTGTCATGCCAAAATTTCACGAGGATCTAAAATACTTTCAGAAAATATACATTAATATAAAGGCAAAACTACAAGAAAATTGTCCAAAAAGTTCTAATTATATTGCACTTTTGTCAATTTAGTTCTAAACCCTTAAATTTTGCAAATTGAGTCTTGAATCTTTTCACGTTTTACCAATTGAATCCATTTGGCCAATTTTGTCGGAAATCGTTGATATGAACTTCAGTCGTTCTATATGGCATGGCTGGCACTGATATGGAAATTTTTTAATAATATTTTGAATTATTCATTTTTTTATTTTTCTTTTCTTCTCTTTTCCTTCTTTTCTTTATTTCCTTATTTCCATCCACCGGGTCTTGTCCACCTCCGCCGGCCTCAAGCAAGGGCGGCCCACGGTCGCCCAAGCGAGGGCTACCTTCACCAACCTTAGGCAAGGGTCACCTCGCCTAGACTAGTGTGGGCTGCCCACGATCTGGCGCGAGTTGCCCTCACCAGCCTAGGTCCGGTCGTCCCTCGCCCAAGCCAGTGAGGGTAGCCCTCCCCCAGCCATTGACGAGACTTGACGGTCGTTGGCGAAAGGAAAAAGGAAAAAATAAAGGAGAAAAAGAAAAAAAAAAGAAAAGAAAAAAAAAAGAGGAGAAGAGACAGAATAAAAAAAATTCAAAAAATATTAAAATATTATTAAAAATTATCCACGTCAGCGCGTGCCGTGACACATAGAACGGTCAGCATCCATGTCAATAATTTCCTGTCAAAATTGGCCAGATAGACTCAATTAGCAAAGTATGAAAATATTTAGGATTTAATTGACAAAATTGAAATATTTATGATTGAATTAACAAAAATGCAATAAAGCGAGGACTTTTTGGATAATTTTCTCCAAGAACTACAAACCCACGTCCTTTTTTATAAGTTTTGAAATGTATACATAATTTTTATGCCGGCCTCTCATGTGCATATCTCAAACTTAGAGCTCATCGCTTCCATCAGACGAAAGCCCTCCTATTCGGTTATCGAAAGCGCATGGGAGTCGATGAATCACGTCGACCAAAAGAATTTTCTAATGGAAGGCCCTTTTTCTTGGAAATGGTGATTGGTGGGGTCTTCATTCTTTGTTCATGGTACCGTTGGTTGTAGTTCAACATGTGCTTATGTGAACATATTTGTACACTTGTTGGCCCGGCGGTGACCCAAAACCCTAGAAAGTCCTTAAAAATCCATGTAATTACCTAAAGTATGAATTGTTTTGGCTTGCTGAATTTCGACCTTTTGTGTGAGACGGCCTAATTTTCTACAAAAAAAAAATCTCAATTTTATGTTCAATTCTAACCCTGCCGTGAAATTTTTTTTTTCTAGAAAAAATCGCAAACTTTCACTTCAGTTGTAAATTTGTTCCCCATTAACCCGTCATTAAGAAATTATCACTAATTTCTTCCAAATTATCAATATCAGGGTCACTTAGAGGTTCAATAATCATAACCTACATCTTTATCAACAATTTCGGGAACAACAACGGTTTTCTGATGTTAACTATTTTGAAGAAACTAAAGGCGACTTTTGAACTGAGGGTTAATGGGGGCCAAATCTAGGACAAAAAAGAAAATTGGTGATTTTTTCATAGACAAAAAGAACCGGGACAGAATTAGGATTATACCTAAAGTTATGGATTTTTTTTAGGGGCATTAAGCCTATATATATATAATTTGGTAAGATATATAAGCTTGGCATCAAATTTAAAAGTGGTTTTATAATTATGTGAGATCTATTATAAAGGATCCTTTTGAGCGCCAAAACTTTGGTTTTTCCTAATTATAATTTGGACTTAATTTGACTCTCCACAGGATATTATATCAATAGAATAGTACCATGCACGGAGCAATTTACTCATCAGTTTAATCGATCCACGTGCTCCAGCTCGATTCACGTGCTTTTGCTACTTTTTTACCCCTCAACAACGCAATTTCATGGTGCTCTCTCTCTCACCCTAAGCATCGTACTGCTCGCTCCCTTGAGACGGAATCCAATTTCTTTTATTAACTATTCCCCCATGCATGATTCAAACGATCCATTCGGATAGTCCTGGCCACGGTTCGGACCCGGCCGATTTCGGTTCGTGGCCAAGTATGAACCGGCCGATTTTGGGCCGGTTCCGGTTCCGAACCGGTTCTGGGTCGATTCATAATTTAAAATTTTAAAAAATAAATTATAAAATAAAAAAATAATGAATTATGAAATTACGAAATAATGAATTATTCAATATAAATTGTAATTAAAATGTTAATTGTAATCAAATTTGGGGACAAAAAGACAAGAAAGAAAGAGATGGCTTGAACTTAATAAATTATCATTAAGGACATTACAATTCGTTATAACGATCTATAAAAAAAAGGAGCATCATATATATGCCCTAAAATGACCTCTAAACCTAAGCATTCCGTGCGCAAGGGACCAGAGGTCACATATTGTCGGATTATACTTAGGTTTCCCTAAGCTCATGTGGGCGTGCCTGGTATAAAAAACAAGGATTCCCGAAATATTTACCAACTCCAATAGTTCTTTTACCCTCAATCGTCACTACTTGTTCCGGTACCGGTATCGGTAGCGGTGGTATCTCCATCGTTAAAGAATTCAGATTTATTATTCCGATCTATCTCTTGTTGTCGGTATTGAGCCTTCGTCCAATCAGCGACACAAGTTTGAACCTCCACTGATTCTAGAGCTAATCTTGAACGATGTTCGTCCAAAATATTACCTCCGGCACTAAATGTTTGTTCGACTGCAACTGTGGAACAAGGGATTGAAAAAATTTGTTTTGCAATAAGAGAAAAGATTGGGTATTGGCTTGCGTGCCGCTTCCACCAATCCAAAATTAAAAAACCTGTACTACCTTTAGATTTAGTAAACTCAAAAGAAACGGTTAAATAAATTTCTAATTCAGAAATATTTCCTATTACTCCCTTTTGTTTTTTTTTTTTGTCTATGTAATAAAAGTTGGTACTCTCTACTAATTTTGTTTGTACTCTTATTTTGTGTCTCGGTAGATTGAGAAGATCCAATATCACCTAAATTATATTTAGTATAAAATTCATTATATAATTCTATTACTACGTTTTTAACCTCACTTAGTATGGTTCTAACATTTATTGTATCATAATGTAAACATTGATAATACATATGTAAATAATCACTTAAGCCATCCAATTTGCAACGCGGATAAAAAACACAAGCAACTAAATAAATAATGGGAATTTCGCTATAATATTGTAGCTACTTCATTTTCATTGCAACTATAGTATGTTGTAATTCAACATCATTTTCATATTCATCAAAAACTCCGACAATATTAATACACTCTACTAAAAATAAATGCATAGTAGGATAATAAACACCGGACAAAATATAAGTTGCATCATTAAAAACCTTTAAAACATCTAAAATTTTTTTGCAAATATCCCACTCATGTGGGTATAAATTAATCTGATGTATATTATTAGAAATGAATGCACATAATAAATCTTTATATGCTAAAGATTCACTAAGCAAATGGAAAGTAGAATTTCAACGAGTTGGAACATCTCTTGGAAATCTTTTTGGCTTTTTGTCATTTTCTCTACAAAAACTACTCAATTTTTTTCATTTTTTGGGGATGTTTCCATAAAAATTGAATCGTTGTTTTTATTGGTTCAAGAAAAATATCAAGAGTTTTCAAACTATCTTATATACATAAATTTAAAACATGACAAGCACATCTAACATGAAAAAATTTTCCGCCAAAAACGGGTTTACAAATATTTTCTAAATCGGCAATTGAAGCGGTATTTGCCACAACATTATCAAAACCAATTGAAAAAATTTTGTTAAGCAAATAATATTCTTCTAAAATTTACCTAATTATTCTATAAATATTATTTGCCGTATGCTTACCATTAAAAACTCTAAATGCAATAACTCTTTTTTGAATACTTCAATCGTCATCTATCAAATGACATGTTATGCCCATGTAAAAATGATTTTGCCAATGATCACTCCAAATATCATTACCTATATGCACGTATCCATTAAATTGCATAAAAAAAATTTGTAAATCTTTTTTCCCATTTTTGTAAAGATCTTTAATTACTCGTTTAAGTGAATTTCTAGGAATACGTTTTGCTTGTGGAGCACATGTTTTTTGTACAAATTCATTAAAACCAAATCTTTCTCCAAAATTAAACGATAAATGCTCAACAGAAACAAATTTACCTAATTCTTTCTTATAAGTTTTTTTATTAAAACGAAATAAATGGGAAGTGTTAGGATTGACGTACCTGGAAATTTATTGTTGCCCGATATCGATTCCCGTTTCAATTGGATGTTTGTTCCTAAAATGTCGTTTGAATGTTTCATATCATTGTCTACCTGTATATTTATATATTTTCCTGCAATATTTACAAATTATATCATACCTTTTTTAACCAATATCAAACTTTTCCATTTTCTTGAAGTGATTCCAAATGTCAGATGTAAATTCTCGTTCTACCTCCTTTGTTATAGATATTTCGGCAGAGGGATGAAAACTTTCTTGCGTCGGGACGCGCTCCATATCGGGAAAAATGTTGATTTCATCATCTTGAAAATCTGCATAATCACGATGATCAAAAGAATGATGGGATTCCATCATGATATTCTTTCCTTTGCCAGTTGGCACTCGACTTCCACTTGCCATTTTTCGAGTGGATCGAGAGAATTGAATGGATTGATTGGGAGAATTAAGAGAGAATTGTGCGGATTGAGAAAATTGAGAGAATTTAATAGAATTTGAGAGAATTTAGAGTATTGAGAAAATTTGAGAGAAGAGAATTTGAGAGAATTGAGAGTATTGTGAGAATTTGAGAGAATTTATAAGAAAAAAATGAGAAGAAAATTTAGGATTAAAAAAAAAACTAGATAACCATTGCAATTTTTTTTATTTTTTTTTATTTTTTGCCCGTTGCCAAGGCAGCCTAAAAGGCTGCCCTGGCAACGGGCAGCACGCTCGCACCGCAGCAGGGCCTGCAGACATGCAGGCCCTGCTGCAGGTGTTTTTTTTTTTATAAAAAATTTTGCCTGTTGCCAGGGTAGCCAGGGCCTGCAGACGTGCAAGCCCTTCTACAGGTTTTTTTTTTTTTAATTTTTTTTTGGAACTGGGCCCGGAACCGCCTGTTCCGGGCCGGTTCCGAACCGTGGGCCCGATTAATAGGTCGTGCCCGGTTTTGACCGGGCCAGTTCCGGGCCGAAACCAGCCCGTGGCCATGACTACATTCGGATCCCAAATCATGTGCTAATTCTCCAATTACTATGATTATGAGACATGTTTAGAGTGCGTTTATTTCTATGAAAATTTCATGATAAATATAAATATTTTCTATGAAAATCATTTTCAATAAAAAAAACTGTTAGTTTTAATTGGTTTGATGATTCAGGGAAGGCCCTTTTTTTTCTTACCAGAAGAGGAAGTCGTTTTCTCCCAATATAAACTTGACGACTTTCGGCTTAGGTAACTAAATCCAGATAACATAAGTTGTCCACTAGAATGCAATTTGCTCATGAATTATAAGCGAAAACACAAGTATTTAGGTCTCGACCATAGATTCCGTTTATTTCATAGTCTGTAGGAAAACATTTTTCTCATTCTCCGGCGTTTGAATCGCTTAGAAAAATGAGTTAACAAAAAAACCTTGTCATTATCAATGGAAAATTTATAATTTCATAAAATAAATTTCCTCTTTTAGAAAACAAGAAGCTATTTCTGTGATATGACCGGTCCTCAGTGCTTAGGCCAAAACCTCGGGGCTTGGGGGCGAGGATTTCGACACCTATACCTGAGTCCCCGACAGCCGGGCTCGGGTCCTTAGTGGCCGAGCCTAGGACCTCGGCAACCATACCTGGTACCTAACTCCCACTCCCAAGTCACTGGCACCCGGGCCTAAGTCCCTCGAGGCTAGCCCTGAAACCTCGGTGCTCGTAATCGAGTATTTGGCAACAGTTCCCAGGTACCATGCTCCCACGCTAAAGTCATCGGCCCCTATGCTTGGATTTCCTGTGCCTAGGCCTAAGAAACTTTGGCTCCTGCAACCGAGACCTCGGTGCCCACGTTTGGGACCCTGATGGCTAGGCCCGAAGCCAAGGCCTAGCCCCCGATGCCCGAGCCAAGGTCCTCAACACTCAGACCCAAGACATCAGCGGCCGGGATCGGGTCCCTAGAGAACGGGTCTAAAGACCTAGATATCATCAGGACGTCGAGAAGTTCTGGAGTCCATCATCAAGAAGTTGGTTTCTACTGCTCAGACCCGTAGTTTCCATTCATTTTCTAACACACACTAATCAATATGATGTCCCCCGATTAGCGTATCATAATTAGATATTGTTAAGAGTTTATAGCTAATCTTTTCATAATAATATTTGATCTCAACTGGTTCAGGTTCCGTTGGCTGCTAGTTAAGATTGTCAGAAGGTTTATTGCAGGAGCGGGGGCTCGTCTATTTTAGTGGCTATCCACTCAGGGAAGTCAAAAAAATAATCTAAACCTATAGTACATGGAGCGTACGTATCTTGACGTCCCACCATCTAATGCAGTGCGTGTTGCTCCAGATGAAGACCACCCCAGACCGTGCAATCTCGGAGACCGCCGCCGCCGGCCACCGGCCGCCGCCACCGCCATGATAGCCAGGCCATCCACATTGACTAATTAACTAACCCGAGGTCCGAGTTCGGAGGTGATCGACGGATGATCAGCTCTTTCGGGGCGCGATTCGAGAGTCTGCGAAAATCGAAACGAAGTTCCTCCGGCCACCACACGCACCCGAGAACGGATGCTCACGCTTCATGGCTGGCCGGCCTCCCTGATCCGTGCCGCAAAAGGCTAAACATGAGAGGGAAAAGTCAATAACCAAGGAACCTTTCAACCACGCGCTCTAAATTTTCTTTTCCCTTTGTTACACCGAACTCCATAAAACCCGTATGAATCACTAAAATTTTAGACAATCTTAAAATCCAACAAGACAACGTCGACGTCAAAAAACCATATATTATATCGTCATATTGTTAACATTAGAAAAGACCTTTTGATTCGACATAATTAATAATAATAATTAAAAAAAATCGAATGAAATAATCAGATCGAGACGCGGGCGACGCTTTCCATTTCCACTGCTCTTACCTGGACAGCCTCAACCCGGGGGTGGGGTAACCGACGAACTCCCCCGGCGGGCCCCACCCGCCGCCCCCTCCTCCTCCTCCTCCTCCTCAATCTCACTTTTGGCAATTTCGCAATTAAAAAAGAAATCTTATAATTAAAAAAAAAAAAAAAGAGAGAGAAAGAGCATATATTATAATAAAAATAAGGAAACAAATCGGGACGTACCAAATTGCCTCTCCCCGTATCCAAAAATATTATTAAATTCCCCTCAATAAAAATCCCACCGCCTTGTCTCCCCCCGAAACTTCCCCCTTTTAGAGCCAGCCCCAGTTCCCCCCTTTTTACGTATCCTCGGCTTATACAGGGAAAACGACCGAAACGTTACCGAATTTTAACTTAATATATAATATAATTCATAAATTTTTAATTTATTCAATTTAATTTTTAAATTTTTAGTAAATACTCAATATAATCTTCGAACTTGAATTAACGGAATGACTAATATGTATCACTTTGAACAAATAAAAAGTTTAGATACTACATTGAACATTAAGTTACAGTTCACGGGCTATATTGAACAGATTGAAAGTTCATGAGTCGCGTTGCATATTAAGCCAACGTTCATGGACAATTTGTGTTGTTATCTTTGTAATATATATAAATATATCGCGTGACGTCGATCATGGAAATATGACGTGACATTGTTTCCTTATTCCCGTGCGCTACGCGTCGCTTCGATATACAAAATCTGACCGAGGTCGATTTATTTTATTTTAATTTATTAATTAGTGAAATTTAAGAGAGAAATCCAAAGATGGAATTAAATAATTAGTATAAGCACAACCTGTTGGCCACATGACCCACTTGTTTTCGTCACCTATTTCTCGTCAACCCCCCCACCACCACCATCGCCCCCCTATTAAAAGTCTCCTCCTCTCTCTTCACTCCATTCTTACTCTCCCGACACCACAAACCAAAGGCGCACCTCGCCGCCGCCGCCGCCTCCGCCGCGAGTTGACCCGCCGGCCCCCGCCTCCGGCCACCGCCGATGGCTGGCCCCTACGCCCCCTACCACCCCACGGCCAAGCCCTCCGCCGCCGCCTCCACCACCTCGTCGTACCTCATGATCAGAAACTCCAGCTTCTCCACTTGGATCATCGTCTTCATCCTCTGCTTCATGTCCTACCTCCTCGGCGTCTGGCAACACGGCGGCCGCGTCGCCCCCACTGCCTTCTCCGCCGCCTCGGCCACCATATCCACCATCCCCTGCCCCTCGTCCCCCGCGAAGAGATCGTCCCCTGCCTCCTCCACCACCCCCGGCGCCACCCTCGACTTCGAGTCCCACCACCGGCAGGACGACGCCGGGGACGCGGAGCTCGACGACCGCCCCAGGACGTACCCGGCATGCGCGGCCAACTTCAGCGAGTACACGCCCTGCGAGGACGTGACGAGGTCGCTCCGGTTCGACCGGGACAGGCTGATATACCGGGAGCGGCACTGCCCGGACAAGAGCGAGCAGGTCAAGTGCCGGGTGCCGGCGCCCTACGGGTACAGGATACCGTTCCGGTGGCCGGCGAGCAGGGACCTGGCGTGGTACGCCAACGTGCCCCACAAGGAGCTCACGGTGGAGAAGGCGGTCCAGAACTGGATCCAGTACCAGGGCGACCGCTTTCGCTTCCCCGGCGGCGGCACCATGTTCCCCCACGGCGCCGACGCCTACATCGACGACATCGGCGAGCTCATCGACCTCAAGGACGGCTCCATCCGGACCGCCATCGACACTGGCTGCGGGGTGAGTATCTCCAACATTTCAATACATCAATCTACTCCAATTCAATCACTACACAACGTTATTCTTTTCATCGGATTTGATTTCCCGTATGATGTTGAATTGTGTTCGGTCAATGTACTGTGCTCTCCTTCACCGACGGTCAACTTTCTGCGCATTATGGAAAATCTTTTAATTATTGATTTGCATAAGGATCGAGTTTCCCTAGGAGGCGAAAACGAGTGGATGGGTCAGAATTGCTCATGTTTCTTTAAAATGGTAATGAAATTTTTTTTGGATACTTAAAGGTTTGACTGGCCCGGCTCGACTTACCATGTTGGATCTTTCATTGGAGAAATAGAAGGAAATTTCTCGCTGGCTAAGAATTAATAATAATACGGTACGCGTCTCGAGTCATGGGAATCATAATCTTATTTGCCCGATTTTGATTCCTTCTTTGAAAGTAGAATCGAATCTCTTGATTTGATGCTAATAGATTCCGTTTATGGCGCAATTAGTGAGGTAACTCGCGAGCACTATGTGAATTTGAATTTTTTTATGTCCAGGAGATCGGTCATTGCGCGAATTTTGATCGTTAAATTTTCTGTACGTTTGAATTTTTCGTTATTCTTGGGGTCGAATCGTCTTGCTCGAGCGTAGGTGGCGAGCTGGGGAGCTTATCTTCTGTCTCGGAACGTGCTGACGGTGTCGTTCGCGCCGAGGGACACGCACGAGGCGCAGGTACAATTCGCCCTCGAGCGAGGGGTGCCGGCCGTGATCGGCGTCCTCGCATCCAAGAGGCTTCCGTACCCGTCTAGGGCGTTCGACATGGCACATTGCTCTCGATGCCTCATTCCTTGGGCCCAATCCGGTAATCCTCACGTGCTAATCTTTCTCGTAATCAGTTGGTTGTTGGTGAAAAAATTGTAATCGGAACGAGTCGAGTCGAATGTAACGGACTATTCGATCGGTGTGCACAATAGGCGGAGCGTATTTGATGGAAGTGGATAGAGTCCTGAGGCCGGGAGGGTATTGGATCCTGTCGGGTCCGCCGATCCGGTGGAGGAAGTACTGGAGGGGCTGGAATCGGACCCAAGACGACCTGAGATCCGAGCAGAACTCGATCGAGAGGGTGGCCAGGAGCCTGTGCTGGACCAAGCTCGTCGAGAAGGGCGACATCGCCGTCTGGCGAAAACCTTCCAACCACTTGCAATGCAAAGTGAACCGGTTCTGCCCCACCCGAGATCCGGATAGGGCCTGGTTCGTAGTCTGTTTTGCCTTCACTAATTTTTGTTCTGATTGACAATGACTGTTAAGAAGAAAAACTAATGCTCCATAACGTACCACTGATTTACTAAATGGGTTCGATTCCTTTCAGGTACACCAACATGGACACCTGCTTGACCCGGCTACCAGAAGTCTCCGGCGACGAGGAGGTTGCAGGCGGCCAGGTGGCGAAGTGGCCGGAGAGGCTCAATGCGGTCCCACCCAGGATCGGCAGTGGTACAGTGCGGGGCATCACGGCAGAGAACTTCCACACCGACGCTGTGCTCTGGAAGCGCAGGGTCTCGTACTACAAGACGGTGAACAACCAGCTGGGGCAGGCCGGGAGGTACCGGAACGTGCTGGACATGAACGCACACTTGGGCGGCTTCGCAGCGGCGCTCGTGGAGGACCCAGTCTGGGTCATGAACGTTGTCCCCGCGGAAGCCCAGGTCAACACGCTCGGAGTCATATACGAAAGAGGGCTCATCGGGACTTATCAGAGCTGGTAAATCCTGGAATTTGCCCACAACTCCTTTCATCTATCTTTCGTTTTTGGGGCAATGTTGTAAGTAATGTTGTCCGTTGAAATCCTGGACCAGGTGTGAAGCCATGTCTACTTATCCTAGGACTTATGATCTCATTCATGCCGACACATTGTTCACCCTCTACAAGGACAGGTATTTCTCTTCAATGATCTAACCTCCGACCCTCTAATTCGATTAACATAACTTGTTTGTTAATGTTTTTGGATGAATGTTTGTATGAACAGGTGCGAGGCAGAGGACATATTGCTGGAGATGGACAGGATCCTGAGGCCGGAAGGGAGTGTGATCATACGGGACGACGTGGACGTGTTGGTGAAGTTGAAGAGGATGATCGACGGAATGAACTACGACAGCCAAATCGTTGACCATGAGGATGGGCCCCTCGTGCGGCAGAAGCTCCTCTTCGCCGTCAAGTCCTACTGGACCGCCCCATCGCCTTCCAATCACCGCCGATCCTCCACTTCTTAGGAACCTAATCAAGTCACTTTCTGCGTTTCTTTTTTAGTTTTTATTTTTTTGCTTTTTCATGTTTTCAGCAATTCTTTCATGATGAAAAGTTCCAAATAGATCCAGTTCCAACAAACCCCAACCCTTTGAAGGTCTTCGCCTATCGAAACGAAATGGGGTCCAATTCGTGTAACACACACATTTGACGTTGAACTGGGTGCTACAGAGCTTATAGGTCACTCTTCTTCTTTGGTTCGTTCTCTCATTTTTAGGGTTTCTTCAAGTGATTTGTTACCTGTAGTCTGCGCAATTTGGTTGTATGTAATCCCAAAAGCAATAATGTTCGTTGAAGAATGTTCATCATCTCCCTTCTCGCCCTCTGCAGCGACGCCATACTTTAGCTAATTCTGAATGCATCATGCCATTGAAGGCTGAAGTTGTCTGCTGTGTTTTGTGTTCAAACGAGGTCACAACGCATGATATGGGCAAAGTAGAAGGTCCTAGGTGAAATAACCAGTTCTCTTTCAAGCCTTGAAGTTAGGGCAACACCGAGCTCGAGCCTAGAAATTTGCCCATCAAAACCTGGCAGGATCCTCATTAATCGATCGGGATCTCGAGGTGTTTCTGCTTGCCGAGGAGGCATTTGAATCGTAGTGGCAAGGGAATACCTCGTTGCGCAAAAGAAAGGTTTCATCACTTCATTCTGTGGACGATTCTTTTCCCTTTTAAACTTATCTTATGTCAACTGGATGGCAAAGCCCAAAAAAAGTTTGCAGTAAAAAGATAAGGTGCAGGATCGAGTGTTCGAATTTCGTGGACTCCCTTGGATTTAGCTATGTGCAAAGTTTTCCAGAAGTACACAGCATATGGTATGATTTTTGAAAGAAACTATTGCATACACCAGCGCATACATCCAAATGTACTTGAATTATTCAATTCGATATACCTGCTTTGCAATTGAGATCCCCCCTATTTTTAAGGACTAATGACACAAATGGTTCATGAACTTTGACCTAATGTTGAATGTGGTCCCTAAACTATTAATTTGTTTAAGATGGTCCTTGAACTTTATCTCATTGTGCAGTGCAGTCCCTAGACTTTCGATACATGTTTAATTTAATCACAAAACTATATAAAAATGTACCCCTCAATTCAAGTTCAGAAATAACATTGAACATTTTATATAGTTTTGAGACTAAATTGAACATGTACCAAAAATTCAGAGATCACATTGAACAAATTAAAAATTTTAGGACCATATTGCACATTTGGGTAAAGTTCAGGGACCACATTGCACAGTAGGCCAAAGTTCAAGTACCATTTATGTCATTTTCCCAACTTCTAATTGTTTGAGTACCATAGATACATATTTCTCATCATTGTATTTCTTTCCACAGAAAACTGTTGATTTTAAACTTCTTATCGATATTCACAGTACAGAAAAAGAGAAATTCACATTTTTTTTTGCGTGGAAAAATAGAAATGTGCGTAAGAGAAGCTATGAGTTTTTGAGGGTGTTATAATCATAATAGTGATTTGTTATAATTCTGTGCACTCCGACTTTGATATAACGAAATTTTGCTCTACGCTGGCCTAGATGGACGTATATCAGTGATCTCATCAAGATATCACTGGTATTATCTTTTTCCTTAGTGTAGGAATAAATTGAAAATCATCCCACAAGAATTAACAGCTAAACACAGGCAACGCAGATGCAATGATCTCAAAACCCTGGCAAATTAGGTGGTTCATGCTAAGAAAAGAAGCACTCACCCTCCCACAAGCTAATATATATAGGGCAAAACTCTTGCATGTACCAATCATATACACAAGCGCATCTACTAACAATTTAAAGTAGTAGTAGTTTTCGTCCCTCAGAAAACAAGTGATCATCAATCGACAATGGCATCAGTTCAGGCCACGTTGCTGATGATTTTCCTGGTGGCATTCGTGGCGGCCCAGACCCAGGTGGGCGAGGTGCAAGCGCAGAGCTGCCCGAGCCAGATGGCTAGCCTGAATGTGTGTGGGCCGTTTGTGGTGCCTGGGTCGAGCAGGGGGCCAAGCTCCGAGTGTTGTGGCGCGCTCCAGGCGGTGGAGCATGACTGCCTCTGCAGCACTCTTAGGGTCGCCACCAGCCTGCCTTCGGCATGCCACCTCCCTCCCGTCTCATGTGGTATGTCGTACTTTTAGTGTCTTCGCCTTCTCCTCTTGATTACAGCATTGTTCTTCCTTCCTGTCACAGTGGACCGAATCTAAACCTGTCCGAATCACATTTTTTGCAATTTAGCAACTTAAGTTTTTCTTTGGTCTCGACTAGGATTGAGCACACGCTTTAGAACAAAATCCTAGACAATATTTTCACATGAATTGGTATATCATAAGAGAGTTCTATGAGGTGCAGTAAATTCAGAACAAAGAACAGGGAAATCAAAAAGTTGTATTACTCTCTTTTCTTTTCTCCTTGCAATTGCAATGTTGTTGACCGTAACTTTCACCTTACCTTTTTGTTTCTTTCGCCATTTTCGCAGATTGAAATGGATGAAGACCTCGGTGACTGCTGATCTGCTGGCTAATGAGTTGAATAATATGATGAACTTCTTTCCATTTTCTGTTTATTTTTGTTTGCTATTTCCCGGCTGTGTTTCCTCTGAAAACTCAGCAGATGCCCTGTGGACCAGAGATGGGATCACCTACACTTTCATGAAATAAAAGAGTTCTTGTAATCGCTCTTGCAATTTTAATTAGGACTATGGCTTGGCCTATACAATATGTTCCCCCTTGCAGCTCTTCTATTCGAAAATTGACAGGGAATTATGTGGCCAAAAATAGAAAAAGATGGAGAAAACAAAAGCTAATGGGATTAAGTGTGGTTTTATGAAGGGAATAAACATGTTCGACGGATAACAACAATGATAGCATATATGGGAAGATGTAAGTAATAGAAACTTCAAAACATGTTATCAAGATCAACGATATATAAGGCCGTTTTTATTTGGCTGCCATTTTCTTTTTACCTAACCATTTCGGACAATCGACAGTCAAACATATCTAAGCATTGAGATATTACAAAAATTGAGGAAGTGTCTTCGGCCTCAGATTCATCTGCCGCAGATTGAACTGAACCACAGAAGTGGAATCTCTCGTGTAAAACAAGGATAAGGCGACAAGAGAACCAAGTATCAATAGTCATTCTGAGAGTGATCTCCATGATGCTCTTTAGATATAAGTCTCATTATCCTGCTCACCCAGAAGCTTCTGTAATCGCTGATAAAGATAAAAACTGTTTTGGAAAGCATGTGAAATGCGAAAGTTACTGTCAAAAGGATTTAAGGAGATTGATATTCTATATTACAAAATGACAAGCTATGTTGTCGAATTCTAGCTAGGAATAGTTTGTTACAAAAGAAGGCAATCCACATTCCCTATTTTTAGAAACTAATCAAGTATAATCTTGTACACTTTCACTTCATTAGTAAAGAATGCTGAGTCGAATATATGGTCATGCTTGCTGAGTGAGGCGCTTAATAACATTGCGGGCGATTGTCACGAACCGCTCTTATCAGTCTTTGATTTGTTTTTAGAGCCTAGTTTCTCTAACCAGTATCTCAAAGTCTCAAACGTACTTACCCTGAATCTAATGGTGCAGAATTTGCATGAGATCAATGGTCATTTTTCTGATGTAGTGTTATAAATTGGCCCCTAAATAAACGAAAAATAACTGGAAACCCACGAAGACGTCAGATTTGAGGCCGAAAATGACCTCAGATGGATCTTACAGTTCAGCTATAGTGGTACAAATTTTCCTCTTAACTCCACTGAATCAAAAGTTATGACCCGTTTATTGAGGAACATGCAAACTCTTACTTTCTGTCACGTTTTTTTTTTCAGAATTTATGATGCAAACGCCGCAGAAATTCCTTAGCAACGGCGTCTGCATAAAAAAAAAAATCTCTTGATATGATATGCTTCCACTTGAACTTAATTGCGATGGTGAAGGAGATTGAGGGATTGCCGATTATAGCACGCTGTATGCTTCAATGTGGGTGATCAAAGCACCTTCATGTCATAGAACGCAATCAATTCCTCAGAAGGAGAAAAGAAAAACATCTCGATCACAAAGGAACTCTTATTTATTTCGTTGTTATAGGGAATAACGATCGAGTACATATTCTCAGTCCTCTTGCTAACTTGGAACTTGAAGGTATATACACCTTCTTTATTCGGCACTCCATTTAACTTCAGGCTGCGAGTTCACTTCTCGATCGCTCTCAGCTCTATAAGCTGCATCATATTCATTAAGCAGGAGAAAGAGATTATTGGCAGAGACATATTGCTCGAGAAACTTAGTAAAAATACATAAAGTAGACTTCATTGATCACAGTTATAAATAGCGTGAGAAAAATCTATGATCGCTCTCTCTTGATCTTTCTTTTCTTTCGTTTGAATGACTTCAGTGGCAGCATGAACTCCTATGTGGTTCACTGAAAACAAAAAAAGTTCCCAAGAAAGAGGGAGAGAAAGAGAGTGGGACGTTGGGCTCACTAGTTGCAGTCGGTGTTCGGGCTGATGCTGAACCCGAGAGAGACCCCGCAGAACCCGGCGAGGGTGGCGATCGCGGTGGCGTTCGGGCTGTAGGCGTCGATGAGGCCCATGAGGCACGTGCACACCGCGCGCCGGTCCTCCAGGGGCTCCGCCACCATGTTGAGGGTGGTCATGGCATCACAGCACAGCGTCCCCGGGTACGGGTCCGGCGTCCCATAGGCTATGAAGGCGGAGCACGTCGACACGAGCGCCGTCACCGTGGCGCAGTCCACAGCGGCTTCGGCGGCCCCAAGGAATAAGAGGGATATCGCCGTCATCATCATCCTGGACACTAGCCGAAGCGACAAAGTCCGCGTTTGGACGCCGTGCCCTCCCATTTTCCCCTTTTCTCTGCTATCAACAATGCCTCCTCTTCATTAGCTGGTTGGATTGATGAACCGAAGACGGAGAGTGGGTGGGTGGGCAACGAGATATGCATGGCCACGCAAACTCATGGAGTTCGAATGTGGCGCCCTCTCCATATCAACCATATGTTCATGTAAATAATATGCAGGAATGAAGAGCAAAAGGTGTCGTGGTGTAGTTGGTTATCACGTCAGTCTAACACACTGAAGGTCTCCGGTTCGAGTCCGGGCGACGCCATTTTGATTTTCATTAATTTCTTTTTTGGCCTCTTTATAAAAAAAAAAAAATTCTCTCAATTGAAGAGTTTAATTTCTTCTTTCTATGGTATTTTTGCCCTTGGAAATACTGAGCTTCGGCAATATAATCAAGTGCTTTATTCACGAGAACTTCAGAACTCACAAAATGAGAAAAATTAAACAAAAAATTAATGCAAATTTATTAGAAATGTTCTGTTAATGGAACTTAAAGTCTTAAAGAGATACTCATTTTGTGCAGGATACAAGAGATAGCTGATTTAGTAATTGAAATGAAAATATCGATCATCGCAGTTAAATTTCTAATTATAATTTCAGGTACATAATTTACTCGCAAGTCTGGTCATGACTCGCGTAAAATAATTTTGAAATAATTTAAAATCAGTCATAATGATGGAATCATTTTCTTCAACGTGCTTTAGTGGGATTGGTTCCCCCTACTTTTTTCGAGTTGGGAGTATAGAGGATTAATATCGACTCCTCAAACGGAAAATTTTTGTGCCAACAGAAGAATTGCATTAAGTTAAGGCCAAACCCTGAACTCATTCTGATATGATTTTTGGTGTGGTGTTTGATTAAGAACCAAAGTATCTTCTGTTAATTTTCGTGATTTTTCGATTGAGAATATTTAAGATTAAAACCCGTTTTGCACAAGACATGATGCCAAGGTCCCGTCTTGACCTTAACTTTTTTCGAAAGATAATGGATATATCAGGATTTTAGATTAGTTCGGTGAATAGATGATGTAATATTGGGCTTTAGCTAAATTATGGGCCTATTTGGTTTAACTTTGAAAATGCTACTTGGGAGAATGCAAATGCCTTTAGGTGAAAGCCCATTAGGGAAATGCAAATGATGTTTGGTAAAAATATTTTGTAAAGCTACTTTAGCCAAAATATAATGTTCGATGAATTTTTTTTTCAAATGGACTTTGAGAATTATCTTATTTATTAAAAAAAAAAAACTAACCTACCTATCGCTGGAGCCGACCGCCGGCGATGGCCTACGGCTACCAACGAGATAGATCTGACACCAGTGGCCGTTGCCCAAGGTTGGACGACCCCCGGCGAGCCAGATCTGCCACCGTTGACAGTCGCCCAAGGCCAGGCGACCCTCGGCAGGGGTCGCACGACCCAGGCGATGGCAGCCTGGGTCACGCGACCTCAGGCGGTCGTCGCCGAGGTTGTGCAACCCAGGCGGCCGTCGCCTGAGGTCTCGCAACCTAGGCAACATGACCCAGGTTGGCGGCGCCTGCGCGGTCGTGTGATCTCCGGCGACCGTCGCCTGGGTCGTGTGACCTTGCCGGCCTCTCACCAGCGCGATCCAAGCGCTGGTCGCCCTCCCTCGCTGAAGAAGATGAACAATGACACATGAACAATAGCATTTGGCAAAAGCTGAAAGCCCAAGGTTGATCCGGACCAGCTTTAGGCTTTCAGCATTTGACATACTAGCATTGACCAAATGCTAGACTAAATGCTAAACCAAACACTTCAGTATTTTGGAAAGGAGCTTTCGAGACTCAAAGTCCCTTTCCAAAACTGAATCAAACACCCCCTATGTATCCAAGCACATTTGGGTTTGAGAAATTCATTTTTCGAGCGGGATATGATATATTTTGTTTGTATGGAATCAGAAAGTAGGGAACTGATTTTTGAGGTTGTTATATTGTCATTATAGGGAGAAAATATCGAGTGATATTAAAGGGCCATGTCAGCCGCGAACGCGACGCGCAGTTACCCAGTCGAATCCACTCACGTTTGGATTTTAAATGCATAGCAGCCTTATTAAAAAAATTTTTGAAATGGCTGCTCAACTTTATCTTTCCCCCTTCAAGTCACCTTTTCCTTGGTGGCAAAATAGAATGACAAAAATCGCGACTCTGTTCCCCCCTTGCTCGAACGCTCTTTCCTCAACTCCAGCTCTTCGCTCGAACGCTCCTTTCTCAACTCCACATTCATCCTCTCGCTCTCACCTGTTCACTCCTCCCCTTAACGCCTCTCATTTGCCAAGACCCAAATCCGACCCCCCGCCAAGACCCCCAGTCTCGCTACTCGCTCCTAAAGGAGCCGTCGCCCAACTAGGGCAACTGTCATCCCAAGGAGATGATCCTCCCCAACAGCTAAGACTACGAGCACTGGTTCATCGTCATGGAGTTCCCCACCGATTGCAAACCCTCCAAGGAAAGATGATCAACGCTTACGTCAAAACCCTAGCCTATGTTGTCGCTAGGTAAAGAGCAGAAGAACCATCGATGCTATCTCTTTTTTTTTCTTTTAATTTCTTGTCCTAGTTTAAGCTGAATGTGTTCGGTTTGTTTGTTTATTAGTAGCGTCAACATCTTGAAATTGGACGATTCCGGATTTTATAGAATGTTCCTTTGTATATGTAACTATGCGATAAGTAGCTGCACTGAGAGCGCCTCATGGCTGTTCTAATATGTGTTTGATCTTAGTGTCTTATTAAAACTAGTTTTGATACGAGGCTGCCTCATGGTTGTTCTGATATGTGCTTGATTTTAGTGTCTTAACTACAAGCGCAGTTATTTATTGCATAGTTACATGTACAAAGGGACATTCTATAAAATCTGGAATCTTCCAATTTCAAGATTTTAACGCTACTAATAAACAATCAAACCGAACACATTCAGCTTGAACTAGGACCAGAAATTGAAAGGAAAAAAAAAGAGATAGCATCGATGGTTCTTCTGCTCTTTATCTCGCGACAACGGAGGCTAGGGTTTTGATGTAAGCATTAGCCATATTTCTCGGAGGGCTTACAATCGGTGGGGAACTCCATGATGATGAACCAATGCTCTAGTCTTAGCCGTCGAGGAGGATCGTCTTCTTGAGAGAGCGGCGATTGCTCCAGTTGGGCGATGGGTCCTTCAGAGACGAGTAGCGAGACCGGGGGTCATGGGCAGGTCGGCTTCGGGTCTTGGCAAGGGCGAGGCATTGAGGAGAGGAACGGAGAGGCGAGAGCGAGAGCGAGAGTGAGAGGATGAAAGTGGAGTTGGGGAATGAGCGTTGGAGCGAGGAGGGAACAAAGTAGTGACTTTTGAGGTTTTCTTTTGTCACAAAGGAAAGGGTGAGTCGAGGGAGTTGAGAGAAAGCTTAGCGGCCATTTCAAATTTTTTAATAAAGCTGTTGTGCACTTAAGCTCCCAACTTTCAACTTCTGCTGGATATTTTATTTAATTACAATTCTTTGCCACTTGTCAAAACCTGAATGGGCCTGACCAGATAAATGCCTGCCACGTCCGCAGCTGACGTGGCACTTTGATAAATATTTTAATGAAAAATGCAATCTAATTTCTTTGTTAATTTCATCCAATCTATTTAATGAGAAATGCTGACATAGCTCTTTTGTTAGGTTTTTTTTAAAACAAATGGTGCCAACGTGGCCCTTTTTTTTCGTTTTTTCACCTTCAATTCCACGTGCGCTCCCCTTGCTACTATTCATCTCTTCTTCATGCAAATCTAGGGTCAAGCTCAACGTCGCAGCGGAGCTCAAGCCCAGATTTGGGGTCAAGCTCGACGTGCAATGGAGCTCAATCTCCGTTTCTAAAGTTCGAGCTACCCGCCAAGAGCAGAGCCCGACAACTAGATTTTAGGTCGACCTTGAAGCCGCAATCGGAGGTCAGCCTAGATGGTGTCGAGCTTGAGCTGCGCTGTGAAGCTTGCCCAAATTTGGGCTCGAGCTCAAAGCTGCATCAAAGCTCGTGGTCCTGGTCGCAAGCTTGGAGCTCAAGTGACCACGGCTACCGCGAGCTTCAAGCTGAAATGGCCATGCCAGTAAGCTACGAAGCTAGATTTACTGAAATTGTAATATTTATAAGAGGGATGATTATACAAACAGTCTTTAAAGTTTCACCCAATGTGTACTTTGGTCCATGAACTTTTAATTTGTTTAATGTCATCCCTTTATGTCATTTTCAGCAATTTTACTCTTTTTTATTCTTTATTCTTTTAAATATTTAAGTTTTTTTTTTTTTATTTTTCAGGTGTGGCCCTTAATGAACGCCATATCAGCACCACATGTATCAAAAAGTAATAAAAAATGCCACATTAGTATTTCATGTTAGCTAAAATTGACAGAGCTAACGAAAAGACTTGATTGCACTAATTTAACAAATTTTAAGACTCAACTTCATTTTTTGAAAGTCTTAAAACTCAATTGAACTTTCATGATAAGTTTTAGGATTTTCGATACACTTATCCTTAATTTTTACTAATTAAAATAGTTGAAATAATATTATTTTATCATCTTGAAAAATTATCATGCATCGTGATTTTTGTGAAAAGTAAATTAATTTGAGCACGCAACAGCATGAAACTAGACCAAGCATGTTGTGTTTGTGAGATTGTGAATTATTTTATTTCTTCGGATATGGAAATTATTATGTTATATGGTTTGAGATTAGTACACTTAATCTATAAACACACATAGATATCTATTCGAAACTTGGCTCACCGTCGTGGTTCAACTGCTTTCGATTACTTGGGCCGCTATGATCACGAAATCTAATCAACCAGGTGATGCGTTCATATTCAGTTAGACCCCGTGGTCGCATGGTAACTCGAACAAGATCTCTTACTCTGAAAGTGTTGCAAAAATGTTATGAATTGTTCTACTATAAAATTTATGTGATTGTTTCGAACATGATGCATATGAACTATTGACATGAATTTGGTTTACTTGCA
The DNA here is from genome assembly GCA_024500025.1 of Syzygium aromaticum. NCBI lineage: Eukaryota > Viridiplantae > Streptophyta > Magnoliopsida > Myrtales > Myrtaceae > Syzygium > Syzygium aromaticum. The sequence goes on from CM044895.1 coordinate 1,506,760, forward strand.
CCTGTATTTATAGGTTAACCAAAAAAAAACAAGCCAAATGAAAATCCGAAACCTACCCCGCCCCAACCCAACTTGACCTGGATTTTTGTTTCAAATCCTATGCATTTCAGGTTGGGTCAGGTCAAGTTGGAGAGAACACTCTCCCTTATGATTCAGGCCGGATCGGGTATTATAGAAATCCGACCCGACCTATTGACACCCCTACGAGTAACTCGAACTCTTATTGCTCAAGGATTTTCACAGTTGATTCATCTAGTCATATTCCTAATTGTCGTTGACTAATTAAGGGCAAATATTTCTAGTTGATGCATGTTTGTTTTGGGAAAAAGCTTCACAATAAAAGAAGGAAGAGACTTCCCGAAAAGTTATTTTTCAGGAAAATGTTTTCTCCATTTTCAGATTAGGAAATTCATTTTCCTAACTTTAAGTGATGCCGAAACGCGATAGAAAAATTGACTGAACAAGAAAATTCGACGGAAGAACAATTCGTTTTCCAATTAACGCAGAGAGAAAGCGTAAATTTGAAACAACTCCAAAGAACTCGAAATTTTTATTCAATAATACTGTGTCTTGATTACAAGACGGACATCTTATATGTAGAGATAGGACTCCTAATACTAATGGAAACCGAATAATTAAAGATAACATCTAATTTCCTAATATAGAAAACTGCTTAAATAGTAATATAGGAAACTGCCTAAATGGTAATATAGGAAACTGTCTAAATGGTAATATAGGAAACTGCCTAAATGCGCCATCTTTGACTTCAAGCCCGCCGGTTCGTCCAATCGTATAACAGGTTCGCCGATCTCCTAGGTGCATCATCCTCCCCTGCTAGAGAAAGATTCGTCCTCGAATCTGCTTCGCCTTCATTGCCGTCATCAATATCCTTAGGATTCATTCTGTAAACTGCCTTATTAGGAATAGTAGCTCCTGGAACGAGATCTATATAATGCTGTATGTCCCTCATGGGTGGCAATCCAGGTGGCAATTCCTCTAGCACGACATCAGCAAACTCCTCAAGTATAGGCAGAACTTGAGTTGAAATATCTGGACTATCAAAATTCTGCTCCATGACTACGACAGCAAAAAGCTCTAAGGCATTCATCGCCTCCTCCTAGAACTCTGATTTGGAAAGCATATTACTTTTTCCTTCTTTTCTCAAATCTGAAGGACCCAGAGTAATGGTTCGGCCATCCTTCTTGAAGGTGTATGTATTTTTGAATCCGTCATGCTGTGTTTTCCTGTCAAACTGCCAAGGTCTTCCTAATAGGATATGACAAGCATCCATTGGAACTACGTCACCCCACACTTCATCAACATATTTCTTCCTAATCGAGAACTGCACTAAACATCTCTTGCTCACTTTTACCTCATTCCCCTTCCTAAGCCATGACAGCTTATATGGTTGAGGATGTTCAACAGTTTTCAACCCCAACTTTTCTACCATAGTGGTAGATATTACATTATCGCAACTTCCCCCATCAATTATCATACTACACACCTTTCCCCCACTAGTGCACTTAGTATGAAAGATATTATGCTTGAGCCACGATTCATCATCTACCTCAGCAATATTTAAAACCTAACGCACAACTAAAGACTCACCAGAATCGGCATAGACAATGTCCTCCGGATCTGGATCCGCATCTGCTTGCTCGCCATCAGATTCGTCATAAGTTGGGTCTTCATCAAAAGTTGGATTATCTACAAGTATCACAAACTGTCGGTTCGGACAATCAGCAGCAAAATGTCCGAATCCTTGACACTTAAAACATCGTTTGCCTGCAGCTCCTCCCCTGCTAGATTCTGCACTACCTTGCTCTCCTTTTGTTGCAGATTTTGAACCAGCGCCCTTAACTGTTGCCGGGACCGAAGAACTCTCTGCTTTCCCCCGAGACTCTTTATCTGACCACTTGGAACTGCTGCCTGTCCACTTAGAACCGCTGCTAGACCACTTGGATTTACTGCTCTTTCTTTTAAACTGTCCCTCCACCTTTAGGGCTAGTCTGCACACATCCTCATACGTCCAATACTGCTGTAATTGGACAACATCAGAGATCTCATATCGCAGCCCTGCTAGATATCGTGCAATCGTCTGCTCGTCTTCCTCCGCCACATTACAACGCATCCGCAAACGATCAAATTCTTCGGTAAATTCTTCAACTGTTTTATCACCTTGCTTGACGTTATGATGCTCAATAAACGCCTCTTGCCTATAATGGGTAGGCAAAAAAAATTTTTGCAATAACTTTTTCATCTTCTCCCAGCGATCCACCTTTGGCTTCTCCTCTCTAACGCGTTGCTTTTTCACGTGTTCCCACCAAATTGAAGCATGTTTTCGCAGCCTAATAGCCACTAACTTCACTTTTTGCCCCTCAGTTAGGTCTTTAAGATCAAAAATCTGTTCTACCGTATGCAACCAATCAATAAACTCATCAAGATGAGCCTTACCATTAAACTTGGGAATCTCGATCTTCATTCCGAAATTTTGAGAAGAACGTTGATTTCCAGGTTGTACTCCTCGATTCCGCCCCTGGTTCAGAACCCCGAAAGGGTTTACGTCTTCTTCATCATCATCGGATGAATCCTTAGATTCCGCTCCTTCTTCGGATTGAACACCCAACCTCACCTTCGCAAGTTGTCGCTCCAAATCCTGGATTCGTCTTCTCTGTTCTTCAATTTCTACGTCTCGCAGATCTCTTAGACGCGGTTGGTCGTATGCTTCAGGAACGCCTCCACGCCCTCGGCCACCACGAGCCCGCCGTCCACGACCGCAATTCTGTTCAGCCATTGATTCAAGCAACCTGTGCTCTGATACCAATTGATGCCGAAACGCGATAGAAAAATTGACCGAACAAGAAAATTCAACGGAAGAACAATTCGTTTTCCGATTGACGCAGCGAGCAAACGTAAATTTGGAACAACTCCAAAGAACTCGAAATTTTTATTCAATAATACTGTGTCTTGATTACAAGACGGACATCTTATATATAGAAATAGGACTCATAATACTAATGGAAACCGAATAATTAAAGATAACATCTAATTTCCTAATATAGAAAACTGCTTAAATAGTAATATAGGAAACTGCCTAAATGGTAATATAGGAAACTGCCTAAATGCGCCATCTTTGACTTCAAGCTCACCGGTTCGTCCAGTCGTATAACAGGTCCGCCGGTCCCCTAGATGTATCATTAAGTATGCATATTTTCTCCGACCATAAATTGATTTCTATTGATCGATTATTTTCAGCAAATCAAACATGTGAAGGTTCGAAAAATTAATTTGCGAGAAATTCTTTCACTTAAACAAGCGCATAATAATCCCACCCAGTTAATAACACCCATCAGTAATCATGATTATCATCTAAGGTCTCCTTGAAAAGAGGTTGCGCATTTTGTTTTGAGCCCATGCTTTTGCCTTTTGAATGAGTTGACCTCTACTTTTAACTTTACATTGTTTGTAAGTTTTATGAAACTTGCATTTTAACTTTAAAGATAAGTAACATCGTCTACCTCTAAATTTTTATCTTCAGTTGATTAGGAGCCTGCCTTAGATCCTTGATGGTGGTTACCGAGAGTACGTCACTAAAGTAGAGGAAGCAAGCTTATAACTAGGGCCACGCCCGCTTGTCTAAGTGTATAGACCTAACGGGCTAATAAGACTACGTTTTTTGGGGAAGGACACTAGAAGTGCTAAAAGTTGTGTATGGCGCTCACTTTGGTGCCAAAAGTTTCATTTGGATCACTTAAGTGCTAAAAGTTTACGTCGGCGATTACTTAGGTGCCAAATCGGAGAAAAAACGATCACTTAAGTATCAACAGCGAGAAATTCCAATCAAATTTAATACGTGGCTTTTATATTTAAATTTTAATGACACGTGGCACTTCCATGTGTATAATTCAATTTTTTAAATATTTTTCTGATTTTCTTTCTTTCTTTTCTTTCTTCTTCTTCTTCTTCTACCATGGCTGGTGGCCAGAGGCCAACCACCGGCCATGGCCGGCCTCGCCGAGCGTCTCCTTCCTTCGGGCGAGGCCTGGCGAGGTGAGCCCCCACGAGGCCAGCCCTTGCCGTGGCCACGACTACCTCACCGAGGCGTCGCCTTTCTCCGGGCGAGGTCGCCATGGCCTCGGCGAGTGCCAGCCTCGCTGGGGCTTGCCTTGCACAGGCGAGGGACCTCGCTCGAAGGAAGGCGATGCCCGGCGAGGCTGGCCATGGCCGGTGGCTAGACGCCAGCTATCGAAAATAAGAAGAAAGAAAAGAAAAAAAAGAAAAGAAAGGAAAAAAAAATGCCACATCAGCCTCCGGCGAACCGCATCATCTTGAGAAATTAATAAAAAAAATATCACATCGGATTTCCGGCAAAGTGGCACTTAAGTGATTATTTTTCATAATTTTTGGCACTTAAGTGATCCGATTGAAACTTTTGGCACCAAAATGAGCGCCGTACATAACTTTTGATACTTTTAGTGTTTTTCCTCCCTACGTTTTTTACTTTAACGTATCAATAGTTACATGTACAGTGTCCCCAATTGGAGAGAAAGTTCAATCTTCCCTCTCCCTAGGGAATACCCCGAGTTTAACGTTCCGAAGTTCGGATGAAATCTTTTAAGGACATGTCCACATCTTTACTTTACACTTTTTATCAATTTTATGAAACTCGCATTTTGACTTTAAAGATTGACCTGCAGAAATTTTACTAATTGACCGATTCCGTTGGACTGGATCAGAACCGCACTGGACCGAGAACCGATCATGTGAATATCATTAGATTTCATTTTTGTCAATACAGCTCAAAATCCAAGAAACATCCTCGTTTTGTCCACTAGATATGTGAGAGATGATTCGGTATGTTAATAAAAAATTTACCATCTCTATTGAGGCGCATATTATTTTTTCAGGAAGGTGATTTACTCGCAAGAAAAGGTTCATGATAAGATAGACTCGGAACTATAAAATCTCATTTTTCAGGACTATCCTTAATGACAGATCATTTTCTCACTCGGTCGTATTCCAAAATTAATCGCCTTACCTTTTGAACCGGAAGACATATCAGATGGACGATTCAGTATCTTAATAGAAATTTTATCATCTCTATCAACGTGCGTATTATTTTCTGGGAAGGTAATTTACTTGCAAAAGAAACGTTCACGGTAGGATAAATTCATATTCATAAAATATAATTTTTGAAGACTGTCCATAATGACGGATTACTTTTTCACTAATATGATTTGTACCTCAAAATCAATTACTTTTTCAATAATATTACTTTTTCACTAATATGATGTGTGTTTGGTACAGCAGGATGTAATCGAATCAAACGATACAGTGGGATGGAATGAAATGATGATTCCAATATCTCTGATGGGTAAAATATTGGAATGGAGTGGAGTAAGAATTCTTGTGCTTGGTTGATAGAATTGTGGGAATAGAATTGAATGAGAATTTTTTAAATAAATTTACTTTATACTGTACTTGCAGTAATAGTATAATTATTGATATTTCTCGAATATAATTAAAAATTATTAATCGTTAATGATTAACTCCTCAGTAGTTATTATATTTAATAGAATAGTATCGTAATTGATATCTATTAATAAGTATTAATTATAACTGTCAATTTCTCGATATTAATCATGCTATAATTAATTAAAAGACTTGATAGTTCTATTAATAAGAATACTTCATAAATACAAGTTCATTTTAAATGGATAATTACTTAGATTTACATGTCATCTATAGTTACTAATAATTACTATTAGTCGATATTTACTAATAAAATCTATGTTTCTTTATATAATTTTAAGACAGATATTTTTTTTATAACCATACAATATTTTATATAATTTTATTCAATAATATTTTGGTTGAGAAAAGGAAATGAACGGGCATTCCAATTTCCATTCCACGAGTGCAACCAAACACATGAGTAAACGTGAGGTTGCTAATACTATTGGCAGAATTTTACTAATAAATCTCCAATTTCCATTCCAATGGTCGAACACACTTGCTAAGCTACAATATACAAAGCTGTTGCGTGATTAGTAATTTTATTACACATTACTAATTTTATTGCACTTTATTACAAGCTTACTTATAATCCACATACCAAGTGCCCATAACACACTAGTCAACATACATTTTCTCTCGAAAATATGGTCTCAGGCAATTGAACCGTTGCGTGCAATTGGCCAAGCCAACCAATTTTACATTGCTTAAGCTCATTGCTTTCCTACAAAAAAAAGACACGTCTAACAGGCAAGATCGCGCGAATACGTGCGTTTTCTGAACGAGTCTCCCTCGTGGACCCTACCCTAACTAGAATTTGCATCCTAACCCCGAATTGGAACTTAGAATTTCGTCGATACAAGCAAGCAAACTATAGAGTTCCCTTATTCTCTGGTGGTGCTCCGGATGCACAGGTCAATCTATTTCTGCAATGGTGTGTCGTGCTCATCCTCAACTTGTTTGTCCCGCAATTAATGATATGCCAAGACAAGATGATTTGCTCATACATGGAAAAATCTCATGACCATGATCGGATTACATTCCATATTATTGTTCTTCCACGTCCACGATGTCGTATAAGGATTTTCGATGCACAATGGTCGGCGTGGTCCCACGCGCTTACTAGTCATTGCGGTCCGACGCGTTTACCGGTCATCGCAAGCACTTGCTCCAAACTAATTTTATGCGCGAAATACATTGGATTTTGACCATATTCAGTGAATTAGGGAGGAAAATGATATATAGGCAAGTACATTTTTTATAGTGATACCATATGTTAGAATGCCAAGAGCCTCTCTCTCTCTCTCTCTCCAGAGTCACAAGCCCATTTCTGGCCAACCCCTCCTCCTCCCTATATAATTTCTCTCCTCTGCAATTTCTTCAGAGGGAGAAAGAGGAGAGAGATGACCATTGTCGCTGTCGCTGTCGCTGTCGCTGTTGCCGTATGCAGTGGGAGTGACCAGATCAAAACAGGGTTTCTGGGTTTTTGATACAACCAAGAAATCCAAGAATTGTTATGTCCATTTCTCTCTGGAAATAGTTCTTTAGTCTGCAAGAGCTGGTTTTTGACCCTTCGCCTTCTGTGGTCCCCCTGTAAGTCAGCTCCAAGCCTCGAGAACTCCAATTTCCCGCCCGTCATATCATTCATTTGTTTATTTACTAATCTCTCTTGTATCTTTTTCGCCATTTGACCATCTCTACACAAATATACACACAGGGAGAGAGGGAGAGAGTGTGTGTGTGAAGCGCCTCAAAATCTTTAACATGTCCAATCTCGCAATGTGGTGGGAAAGAGGTTTCTTGGGCTCCTTGTGACGTTAAAAAAGGTACCTTTTTTCGGTGTTTTGTGCAAATCAATGCGAGGACTTCAAGTTGGTCTGTTTGATTAGATGAACGCTCCGTCACTCTTGTGTTCTGTGTGAAAAGGTGTGAAACGGAAGGGATCAGGAGTCACGGCTATAGACCCACTTCCCTTCCTTTCTGCTTCTCTCGCGCCATCTAAGAAAAAGATTTTGTCTTGACGCTCGCTGAGTCCTCTAATACGGACAAGCCATCGGTCAAGTACTTTTAAAGAAAACGATTCTAGACTTGTGCGCATTCCGGTCCACTTCCCCCGCTCCGTAATTTCTTTTACGCAAAATGTCTTTTTCCTGAAATTTTTCCTGTCAAAATTTCCCCAGAGAGAGAGAGAGAGAGAGAGAGGGTTGGAGAGATTGACACAGGTCTGAACCATTGAAATAATACGCAGACCTTCTTGTCTTGTGTCTGCATCGGGAATACATTCCCACAGAGAGAGAGAGAGAGAGAGATATGGTTGACTCGGCTTGAGTTCTGCATGGGCTAAAGGTAGTTGACAAAAAGAAAAAAGGGCGATCTTTTCTTCTCCTTTTCGTTTCATGTAATCCTGTTCTTCTCCCAATCCCGTATATTTTTATGATCTCGTCATCGCAACGCCCAGTAGCGAGTGTTAAATGATGAGATAGGGAGTTTTCTCTCTGCCCTCTTAACTATTTTCTACTACATGATGTCCTGAAAGCATGTCTGTTATATGAGGTCACTTTGCAGAGAGCCAACAAAATGGAGGGGCAGGGTGAGATTGACCGCTTCGGTGAACCATTCGAGGGAAGCTTCATGGGGAGGCTGAGGGACGAAGGGTCGGGGAGTGACAACCAGTTCGATGGAGCTTCTGGGGATGACGATCAGGATGATGCTGTTGATGAAGAAGCAGGAGTTGTTCCCCGCAAGAGGAAGAAGTACCACCGACACAGTCCGCATCAAATTCAAGAACTCGAAGCGTAATCGATTCTCTTTTCGGTGTTATAGCGACCCTTTTGTGTAAATTTCTTCAATTTGGATGAAAAATCTCAACTTTTTTCCATGTCCCTTTAGTTTCTTTAAGGAGTGTCCTCATCCTGATGAGAAACAAAGGTTGGAGCTGAGCAGGAGGCTTGGTCTGGAGTCCAAGCAAATCAAGTTCTGGTTTCAGAACCGAAGGACCCAGATGAAGGTGAAGCCACATTTTTGTCTCAATCAGTCTTTTTTGTATAAGCATAAAATTTGCTTTCTGAGCATTGGACTGAGATGTGTTGTTGGTAATTTGAACCAGACTCAATTGGAGCGCCATGAGAATATTATGCTGAGAGACGACAACAATAGGCTCAGGAACGAGAACGACGCAATGCGGAGCAAACTGACCAATCCCATTTGCAGCAACTGCGGTGGCACGGCCATCTTTAATGGCGCCGGAATGGTGTCGTATGAGGAGCACCAGCTGAGGGTCGAGAATGCTCGGTTGAAGGATGAAGTAGCTCGGGTTCGCTCTCTTACTGACAACTTCTTGGGGAAACAACTCCCCACTGCACACCTTTCCTCGAGCCCTCCGAGGTCCAATCGTGGTTCGGAGTTCTCCGCCCAGAGGCACGTTCCCAACGTCTCAACCACAGCCAGTGCCGCATTGCCAATGGGAATGAGCTCTCTAGATGGAATGTCAAATGCTTCCCAGGCTACTCCTTATGCTAGACCAGCAGTTGCGATGGCTAGGAATCAATTGTCCAGTGAAAAATCGGCTTATATTGATGTTGCAATAGCTTCCATGAATGAATTAATGAAGATGGCTGAGCCCAATTCCTGCCTTTGGCTGCGAACTTTGGACGGAGCAAAAGAAGTATTGAACCACGAGGAGTACTCACGGTTATCCACTCCTCTTGCCGGTGAGAGGCGCAGTGATCTCGTGACCGAGGCCTCAAGGGAGACCGGTATTGTTCCCATCAACAGCTTGGCTGTTGTAGAGATTTTGATGGATGTGGTATGGTGCACGACTTGAATACTACTAACTAATAAGGCCTCATTGCATTCACAAAGTTTGACAAAAATGTTGTTCGCCTATCAAGTTTTAAGTCTCTTCTTCCATTCCAGTTATAGCCAAATGTTTTGATGCCCCTTGAACTGCATTATCTTAGCTTTAATGATCTGATACGGCGAGTCCATACTCAATTTGAACTGATATCTCTCTCACATTATACTTTTTATTCTATCTTTCTACGTTTGTCTCTAGTGCTTGAATGATTTCCCAACCCTTTTCTCTTTATAGAATCGTTGGGCGGAAACATTTCCCTGCATAATTGCTCGATCATCCACCATCGAATTAATATCGAGTGGAATCAGAGGAAACAGGAATGGAGCTTTGCAAGTGGTATGTTTCTTTGCTTTGATTACTCTCCTTTTCATCTAAGAAGTCAGAACTAACAAGACTCGCTATTATTTTCCCTGTAGATGCATGCTGAATTTCAAGTTCTTTCACCGTTGGTTCCTTTGCGCCAAGTGAGATTCCTTAGGTTCTGCAAGCAGCATGGAGAGGGTACATGGGCGGTGGTCGATATTTCCGTTGGCATGATCCAAGACGGTTCGGATCCGCGTGGTTTCGCCAACTGTAGGAGGCTTCCTTCTGGATGTGTTTTACAGGATATGCCCAATGGCTCTTCCAAGGTATTGCCAGTATTGAATATTTACCATACCTCTCTTTCATCGAATGCTATAGTTCTGGGTTTTCTTCGCATGCCTTGCTCTTGCCTTATAGGTACTATTTATGTTAGAGGCATCGAGCAAGATCATTGATATTATTGCACCGTATTTAGATTTCTGTTTGATCTTCTAATGAACCCGATTTTACACTTGTTCACTCTGTCACTTTTGGTGCCCAAAATCGTGAGACTTTTTAAGAGACTGTAGCCACAGAGCGCAGGACTAATTTGCCAGAGAATCTTAGCCTTTCTTCAATAGTTTACTGAATGATGCCTTTACGATTATGTATTATATAGTGTTGTTCGATCTCCAAAGTGTAGATTGTCTCCAATTAACTATTCCGCTGGGGCTTATCGAAGCGAGCAAATCCATGGCCCTTTTTTATTATTGATGGATAGGCCAACCTGCATCTTATACTTTATTTAGTCTCAGCCTTGAGACTCGCAATCTTTGTTGCATAAAGTATGTATTTGATGCTTCTATTCCTGTTTCTCTTCTCATTTTTAAATTTGTCCCATGTCTTTTTATTGACAGCGAGACTATATGACCTGGATCCAGACTTATATTTAATTTGTTTGAATCTCCTTAGACAGTAAGTTGCCGAATAAATTTATTCCCCTTGTGTATGTGCAACTTGCTCACCACTCGCGAGGCCTTCTGCAACTGAATCATTTTAAGTGATATTGTTCCAGACAGGAACATGCCGCGAGATTAATTTATGAAGTGCGTTAGCAGTGTCTAATCTGCATTTTGGTAATTATTCTGCACCAGTAACTTTACTTGTTCTGCGGAAGGAGGGATAAAAACTTGTACAAGTTTTGACTTTTGATCATACTTCAGTGAGATAAAGAAGCCCCTGGTGATGGATGATTTTATTGATTAATGGAGCACGAATGTAGTGCCAATGATGCAATCTTGAAAGTACATCAAGACTAATAAGTATCTCATGAAGTATGAAGTTGGCTTTTGTTGCTAGAGTCGCAAAATATCTAACATGAGTATGGTGAATTTCAGGTTACTTGGATCGAACATTCAGAATATGACGGAACTGCAGTTCACCCTCTTTACCATTCCTACCTTAGTTCCGGCATGGGATTCAGTTCTCAGAGGTGGATTGCCTCGCTACAGAGGCACTGCGAGTGCTTGCTAACATTCATGTCATCTACCTACCCTAATGAAGATAGTACAGGTCATACTTCCTATATTCATCGCAAGCTTTATTCGTATAGGTAACATTATTTGAGACTAAAAATTTTTGGAACAGGAATGAATCCGAGTGGAAGGAGAAATATGCTGAAACTGGCGCAGCGCATGACAGATAATTTCTGTTCGGGGGTCTGTGCTTCGCCGCTGCACAACTGGGAAGTCCTTCACCTTGGGAACATGAGCGGTGATGTGCGAGTAACGACTAGAAAAAACGCTGGTAGACCCGGCGAGCCGCCCGGGATCGTACTGAGTGCAGCAACTTCCATTTGGATGCCCATAGCGCACGAGACCGTGTTCAATTTTGTGCGCAACGAGCAGTTGAGGAGCGAGTGGGATATATTATCCCATGGTGGCCCAATGCAGGAGATAGTCCATGTGGCTAAGGGTCAGAGGCACGACAATTGCGCCTCTCTTCTCCGTGCTAATGTAAGCGCTCGTCCATTAATGCTGAACCTTGTAGCTCCACCTGCTTTTGATTTTGCTTCAACAAATATGCCTACCCATGACTTGCAGGCACTCAGCGCGAGTGACACAAGCATGGTGATTCTGCAAGAGACATGGACAGATGCATCGGGCTCCCTCATAGCCTATGCTCCAGTGGACATAACAGTGATTGAATCAGTGGTGAGCGGCGGAGACCCGAACAGCGTCGCGCTCCTACCGTCTGGATTTGCCTTGCTCCCAGACAGTCCGTCACACATTGATGGACTAAGGAACCCCGATGGAAGTCTCGTTGGAACTGCTGATGGCAGCGGGTGCCTAATGACAATCGGGTTTCAGATCCTCGTGAGCAGCACTCCTGCTGCGAAGCTCACAGCGGAGTCAGTCGAGACCGTGCACAACCTCCTCTCGCGCACAATCCAGAGGATCAAAACCTCATTGCGAATGTCCTAGTTCATATTTTTTTTTCCTGCTCTTTCTTGTTATTTAGATTGATCGACTTTTTGTATGGAGCAAGATAACATAAAGTATAGAGAGACTGAAATGGAAGGAAAGGCATAGGTGCCAAAAAGAAAAAACAAGGTGGTTTCGAGTCAAGAACGAACCGCTCGCCTTTCCCGGACATGGTGATGGAATTGAGGGTACTGGATCTTTCGCCTATCCGGGGGTTCGGGCATTGACTTAGATAACCACCAGGACGGACTTAGCTCTCAAATTGTGATCTTGAGAGAAATTATTCTGTTCTCTATAGAAGTTGAAATTTTGTCATGGATCTAATTTCCTTATGCTTGGCGGCTTATTTTGAATCAATGCAGATCGTGTTCTGGGATTATGTTGCCAAACACAACATTCGCACAGTCAACATGAACACATGTACGTTCATAGAACTCATAATCATGCAAGCCAATTTATTGCTGTCCTTGTGAAATAAGAGCCGGCCTGAGTTCTCATTTGACTCCAATATCAGGTTCGATATGAAAGTGGAGACCATGTTTCAAGGGGAGACAAATAATGGAGTGAAACATCTGTGGCAAGCCCATGCTTTCACGGCCCTTCCATCCTTAACAAAATTCACTCACAGGCCCGTATCAGTTTCCAATGTATTAGCTTCTGAGTTCTGACTGAAACTGGCACTTCGGCTGCGTTAGGGATCACTTTGGGAGAAAGTTTTTGGCAAAATGTAAAGGATTTTAAGTTGAAAATTTTTTTCAAAATGCAAATTGTGTTTGATAGATTGTAACTTAAAAGTCTATTGCAAAGCAACTTTGAATAAAATATTATTTGGAAAAATTATATTTATAAGGTACTTTTTTTTATTTTTTATTAAAGAAAAGTTGAAACTTCATCGGCTCGCAGCCGCTAGCGACCCGGATCTGGGGCCGTGTAGCTGTCGTTTGAGGCCGAACAACCTCAGGCAACCCTCAGTGACCACCGACAAGGGTCGCTTGGGGTCGAGTGACCCTCGACAAGGCAGCGCGAAACCCAAGCGAGGCGGCCCTCTTCTGTGGTTGCCGGGGCTGCCTAAGGTCGTTTGGCCTCAGATGACGGCTGCACAGCGTCAGATCTAGATCGCCAGTGGCCCTCGCCTAGATTTCGCAACCCCTGTTGAGGGTCACTCGACCCCAGATGGCCCTCGTCGGCAGTCGTCGGGAGCTGCCTGTGGTCGTTTAGCTTTAGACGACAGTCGTACGACGCTAGGTCTCAGTCGCCGATGGCCCTTGAGGGTTGTTTGGGTAGCACAACCTCAGTGGGAATCACGCGTCACCTCTTCAAGGTTGTGTGAATTCCCAATGAGGGTCGTCTAGGTCACGTAACCTCAAGCGGCCCTCATCTAGGTTGCGTGGCCCATCATGGTGGTTGTGTGACCCCTGGCGGTGGTCGTTGGATTGTGCAACCACGCCATCCCCTCACAGCCACGCCGGCCAAGGTAAGCGAAGAAAATGAACAGTGAAAGACGGGGCTAAAATCGAAAAATTAAAATATAGATGAAGGTAATTTTGGAAGAAATCTTTTCTACTTAATCGGCACTGTCGCATGCCGAGAAAGCTGAAAGCCCAAGGCAGCCTAGGACTTGCCTTGGACTTTCAACCTTCACAAGGCTAGCTTTCTCTCATGGGGCTGTGAAAACAAATTTTCCAAACACCAAATTTTAGCCCAAAAGACTTTAGATGCTCAAAGTGGCTTTCCAAAGCCATTCCCAAAGGCACCGTTCTAGAGGTCTCATAAGCACCAAAAACTTTGGCAACCTGCCCATGTTTGCGCTTCATTCGCTGCAGAGCTTGTTTCCAGAGCTGGAATCATGTGCAAATTTAGTGAAGGAGATCCTGGAAAAACTAATACTGGCTTCAAGTTATAACTCAGCTAAATAACTTCATTTCGCTTCATGTACCTATCCTGTTGATTTCAAGCATATGAATCCATCTCTCTTTCAAGATCGGACATGGATTCTCTTCATTCAAGTCAATCCTTTCTGGGAATCTCTGTAAACTTCATTCAACAAGGGGATAATTATACAAATGATTTTTTATGGATACAGCTCGGATAGCTCAGATGATTGGGACAACACTAAAGAACCATTCCATAAATTTGATATATGACTTTTGTCAGCCAAATGAGCCATGTCATCCCTAAATTTTTCATTATTTAATGTGACTTTTGAATTTTAACTTGATGTGTAACGTTGTACCTGAACTTTTAATTTGTTTGATGTGATTTTTAAACTTTTGAAACATATTCAATTTAGTCTTTAAACTTATAAAAATGTTCAATGTTCTACATGAAACACATTGAATAAATTAAAAATTTAGGTACGACATTACACATTGGATCAAGGTTTAGATCTAATATTTAGCGACTATTTGTATAATTTTTCATTGAGATAATGAGATAATGCACAAATAATCCCTGAACTTTGGCCCAATATGCAATATGGTCCCTAAAATTTTAATTTGTTCAATATCATCCATGAAATTTAGCTTAATGTTCAATATGATCCATGGACTTTTAATTAATTCAATGTCATTCTTGAATTTTTTGCACATGTTTAATATAGTCTATGATCTTGTATTAAATGGAAGGATTATATTAAATATTTTCATATAATTCAAAGATTAAATTGAATATAAGTTAAAAGTTTAAAGATGATATTGAACAAATTAAAAATTTATGGATTAAATTTAATGTCAGGTTAAAGTTTAGGGATTGATAGTATAATTCTCCTTTTTTTTCCTCTAACAAACTAGTGGGGTCTTCTGCTAAAATGACCCAAATGCCCTCGCTCCTTGAGGAATTTACACATGATGTCCAGACCCTCGAAAAACCCTCACTCTAACCTCTTCTTTCTCTCCCCTCCCCCTTCAACCACTGCCGGCTTCTGCCACCTCGCCGTCGCGCCGCCGTCGACGTCATCTCCCCTCCCCTCGCCGTCGAGTCTCGCGCCACCGGCTGTCGCCGTCGTCCCGGTCTCCCATCTCCGCCCCCCCGTCTCTCTCTCTCTCTCTCTCTCTCTCTCTCTCTCCTCAAGGTCTCGTCGC
Source organism: Syzygium aromaticum (assembly GCA_024500025.1). Classification (NCBI taxonomy): domain Eukaryota; kingdom Viridiplantae; phylum Streptophyta; class Magnoliopsida; order Myrtales; family Myrtaceae; genus Syzygium; species Syzygium aromaticum. The sequence goes on from CM044895.1 coordinate 1,521,975, forward strand.
TCGCGGCTGCCGCCAGTGGCATCGCCGGCCTTGGGCGACATCAGTCCTTGGGTCGTCGTCACTCGAGGTCGGCAACACCGGAGCTGGGCTTGGCGACGAAGCGGTGGTGATGCGCGGGGGAGCTGCCGCGGCGGCGGTTGGTGGCGTCGGCCCCTGGGATTCCTCCGTGTTCGTCATCGCTCGTGCCTCTGGTGCTCCATCCAAGGACCCGGGCATCAAATTGACGTCCGGCGAGCAAAAACCCTGAACCCTGATTTCCCCCCGAAAGCTTCTCTAGATGAAGAAGATCGTCGTCTTCTCCTCTTTCGCAACCAATTTCCTCAAGTCAGACTCGCGCAAGCCCTCCAATTCGATAGCGTTCACCCTCCACAGCTCCATCTTCGCCAGACACTTTTCTCAATCCACCTCCATCCCGAAAAACCTGCTGAGGGTCCGCGACCATGGGTACGACAACTACATGGAAATCGAGAAGAAAACGCGCAAGATCCTCAAATTCCAAGACTTGATCCTCTCCCAGCACAACCAGAACGTCCCGATTTCGCGCCTCGATGTCCTCTCTCGCAGGTTCGGGTTCAAGCAGCACGAGGCGGGGGCTTTCCTCCTCAAGTTCCCTCACGTTTTCGAGGTTTATGAGCACCCGGTGCAGAGGATCCTGTATTGCAGACTGACCCGAAAGGCCATTTTGCAAATCCAGCAGGAGAAGGAGGCTCTCGATGCCCAAATCCCTGATGCCGTGGTTCGGCTCAGGAAGCTCCTGATGATGTCTAACACGGGACGGCTGAGGCTGGAGCATGTGCGGATTGCACGGGCCGAATTCGGGTTGCCTGAGGATTTCGAGTACTCGGTAATTTTGAAGCACCCGCAATTTTTTAGATTGTTTGATGCTAAAGAGACTAGGAATAAGTACATTGAGATTGTAGAGAGAGACCCTAGTTTAACTGTTTGTGCAATTGAGATGGCTAGAGAGAGGGAGTATAGAGAGAAGGGAATCGATGCCGAAGATGTGCGTTTCTCGTTCATCATCAATTTTCCGCCGGGATTTAAGATAGGGAAGTATTATAGGATTGCAGTGTGGAAGTGGCAACGAGTCCCGTATTGGTCGCCTTATGAGGATGTTTCGAGGTATGATTTGAGGTCGCTAGAGGCTCAGAAACGTATGGAGAAGAGGGCCGTGGCAGTGATTCATGAATTGCTTTCAATGACCGTTGAGAAGAAGATCACACTGGAGAGAATAGCACATTTTAGGATGGCAATGAATTTGCCAAAGAAGTTGAAGGACTTCCTCCTTCAACATCAAGGGATCTTCTATATTTCGACAAGGGGTAATCACGGGAAGCTTCACACTGTGTTTCTTAGGGAGGCTTATAAGAAGGGAGAGCTGATAGAACCCAATGATTTGTATTCGGCGAGAAGGAAATTGGCTGATTTGGTCTTGTTGAGTCCAAGAAAGGCAAAAGTGGATAAGGAGCTTGTTAGTTATAGTAGAGACGATCACGATGAAACGAGGCGATTTAGAAGAGACCATATAGAGGATAAGATGACGAAATTTGATGTTCAGGAAAATTTTGTACTTGATGAGGAGGGGGATGAACAACCAGACTCGGATGCATCAGAAGCTGACTTTACGGATGGCAATGATGATGGTGAGGCAATTATTGATGAAGAAGAAGTAATCAATTGACTCGTTTTAGCATATTAAGAGAAGTTGTTAGTGGCTGGAGTCTAAAACTTTTCTCATGCAACACTGAATTTGAACACGAATCAGACTGCTCCCTGGTGTATTGAGGTTGTGTTAAATGCAGACTACCTCATGGCATGGTTCAGACTATGGAATTAGAATTTATGTGCAAACAGGCAAATTGAAGACAAGCAGTCTAAGTCATAAGACCGCCACAGGTTCTTAAACGAGGCATATGCTGGCCACAATGCCTTCGAGTTGGTAAATGGTTCTCTTGGCTTCTCCACATCTAGAGAAGTAAGTGAGCATCATTTTATCAGAAATGTAAGGTGCTCTCATCTTCTGGGAAAGAAGGCTGCTTACTAGCTTGTGGAATAGAAATCAGTGAGATGATTTCAATGAACATGTAAGTCGAAGCTGAGGATCTTTGTCATGTCAATTATTGTTGAATGCAAAACAATGTTTTAGGTGAAATTATTTTGATAATTTCATCGTATAAATATTTGTCTGACGGTGGAAGTTTAATTGCATTGAGCTACAAGATCTTTGCTTGATCTTAACTATTGAAATGGAAGACCAAATTGGACTCCGAATGTATCTATTGCGCAAGAAAAGAGAAGAGTCCTGATGTTCTTTGGAAAGTTTGAAATTGGAGCATCGGTTTCCATATTTGTGTTCTTAATGCGCTTTGGTTGATCTTGTATTTGTGTGCTCTTGCATCTTAGCATTTTGCCAGTTGCCTCCCTCCTTCTCTTTTGCATGACAAAGTGGTCGGCAAAGTAGGACTATATTTCTTGATGGTTATTTGGGTACATACCTAGGGGATAGAGTTAGCTTGGCATTTGTAAACCATTATCTCAGGCTAAAGTAACCAACTAAAGGTAGTTTAAAATAGAAAGTATTCATCATAGAGTTTCGAGCATAAGGCAATTGGTTTCATTTAGCGGTAAAATTTTCCAAGACAAAGTTGAGCTCTCCTATGGTCCGATTGTTTTGGTTCGATTGGGCACGGGGACCAAACAAAGGAGATGAACGGTGATTTTGGAGCCAGGAGGACCAAATATTAGGAAGATACAAACTTACGTTCGAAGCAGACCAATTCAAGACGTCATCTTCTATTTTGCTTATTTTACCACCCTCAAAATTTCGGGTTCTTTGAACACCTGCACAGGCTCATAACTAGGGGTCTGTCATGTTCAGGGTGCAATTTTCCATCATAGATAATGATGCTAATCTTACACGGCATTTGTAGTTTGCCTTATATAGAGTGGAGGAGAAGTTGGAAGAGGACGTGCTTTTAATGTGCTTTCTGGTGAAGAAGTTGAAGTTTGGCATAAGGTAGGTTGAATTTGACGTCGAAGTTGAGAGCTGATCCTATCTTGACAGCTCCTGCTCACATCTAACATGGAATTCCTATTGTTTTAGTCACTTTCAGTTTCAGCTCTCAAGCTACGTCCGAACAACAGATAAACAACCAAACCATGCACCTGCAGATTACGAAAGCACCTGTGGCCTGTGATTAATTGACAACAAATTCTGAAGTCATGCCCTTGAGAACTCAGAAGATTTCTTGAATCATGCAGTCACCCACTGGAATCATCCCGTCTGTTGTTTTATCTGGAAGCCTTCTGCTTTGATACCGCTGTGTTGGGAAGGTCGCCTTCCAAAAGAGTCGATCCACCGATGTCGTCCAAACTTTTCTTGGTTTTTCGACCCTCTCGAATGCATAAGACGTTTCTCGTAGCATGCAAGGGCATGCATGAATATTGAGCAGATTCATCATGTTGCTAGGCGCTGTAGGCATAAATAATTATTAATTATTGTGTATGAATCATATGGAGTTGATGATGTCTTTCCAGATGAGCTCGATGCCGGGTCCGCAAGAAGAATCTGGGAGTGTGATCGGTGTTCTTCTTTCTCTACGAAAACCATTTAGATAGTGCATTCTCTCATGCATGTATGCTTGTGCAGAAACGGAGCTTGGACTGATACGAAGGTGGAGCGTCTTCCTTTGAAGAAATGAAGTGGTTCCAGCAACTTACGAATGAAAACGACCGCGACGTGGGTAGGATGTGAACATGTCGACGCGATGCAGGTACGACCAAAGGTATTGCGTAACATCGACCTCTGTTTTTGGCACAGTCATATGCTTCGAAGAGACGGCAATCGACACAGGCCGTGCATAGTAACCTGAAGATGTCATCACATGTATTTGTTTAACGAGTTGTCCATTCAAGCCACTGAACTAAAGAGAGGAATGTGGGAGATATTTGGGGAAGAGGTCAATATAGAAGACGCTGTGATCATGTTGACATTGTATTTTTTAGAGAAGCGGGATCTGATGGATGACAACATCTCGGTGTGCCACATGCAGTCCTTTCATTATTGGCGTGCAATTGCGTCTATTGAGAAGTCCATTGAATAGATTAATTATCTGCTTTCCATGCAAATAGCAATAGTTTGAGGTAAATTATCACTCGATAGTTTGACATAAACTCGTTTAACTCTTTAATCACGTATTCATCTGAACGAGTTTATGTTTTTGTAATAGTTGACAGTGATACCACAAAACCTAACGGAAGCGATCACGTCCAAATATGGATCGAATGCTTCTGTTACAGATTATATTTGAAACGGGTGATAATATCATCACGAGCAATCAATTATATGTAATTGGAAAACCACGTATTGCGTGCATTGATATGTGAAACATGCTTTGGCTATTTCCTCCGTTCCTGAACACACTTGTGCGTGTGTTTTTTTATTTATTTATTTAATGTTTGTTATGCGAAATCTCTCCGTTTTGGGATCTCGGACTCCATCCCTCCATATCGAGGTCACGGTGAATCACGCAAATACTACGGGACTCGAATCTCTAATTTTGATATCTCGAACCCAATCTCGATCAGCTTATTAATCATCACGTCGTTAATCCTGAATTTTTTTTTTCCGAGGCCCGTCGCGATTGGTCAAATGCAGGACCCACTTTCGAAGCTTGAGGCGAGTGTGGTCCTCCGAGACCGGGCAAAAATATGGTTGATCCGACACCAACCTTTGATTTTGATTTTGATTTCCCATTTGTTTGGGACGGGGTTGGGTCTACCTGAAAAAGATTGTCCTCTTTACATTCTTTGCATTTAAAGTATTACCCAAACGAGATAATACTAATAATATATGCCCCATTTGCAAAGATGCGGGTGGGAAATTCCAAAAAAATAAATAAATAAAAATAATTTTCTAGTAAATCCTCCAAGAAAATTGCTCGCCCAAATCTTATGAAGACTATTTTCTTCAACTAGCACTACCTAATTATTTGGAGCCAAAAGAAAGAAAAAAATTATGCTTAATTGCTTTTGTGGTGGAGTCAATCATAAATATCGAATCAACGATTAAGTCCGAAATTTTCCACACTCAGTCACCTTTTTCCACTACTAATGGTGGCCTCCACTAGAACAAAAAGGGAGGTCAATCACTTAATTTACGCCTAACATTCTAAAAGAACTAAGCATTTTTCGAATATAGTCGGTATAGCTTTCGACGATAGATCCCATTTCACATGGACCAAATCTCAAAGGGAGCTCCATGAGTAATCACGAGAGGTGTTGACTATTTTGAAAGGGAATTTTACACGCGAGTCGCTCGACGATATAGGATTACGGATAAAATTTTACGAGAGAAGTTATCAAATTTCAATTTCTATAGATAAAAATATTTGAGTTAAAAGAAAAAAAAAAAGGAAATAAGTGCACTAAAAATTTAAAATGTAATTGAGTTCTAAAATTTTCGAAATAGCGCAATCAAATTCTGAAACTTGTTAAGCATTCGTAATAATTCTAAAACTTATCAACAGTTTTCGTTTGTTTATAGGATGAATTGATCGCACCAGTTAATGGGTTTGAGGATTTAATTTTATTTTTTTGATAATGATAGAATTTAATTGTACTTCGGTCATAAATGTCAGGGCATTTAATGTAATTATTAAAGAAATAAAAAAGCGCACCATCGTTTTTCATGTCACACCAGAGATCCAATCAACGTCACGCGTAGAAGACAAGACAAAAGACACTACCGAGTAAGGGATAGGATAGGAGAGAGAATACATTAGAAAGAGAAAAAGAGAGAAAAAGAAAGGGGAAGGGGGCGGGGGGGGGTTAAAGTTCGCACCTTTGCACGCCATCCTCCCTCCCCCCCCCCCCCACCATCTTCATCTTCATCCCGCCCCGCCGCTCCGAAAGCAAAAGGAAAGAAGCGAAGCGAATCATTCTTTCCTCTTCTTCACGATCACACCATCGGAATTCGCCCGTGTTCCTCGCTCGCCGGAGAGCCACCCCGCCCGGCCGGAGCTGCCCCGCCCGCCCCACTCCGCCGCCGCCGATCCTCCTCCGCTTTCTCTTTTCTTCTTTTTCTTTTTTTGGTTTTGAATTCGTTCCACGGATCGTTGACCTAATATTAATATATAAAAAGAGCGCGATCGATTCGGAGGTGGAGAGAGAGAGAGAGAGAGAGAGAGGGAAGAGGGAGGGAGGGGGTGGGGGGATGGGGAATTCGTTCGGCTGCTCGGCCTCCGGTGAGCGGCTGGTCTCGGCGGCGAGGGACGGCGACTTGGTCGAGGCGAAGATGCTCCTCGACTGCAACCCTTGCCTCGCCCGCTACTCCACCTTCGGCGGCCTCAATTCCCCGCTCCATTTCGCCGCCGCGAAGGGCCACAACGAGGTTCGCTCGTCTTCCTTGTGATCTTGCCCCCCCCCCTTCTGATTCCTCTGTTCTTTTCGTAATCGATGGATTCTTCCGTCGTTTGATGATGGTGATTCTGTATTTGGTGTTTTGTGGTGAAAGATCGTGGCGCTGCTGCTCGATAATGGAGCTGATGTGAATTCCAGAAACTACTGTGGGCAGGTATCGTTGTACTTCGTTTCTCCATTCTTCCTTTTTTTTTTTTTGTTTTGAAATTTTCCTTCTTTACGGAGCTGCGGAGTATCGACTACTCGAGGATCATATGAACTCCGTTTCTTTTCTTTTTATAGAATGTAGTTCGGCCCGTTTCTTGCCCTTGATAATTGGAACTGCATTTGGATGACGGCGCTTGTTTGGACTGTGGGACTTAAGTTTCTCCAATCTTGAACGTTGAAGCTGGGATGGGTCTTGATTAATTGTAGCGGGCCGCTTTGCTTGAACTTAGGTGCCATCGCGCACGCATATACCTGCAAATTCATTTTATTTTTCAGATTAATAGGAAACGAATTCACTTGTTTTCAGCTTTTTTTCTAAAAAAAATTTGTGTTTGCCACGCATCTCGACATAACATAAAGAGGCAATTGTTCAGAAGCTGTCGATGCATAATTTGATACGACTTGATTTTTCTGATTTCGTTCCTCCTTGTTTGTGTGCACAGACGGCGCTTATGCAGGCGTGTCGATACGGGCATTGGGAAGTTGTTCAGACACTTCTGCTTTTCAGATGCAACGTGGGTTTCCTTGGAATTATTCTCTTTTCAAATTTTGCCAATATGCACCTTTCTACGAGAAATTTTTTCTGTCTTCAAATTATCGCACCCCGGTCCATAGGTGTTGCAAGCTGGGGTTTCTGGATTTCATTTATAAATTTCCAAAAATGGAGAGGCCTATGTGACTTGGATGGCAAATTGCTGTTCTATCTGTTCGGTGCTATGATTGCCGAGTTAAATACTGTAGTTCAGCATCATCAACAACAACATGTGTCTACTGCAATTTCAGGTTACAAGAGCAGATTATCTTAGTGGGAGGACGGCTCTTCATTTTGCAGCTGTAAATGGGCATGTCAGGTGTATAAGATTAGTTGTGGCTGACTTTGTTCCAAGTTCTCCTTATGAAGCAATAGCGAGGCAGCTGGATGTGGATAGAGGTGATGGAGCAAATGGGAAAGGCAAATGTGACCAGAGGTATGTTGTTAGTTACTCTTACTGGCCTTGACCCTGCTCAAATTAATGCACTTCTGTTCTCAAGTTGGTCCTAGTGGGACCCCCCAATCCATTATATGTTGAACCTCGAGCTTTGGGAAGGTCTAGAACTTGGTCTTCAGTACATGCTACAATAAAATTGACTCTTAAGTTCTTGTTGGGAGAACCTATGGTGAGGGTATAGATAGTTCAGCAGTCGGGTTTTCTATTATTGAGTGATGCTTGCTGCAAGAAGATGAGAATCTATTCGTGCTATTTATCTTGTTCATTCTCAGTGCAGTGCGCTGTCCAAGTTTGTAAATAAGGCGGCTGACGGGGGTATCACAGCTCTTCATATGGCAGCGTTAAATGGGTATTTTGATTGTGTACAACTTTTGCTTGACCTTCATGCAAATGTGTCGGCTGTGACATTTCACTATGGGACATCCATGGATTTGATAGGTACATGTTGTCTTCTTTATGCTCTGGTCAGTTATGAGGATCGATCACTTGTTCTTTGACAAATTGGTATATCTACTTAGGAGCGGGCAGTACACCTCTGCACTATGCTGCTTGTGGAGGGAATCTTAAGTGCTGTCAGGCAAGAGTTCTAATAGCTATGAAGCATTCATTTACATCTCTTTTTTCACTGGAAACTGAAGTAACCATTTTTTCTTTTCAGATACTTCTTGCAAGAGGTGCTAGCCGGATGACTTTAAATTGCAATGGGTAGATATTGCGTCTTGAGTCTCCTTGCAGTTTTGAGATGAAGTCTTCGACCTAATCATAACTTTTGGCATGCTTTATTAGGTGGCTTCCTCTTGATGTTGCTAGAATGTGGGGGCGGCATTGGCTTGAGCCGCTATTAGCTCCTAGTTCTGATTCATTAATCCCTTTGTTTCCTCCGTCCAAGTATTTGTCTTTGCCTCTGATGAGCGTTCTCAACATAGCAAGGTAAGCCTGTCCCCTTACAGTTAGTCTAGCTGTTGTATGAAATTAAAGTTGTGTATTGCCTTTTCTTTCTCTTGGCGTTCTGAAATCTTTCTAGACGCAACCTTTCTGAGATTTCGTGCAAACGCTTAATTTAATAATGTAAAGATCTTGCAGCTTGTCCACTTTTCATTTCTTAAGTACACAATATATTATGTCCTTCCCAGCTTCCAATAGTTTTAAAATCTATGCAGGTGTTGAGCCATGTTCAGCTCCATATATTCCATCCCCATTTACTTGTGGCAGAATTCTAGAACTGACATGTCACTCTCGTTTCAAATTTCCTGATGAAATGGAACTATTTGAATCTAGCTATAGAATTTTGGTAGTTGGTAAGACATCCTTAGAGATAGACCGAACAATCAAACACGCAGAAATTCTTCTCCAGCTTCCATGAGGAAGCAGTAGGTCAGGGCATGTTTTTCTGCTGATCTCGCTAGAAAATTGGTTAAATTTTCGCAGAGACTGTGGGCTGCAACTTTCCACAACCTCCTCCGATGATACGGACATTTGCGCTGTCTGCTTGGAGAGAGCATGTAGTGTTGCCGCTGAAGGTTTGATCCTTCTGTCTCCTATCAATTTCATTTATTCCAAATACGTAAATTAAGAGGATAATCATAGACTCCACGCTAGTTGTGCTTTACTCTCTCAGATGTCTGTTTCTTTTTTCTTTGTTCGCTCGTTGCATCTATAGTATTGATCAACAATTTCTTGGCAACTGTTCTTTACATTGTTGGAACTCAGAAGGTATCCCTGTTTGTTCGCTTTACCTACTTTAATGATTTTTACCAGGCTACCAATTTATTCGCAGTTTTCCCGACCAAGTACTCGTTTGAGTAAAAAATTTGTTTGGAAAGCTTGATTTTCAGAGGGTCTTGTTTCCTTGTGTGCGGATTCAATCCTTTGACATATTATTAAGCTCAATCATATGGTATGATACGACTGAAATGACAGTTCCCGAGTTCCTGATCAAGCTTTGTAGCAAGGATACATCTTTTTGAGCTTTTGCTCACAAACTACCGGATCAAGCTCTGTAGCAAAAATGCATCTGTGGATTGCTTGCAAACTACTGTTTTAGTTTGACTAATTCGAACGATTAAACTTCCTGAGTGTAACTGCTTGCGCTTGCGAAGCATTGCTGCTGTGATTATTCTTCACGGTGGATAGTTCTTCTCAGGGAGCTAATCTCAGAAATAATGCAAGATCATGGTAGGACACGGTTAGGTACTGGAAAATGAACAATTAATTATGATACCATCACAATGTCCCGAATTTATAAGATAGTAGAATTTGACAAATCTTTTGTGAACAAATTCTCAACTTGAATATTCAGAGTTGCTCAAGATGTCCTAAAGCATGATTTGTCAGAACAAGCCATAATACCTGTCAATAGGGAGCAGGTTGGATGGATGCTTTCTGACTGTTCTACATTAATCTCCACATTATCTTTATTTGTGAGCCTTAATTTCCTTCAGCATTTTTTGGCCGAAAATGATTATAATCCATTTGTCATTAAATGCAATGCTTAGCTCTCTCTGTCGTACTTCTCTGCTCTCTGACTTTTACTTTCCGCGAGGTATCTTAGCCTAGGGATGCATTCGGACACATTCTGAGCCTTTTCCCATCATGAGGAACACGTGAGAAATTATTTGAATCCTTAATTTAAAGAGGGTCATGTGGATGCAAAGCTACTGCAGGTGGTGGAAACACAACAACCATTTTCACCTGAGATTGATGCGACTTACTATAAGAGTGGGATGCTGAGAGAAAGAATTAAGCATCCAGAGCAGTTTTGTATATTAGAGAATATGTTGATTTTTTGCTTGTTGCTGCTATTTAACCAGTATGATTTTTGCAATAGCCAAACTTTTCCCTCTCTTGATGTATTTCCCCAGCTTGGCTAAGGCATGGTAACTTGTAGCCAGTTGAATGATCTGGAATCACTCCGGCACTTTGCTGATGGCCGTTGACTTTAATATTTCAGGTTGTGGCCATGAGCTTTGCGTGAGATGCGCTCTATATCTTTGCTCCACAAGCAACATATCTTCGGAGGTGGTGGGACCACCTGGGTGTATCCCATGCCCACTTTGTAGACACGGAGTTATTGCTTTCATCAAAATTCCCGGTTCCCCTGCTAAGGAGATCAAACTTCATACTTCTCTCGCCCTCTGTAACCCCTGCATTCTTCATCAATGTGATCCAGAGTGTCCTCCAGCATGTACACCAGATTTTAGGAAAAGCCGCGTAGCTTCTGTTTCTTCGGATCTTTTTTGCCCCGTCACCTGTAGCCCATTTCCTTCTGTTGCCATTCCGCTATGCACATGCAATGACAGGCCTTGCCCATCTTTTGAGCCTGGAGAGGAAGACGCACAGGGGGAGACTCCCCATCATTCACAAGTGATAGCAACAGAACAAGATAAAGTGGACAGGCCTAGAGTGGAGAGAACGACATGCTCAAGCATGTTTTGGGGCAGAAGAAGTTGCAGCAGGGAAAATCAGTGCAACTCGGAGATAAATGCCTGATCCCTGTATATGGGAACCGAGGGCTCCTTAAAGGTCCTCTATATCGAGTTTTGATTCACAGTGACGACATTTAGGCTTAAATGGGAGCAGAGGAAGAAGATTTTCAGATTTTACGCGTGCTTCTTTCTTGTTGGGCTCAATGCTTCTTGTGGGTAAGTAAATTCATGTTATTGGAGGATGACTGACTGCAAACGCTTTCTGTATTGATTTTTTGAAATTATTCAGGAGGGTTTGTAAAAGAGGACATGTGTCCGGAGATTTGTAGATTATTAGTGAATGCCACTCAAAAAGTGTACACTTTGTTTGCTCTACTTCTCTACCGTCATGACTCCTCTTAGACAGCAACGATGAGCTCTTTTTGCCTTTGGAGCACATGGATTGGATACATATGTTTGTTCATGCCTTAGTCATTATTGAATGAATGCCAATCGAAATGCTCGGAAAATGATGTAAGGCCAAAACTTCGCAATGGCTTCTAAAACCGCCTGTATCTGATTCCATGATATGCCGGAGAGGGTACTTCTCACAGGGTTTCATACATACAGGTCCTATTGAGTTTAAATCCTCTGTAGTGAGATTGTCTTTTGAGTCTGCCGTTTTCGACTCTTTGTTCACATGCAAGTCCTGTTGTAAGGTCTTTGAGTCGATTTCTACACTGAACATGTGCAGATCTTTCTACAAACTAGGATATGGTATGCTTGTCGAGGCAATGTTTACAGCCTTCCGATTTTCACTTTGTTTCCATCCCAACGTCATTCATTGAATTCTTTTTAAAAGTTCGGTAGAGAGTGGAGCTATCGTCCTATGTTCCCGATCCGACCAAACTCTTTTAAGGCGGGTTATGAAATTGAAAATTGGATCTTCAAGAAGATATGGCAGCAAACTGTACGGCTACGATGTTATGACATACATATGTTGGATGCAATTGGGGGGAGATTGTCACTATGTTCATTACGTGGTTTCCCAAGACCCGAGTTTAGGTCTTAATACATGCTGTCCAGGCCATGATGGCTTGCGGGTCTTGCCTATAATTATTCTAGGAACTTTCTTGCCGAATCTTTTTCTTGCTTGTTGTACAACTTCTCGTTGAATCATTCCCACCAACTTCACCCGCCACATGCATATACTCGCATCCTTCCTCTTTAGTTCTTTTCTTAGTCTGCTGAATCACTTCAGACAATATGAGATGGAAGAACCAGATACTCCAATCACTGATCGTTGCATGCCACATTATATTAATATATAAAAAAGACATATATTATATAAAGTCGTGCATTCCCATCCGTAGCGCTTAGCTCTGATGCTACATGCATCCCCCATCTCGTGTGCTCTTCCTCTTTTTCTGGTCCTATGGACAGAGACATGGCATGGGACCAAGCAACGACAGTCGCCTACACCAAGTACCAAGTTGCTGGACTGCTGTGGTCCAATCGAAATGGACACACAAGACACAACATTCTCAAATTTCTCCCCGCATAATATGCTGACAACTCCTAGCCTTTTGGAGGCCTAGGATAGGAAAAACTAAAAAAAAGGGAAAGGGAAAAATTTTCATCAGCTATGCTGAAGTGAATTAATAATGAGGAGAGGGGTTATAGTAATTTGTGATGAAGGGTGGTGATGAGGGTCGATCCATCATCTTCTTCTAGCGGCGGTCTCTCGCTGGGCATTGAAGTAGACGGCGGCAACAGGCAAGCCCAAGCCATGGTCGAGAGAGAAGGCACGGGTGTTGAAATGATCTCTCGAAGCCGGAGCTCCAGCCACAGTTTGCCTCCCTCTCTGCTTGAACAGCACGAACACGTACCGGTGGATCCCTACCGCTGGCCTCGGTGTCTCATAGCTCACCACCTCTCTCCCTGTGTTCATTGCATTAACAAAGCCGTTTACTCATCACTCAAGCTATATCTTAAGAAGTACCGAATGAAGAAGGGGAAAAAAATAGTCAATTGGCGGAAAAACTAGAGGAGCTCACCAAAAGAAGCATCAGTAGTACCGGGAATATCTGTGACCATCCTGAAATGTGGGAACCACAGCTTTGAAATGTTAGACAAAGCGTTCTTATCTTCCGCGGAACACTAATAATGAATGAGGTGAGAGAGAGGTGTGCGAAAATGTTATTTTGTCGAGACACAATACTGGATAAGTGACCCAATTGTCCCATATTGCCATGAACAGGCTAATGGGGTTGTAATGTTCGGAGAATCACGAGCGACATGACTGTCCAACCTAAATGAACAGGTGAGATCCAGCAAACTGGTCTATCAAGAAAGTCTCATCTTCATGTAAAACTAAGTCGTATCTACTAAGAGCTTCATTTTCACGGTATCTAACCTACTCTTTTGAACTGTTGCAGAACAATTCAACTTACGCATCAGAACAAAGACGCACATAACTTTATATTGAAGCTAAAAACACATGATCTTTCTTTTATCAATGCAAAGTGAGGCAGCTCTAGCTAGGTCCAAATTGAGGTAAACGCTGTGTGAAAATAAATGTTATAGCTGAAAGACTTTAGATAACAGTAGTGAAGAGAAAAACCAGTGGAGATGTTCCCTTAAACGAGGATCACTAGGGCTTGGAGCATCCGGGTCGGTCATTATCTTCACGTTCACCCCAAACAATTAGAAGTATCCAAAACAAACATGTCAGAAACTAATGAATCAAAGCAAGGAAGATACATCAAACAAGCAAAAGAGAAAAACTAAAACAAGGACTAACCAAAGTGTAAGCCTCCCTCATGTCATCCCCACCAACTTCCGCACGAGGCCTGGATACAATAACGGCAGGCATGAGCTCGTGCCCGTTAGAGACTCTCTTGTTGGCGTTATAAATCACATTCAACTTCACCGTGGGTGTGAAAATGTCCACCACATCCCCCACCACTCTTCCCACGCTCAGTGGTTCTATTAGCCTCGACATGATACGATGAAGAAAGCTCAAAAACCAATGAACTCGATTAAATTGGTCTTGATATATTAGTATGTTTCTTCGTAAGAAATCTGGTGGAGTGCATGGTTATTCAGCAAAGCAAGAGCCCTTTTATAGGCAAGAGAAAGAAGCAAAAATTAACTACAGGGAAGAAGAGAGAGAGAGAGAGAGAGAGAGAAGACGGCCTTGGAAGCTCTCGAGCTGGCTCAAAAAATTCGGAGATGCTTAAACATCCCGTTGAAAAGGTTCGTGTATTTTGCGAAAAGGGACTCAAACCCAAAAGTGCGTCTCTTTTCCTCAGAACTGAGTTGTCTCTTTTTCATGAGTTTGGAGAGAATTGAGGCCACTGGAGGGATGAGATCCATGATGAGCCGGTCCTATCTGAGATGATAAACAAAAAAACAAATCTCTCAAAACCCTAAATTTGCACAGCAACTCATTTCATGTATCGAATCTCACCCGTCTTCATATCATTGGGTGATGAGAACATGGAGAATACTTCCTTCTTTTCACTTAGATTAAAATACCATATCTTTGGGCAAATGGGCATTCGGCTTTTAAGGTGCTTCCGTCCATACACCTGCCTTTCTTGCATTTAGAAACATCACAAAAAAAAAAACACAAGAGAGTATCTTATCGACAAGACAAGCCCCCTCCTCTAACCCTAGTATAATGTTTTTCTTTACCGCCCCAAATGTTTTCGTTGCTTAGGGTTTTAGGATCGATCTTGTCTAAACATACTAAGGTTTGGGCAGTTAACGAACTACAGATTTACATGGGTTTCGAGGAAAAAGGTCTCTATATGCGTATAGTTTATGTTCGTTCCCAATAGATGCCTCGAATGGGAGCATTTTGATTAGTAAACTGTCGTTGGTGCTTCACTTTGGATGGTATCCCATACCGTTTACAGTAAAAACCCTAGGGATGATCCCTTTTTCTAGCTATATCAAGGCAAGTTCTATACTTGTTATGAACCCTAGAGATGCCCCTTTCTATCCAAGGAAATGGCTTAAAGTTGCATTGATGATGACGATGGCGATGACGATGATATTGCTACTCTAAATGGGCATGTGCACTTTTGAAGGGACGGCCATTCTGTTCTGGAATGGGATATACTATCATTATTAGTCCACTTTAATTAATTTATGGTATGAACATAACATGTGACTTCGACTTTAGTGTTTCCATGCTCATTTCCAATGCAAATGATCTATGCATGAATCGCTTGTCCTTTAAGCTCCACCATCTCTTTGGAAACTATGATTTGGATGGACCTATTATTAGGAATATATGAAAAGAGGTGGCTGAGATTATGAGAGTTTGTTACATGTATTTATATTGTGGTATCTGCTCACATGGCATATTGAAGATGATTATATTATTCAGAAGTTTTTGCAACATGAATGAGCACAAACAAGCTCAACAGGAGGAACTCGAAGCAAATGCCGCAACGGTCAAGATGATTTGTAGGAATGAGTAGTAAAAGATTAACCTCACTTTGGAAAAGACAATATATGTAACGGCTAAAATGTATATAAAAGTAAAGCGATTGAAAAAAAAAAAAAACAGTACAATCATGCAAACTAATTCTTCGTTAAGATACACGAGATGGACTATGTCAAGCGTATAATAGTTTGAGATATTCTTAATTGTGCTCTTCAAGATATTTTCCCAACATTTGCTTTAACTTATAATTAACTTGTGAGGCGTTACTACAGTGTTGCAGCATCTTTTGTCCCTCTTGGCCACGAATGCCAGAATTTAAGTACACTTCCAGTTTCAGAACCATTTCTTTTTTGTTTTTGCTTCTTGATTTCTACATATAAAATCATTTCCGATTGAAAGGATGGGGAAAGACCGAGGGAACAAAAACGAGGAGGCAGCCACCTGTCCGATGGTCTTAACCAAGTGGATTGGAATCGACCTCTCTCGGCCCGACACGTCCTTTGTGTGTGTTGATGAAGAGAATACGATGTTATGTGACTGAACGTGCATAAGGACATCAAGTTATACTGTTATAGCTCCAGAAAAAGCTACTTCCTTTTCCAATATTCCTCTACCATATGCACTGACAATTCGTTTTGATCAGCACAAATTAAGGAAAATCGTGCACTTTCTTTTCATCGTTGACACATGACACGCACCCGTCCCATAAAGCCATTGGACGCTGGATCCTTTCTAGTCAAATTTACCATGTGTCGCGATTTTGGCCATGCTTGAGGCCTCCAGCTATCGTGCCTCTAGCATCTCAACAAAAGTTGTGGGAACGAACCTGCATCAGCATCTTTTTCATGGGTCTCTCTCTTTCTCTCTCTCTCGAAATCTCCCGCATCACACGACATTATGTATCATCTAATTTAACCCCAGAAGAGGGGGGCGAAAATGGGCACTTCATGTTTTCTTAGTCTTTCGTCATGGGTACACTCGGGTCTAAACCCTAATTCTACCAATAATTTCGTTTAGAGTAGCACGTGGACGCACACGTCGAATGAAGAAAATATCAATGAGTCTGATGAATAGCTTCGCATACACATAGCACCGGTTGATTGATGTTGAGTGGGAATTAGAAGCCCTCGACTAAAGGGTGATAGACCAGAAGCTTAGCCACCAAATCTACACAAAGATCAACATATTGTTTGACAACATGAGGAGCACGATGCATCTTGCTAACAAGTGTCTCTCCGGATATTTGCACATGCAATGCATGCAAATGAAAGGAACGATTTAAGGAGCATGACTCGGTTAACTGGAGAGACAGACATAAGAGGAGAGACATAGGTAAAAGCTTGATCATTATCTAAAGCAACAACATGTGATTCGGGTCTACCGGAGCCACATGTTACACCGGGCCCTATGCCATCTCCTGCGTGAATAAGCATGAGCCCAAAATCAAAGGATCATCGCCCATAACATCTTGGAGAAAGTAGCCGGAATTGCATCACGTTAGGAAGAAACATGTTGTTAAGGATTGCCGGACTTCTCCTCCTTCAGTCCTAAAGAAACACGTTGCTGAGATTGTGTTTAGTTCACGTATCATAGGCAATCATTTACAAAACGTTAAAAAAGACCGGTGTAGAAAACAAACCTATGAGTTACAGACCGCATCGAGAAAAGGCAATCATACTTAATTCATGTCCCTATAGCCAGTTTGCTTGGTTATTTTCCCTAATTTTTTTCACTTTCTTCCTCAGAAAAGCAAATTGAAAAATCGCGAAGAGAAAATAAAAAGAGAACTCAATTGGGAGAATTGGAAACTGCCAAGAACGTTAAGAAAGGGTCAGCGTGGACCGTAGCCTAACCCGCAATTAATAACATGCAGATCAGGTCGGGCAAGTTTGTCAAAAGAACAGATTTGACAAAGAGGCAACATGACTCTCTCTCTCTCTCTCTCTCTCTCTCTCTCCCGCTACACCCACACTCGCACGGCCCCCCTTCGTTTTGTCATTATCTCCCGGACGCCAAAGCAAGAAAATTTAGTCATCCGATATGATGATTATGTCTTTCTATCCAAAATCAAAAGCTTTGAAAAGTAAATGCTCCGCCCGCCCAGCCACGTCTTTATCATCTCAGAAGTGGAGCCTTTACAGCTCAAAAAGAAACTTAACTCGTTTCTTGAATTTTCCAACCCCGCCGCAATCTCGGGTGGCGCTACTTCCTTTTGACCGGTTTGATTTGCAACTTCCTAGCAAGCCCATGTGAACCTCCGAGAAACTACGTAGAAAAGCAAACCAGTAGTTCGGTCAGGACCAGATTGGTGTCTGCTCAGTAAAAGATAAGGCCATCATCATCACCCACAATCCAACGTCATCGCACTCGGTATGAATCACGCGGAGGCGGGAAGGACGCACACACGGAAAACGAGCAGAACCTATTCGACCCAAAAAAGATTATGCTTATAAGTGAAGTAAGATCATATATAGAAAGCGCACAAACCTTATTATCGAACGATATGAAATCTTTCTGACATTTTCAATCTCGAATTAATCAGATTAATTTGATCCCCCTTACAATTGTCAATGCGTGGTCAGTTTGGACATCATCACGAGCATCGCAAATTTAAATCTGGGAGAATCACCCTCGAGACGATCTAAGCCAGTGTTGAGCCGACACCGATTCTAGCATGAACGAAACAGCAAAGGCGCGACGATAGCTGAGCAAACACTAATCATATAGTGGTAACACTACGCTACTCCAATGATCCGACCAACCTTGTGTCCCCTCGAGAATCGCCTTCGAGATTCTACAGAGGCTTTTTCGCTTTTCCACCATTACATCTACACAACCTCATAACATTAAGGAAAAGCTAAATTAAAAAGTTTAAAAAAAAAAAAATAAAGGCCTAGAGAAAAAAGCTCCCCCCCCCCCCCCCCCCCCCCCCTTCCGTGCTCCAAAATAGGCTGCGGTAAAAGTCACGTGACGCCCGCACGCGCATCTCTTTGGCCTGGTCCCACCTTCGGTTCCCAGTACGTTGTCGTTTTTGCGCTCTTTGCTCCGTGTCCTAAACAAGAAAAGAGAAAAAGAAGCCGTTTCGTGCAGGCGTTAGAGGAGACGGTGGTGATGATTAGTTGAACACCCTCTGATTCGATCTGTGGCACTGTTTCATCCACGGCTCTCCTCGGCTCGGCTGGTTGCCGCCGCTGCTCCTGCTCTGACAATCCAACGGCTCCAATTTCATCTCCCTCCCCCGCTTCGCCCCGATCGGCACCCCGAACAGCCTCGGGCTCTCCTCCTCCTCCGCCGCCGCCGCCGCCTCCTCGCCGCCGAAAAGCTCGAGCGGCTTCTCCTCCTCCTTCTTCCCCGCCCCCGCCGCCGCCTCCGCCTCCGCCCGGGCGCCGGCGGCGGCGGCGTAGTAGCTCGACATCAGGCTGAAGATGCTGCTGCAGAGGCTCTTCATCTGGCTCAGCTCCCGGTTGAGCAGCGCGTTCTCGCGCCGCAGCCGCTCGTTCTCGTCCGTGATCTCCGCCGCGCAGTTCTGCCCGCACGCCGACGGGGACGACCGCGACGAGACCCCCTGCTCGTCGCCGGAGCTCGACGGCGAGGCCCCCCTGGGCAGGGGCCGCCACGCCGCCGCCGGGGACGGCGGCGAGGCGGAGATCTTGCGGCGCTGGATTTCGCGCAGGAGCCGCTTCTCGCCCCTCCTGAAGCAGTCGTTGGAGAATTCCCACCGATCAGGCACGACCTTCCTAAATCCCTGCAAAAAAAAAGAAAAACAGAAGAAACCGCCAAACGTTTCGTCAGCTCGGATGCACCGGATCGACGGGAACGGGGAAGCGGATCGTTTCCAAAAGAGGGGGAGGGCAAACGGGGCTGCGTACGTAGGTGTTGAGCTGGCGGACGAAGCTGGAGAAGTTGTTGTGCTTGAAGCACCTGGGGAGGAGGTCGCGGGCGAAGGCGGTGGGGTTCCGGACGACGAAGGCGGAGCCGTCGTCGCTCCAGGAGATGACGTCATCGATGGCGGGGTCGTCGACGAGCTGGTAGGTCTTGGCGAGGAAGGGCGTGGGGGCGGGGCGCTGGGGCTCGCCGCCGGGGGCGGCGGCGTCGCAGCCGTGCTCCGCCGGCGGAGCGGCCATGGGGACGACGGATTCTAGAAGGTTCGGGAGGAGGTTGGGGAAAACGCTAACGGAGATGAGGGGGAGGAGGAGGAGGAGGCAAGTGATAAATATCTCCGCGGGGGTATTTTTTATTTATTTTTTATTTTGAAGGGGAGGGGCGAGAAGGCCCTTTTTGCCTCTTGCCTTTTACTTACGTTTCAATTTCGCCGTATCTTCTTCTTCTTCTCCCGTCCGTCCAGCCACCATCGTGTCTCGTCCGGAAGTTTCTTCGAATTTGGGTTTATTATGCGGAGGTGGTGGGCCCCCCCCCTCCTGGGGACACGTGGCGCCTCATTCGGGAGGCGGGCCCCTAGTTGTCGGGAATAATTGTCCCAAACGTCCGAAATCTATTTCCTCTCCATCAATTCAGCTATACATCTTTTTAATTATGCCAACATAAAATCAATCGAAAAAAAAAAAGTGAAAAAAATTTGTGGCTCAATTAAAACGTCTAGCTTGACCAAAACGAAAACTAAAATATTTACTGAATTAGCATAAGCTCAATATATTTCAAATTTCTGGAACGGATTTTGCCCCTTGGTTGTCTCCTTTTTGTCCTTTTGAGATTTGGAAACCACAAAAAGCAGAACGCTTTAGAAGTTTGGACTAAATTGAATTCGCACCAAACTCACAACCCTTTTGTTTTTGTCCTTATGAGAATTGGAAACGACAGAAGTGGAAAACTTCAAAAGTTTTGGATTGAATCGAATTCGCACCAAACTCACGGCAGTTCATGTGGTCTTTTCACACGAGCCGAAAAGCATCGATTTAACCAGCTCCCTTGTTGCACCGATCCAATCCAATCCACAGTAAAGTCAATTTTATCGACCGGATGGAATTCACGAGCGAATCACGGACCCGACAAGAACGATTTTATCGCCGATTATCTCGTCGAGTCAAGTCCAGCCACCGAATTTCCCATTTCGTGTTGAAGCCGGATTCGAATTCGATCGCGTCCGTGCTCCGATAAGATTCGCCTGCTATACGTCACGGTCCGGATGCACGCACGAGAGAGTCGATTTCGTCTCCTTCAGCATAAGAAAAAAAGAAAGGAAAAAGGAGATCGCTTCGCGTTTAGCAGACAAGAGTTGAGAAGACGGAGAGAAGAAAAACACGAGATGAAAATGGTTTTTTGAAAGCAGCCTGAAGTACGGCTCCAAGGAAGAGAAGAAAAACACGAGATGAAATTGGTTTTTTGAAAGCAGCCTGAAGTACGGCTCCAAGGAAGATAACAACAACCAATTTCATTAGGTCAGGTCATCAATTCGACCACCGGCCAACTTCCCAACAGCCATCATGCCATCATTGTTCGTTCCGGTTCTTTAACTCGCAAGAATCGGATTTCTTTTAGCACCCGAGCTCGACATCCCATCCTCCGTATGGTCAAACGTTCAAATGGGGCGCTCGCGGCGCTTTCGCTCCTTCTGTCGAGACAGTATATCATTCAACCGTCGCACGCCACGTGGCGGCGACAGTAACGTGACATGCCAATCAAAAGCCAAAGAGAATAATTTAATACCACGTCGGCCAAGCGACCGACACATGATATGTTCTATTCCGTTCTCTGATTACTTGCGTAAACTTTCGTTTGACCAGCCTGCCTGCACCTTTATTTTTCTCTCATCTTCACTTTAATTCTCAAGAAGAAGAAAACCAAGAGAAACGACGAAAGGAAAGGCCAGAACCATAATCACCAACAAGAACCAGCTCCCGAATTCAGGACATATCATCAGGGACATCATCAGTCATTTACCATGCCGATGCCCCGGCACCGCGCCGGATCCTATGAAATCAGGGCACCCTTTACAGCACGAAATCTGCAAGGTGAGGAGACTCGAACCCGCCGTCCATCTTAGAAGTCGCTAAATACGGGGGCCTCAAATCACAACGTCCGAGAGACATGGTTTGGGAAAGTGACTTTCTAGTAGAGCTCAAAGCTTTGATAGTGCCAAGAAGATGCATCGTCTATGAAGTCCGTGCATGCAACAACCGGCAGCTACATCATTCCTTTACTTTAGCTATCCCAGCAAACTTTATCCGGTCAAATTAGAAAGGTTACCACAAAAATTCGTTCCTGGTACGAATGCAAAAGTTTCGTGACCATATGGGGATCATTCAGCTGGATGAGTAATGGCTGTCACTGAATTCATCAAAACGACAGTATTCCTTGAACGTGCACATTTTCTGAGAGAGAACTTGTAAACCAAAGCAGGAATTGAACGTTTGCCATGCTCATTCGAACAATAAAAAGGACAGAGTAACGCCTTATACATCAAGAAACAACGCGGTGCCGATCGCATAGGGAATATCTTAGATGATAAATTTGGGTTCTTCGGCTGTCCTCTAATCATTTAAAGGAATTCAATTGCTAGAGTTGAAAAAAAAAACTACAAACAGAAATAAATCGATGTTGAAAATATTAGTGCATGCTTCTGTCGAGGAAGTTCCAGGAGCATACATAAGTTCGTGAAGGATCAATTTCCAGTCCATCAAACCAAACTTCTCTAGCATTGCATTAATTGACAATGCAGTCTATGATTTTGACAATTCTACATTCAGTTCAATCACAGAAGCCTTTTAGACCCTATAAACAACAATTCACATAACACAAGCAAGGCATGGAGACGATATAACCCCTAATTAATTGACTTCTCAATCATCGGGTTCTTTAATTCACTACCCTTTGCCTCTGAGGGCCAACACTAGCATTGAACACCACGCATGACATGATGCAGTTCCTTAGTCCATATTAGATCATTCAGGTACAAACCAGGTCAAGCCCTTAGATAGGCATCGAACAGCCAGACTAGTGAGGTAGCAAAATATGCCATGAAGCACTTGGAATTATAGATTCACGCACTAGAGAAACGAAATGAACTGATGGAAGCATGGAATTGAACATGAAACAGACAATGGAGAAGTTACCAGCTCCAGCTGTGCCAAACTGCAAGTTCCGGCAGTAGTCAGTCAGTGGCCAACGAAATTCATAGTATAGTCTATCCAGCAATGAAATGAGTCCGTGTTGTCCCATGTATTGAAACTGTCAAATTAACAGTTAAAAGGGTCTCACAAGCGCGACACTCCACTCAAAATTAGTCAAAATTTTCACCCGAAGGCCAAAATATGAAGGCCCAAACCCAAATATAAGGTGATCAGCGGGGTGGTGCGCACAGCCCGTCCTACCATGGAATTGAGTCCTCAGGAAACATACAAAAAACCACGACGGTATAGCACCAACGTCGCAGAAGCGAACACGGTCCAAACAAAGATCACCCACCAAGCCATGAGCAGAGCCACCTGCTTGAGAAAAGCCGAGCAAGGCAGCTGGCCACATAGCATATTTGACTTTCCAAAGGGGTTACCTTCAATCTGAGATAAGCCAAGAAAGAGAAGTACCAAGCTCGGGGGGCCGAGGAACTGCAAGATAGTCAGGCATAGGTAGTGATTGTGGAGAAAAACCTTGGCCCTGCTAAAATCTAAATCCGGAACTCTGCTAGAGTGCAACCTCTGGTACCACGACAGTACCGCTTCGTTCAGATACATTTGAAAGATCGATCGAAAAGCCACGATTTGCAAGACACTCGATATCAGCAAGCACCAAAGCCTAAACTTGGTAAAATCCGATCTCGACATCCCCACATTTCCAAGTAATCTGTCGGCATCTCCACCATCACCAGATAAGATCCCCACCTTACCATCACCGAGTCTTTCATTAACGAGCATTTTAGCTAATGGATTGATCCAAAGCAATGCCGTGAAAATACTCGACAGATAGGTCGCAAAGAGCACCATTCTTGCAAACCATCCGCAAGAAATTATGGACAAGTTGGATCGAATCTGATCGGTTCCGAGCCAGAACGCCCGGGCGCTTTTCCCCGCGGGCATATAAAGATACCCGGCGAGGCAACCCATTGAGCCCGCGATTAAAATCGCACAGAAACCATCCACTGCACCCAAAGCAAAATCCAGACTTGACCGAGCAAGCGACGAGCAAACGAAGAGCCCCGCGATAAACCCCAAGACCCCAAAGCACAAGCTCAGCTGCTTGTCCGACCTCCTGGAGGCCGACCTCTCGAAAGAAACCTTAGCGAGCGCCAAGAACCACTTGGCAACCGCAAGGAATCCGAACAGGACCGGAATCAGAGACCCGTCCGCCAAAACCCCACCGTCCCCGGGGCCCCCGCCGCCGCCGCCCAAGTACAAGTTAAGCGCGGCGCACGAAACGCCCACGAGAGACAAAGCGAAGACGCTGCCGTACTCACCGAAATAGATTCTGGACTCGAGATGGGCCTCGTCCAGCTTGAGCCTGAAGATCTGGGCATTGTTCTCGTCGAACTCGAACTTCTCCTTGGATCTGCCCCTCTTCCTGACCTCGGCATTGGCGGCGGCGGCGGCGGCGGAGGAGGACAAATTCTGGTACCCATTGACGCCGGAGCTCGGATCGGAGCTGGGCCTCCGGATGGCGGCCCTGAGGCCGGGCTGGGAGGCGCTCTGGCCGAGGTTCTCCGGGTGGATGTAGGTGAAGAGGCCGCGGAGGAACAGGACGGGGGCGCGGAGGAAGGAGAGGAGGAGGGCGAGGAGGAGGGACAGGGCGGCGTAGAGGACGAGGTTCTTGTACGTCAGGAGGAGCGATGGCATCGTCCTTCTTTGAAATTCGAGGGCTTGTCGTCCACGATGTTCTTCTTGGAGGAGGAGCTCGTCGTGGGCTGAAAACCCTGGAAGGAGATCCCGATTCTGTGCTTTGCTTTGCCTTGCTTGCTTTGCTGGAGGAAAGCAGTCGTGTATTCTCGAAGGCTCAAAGCTTCTTTGCGAGATTATTCAACTCCTAGGAATCTTTCCATGGAGTAGTAATGACCAATGAACCCTATGTTTTTGTCGCGATTATTAACCTTAAAGTCTTCAAAAAAAGCTAAAATGCTTTGACGAAGATCGCATGTGTGTGATGCAGAGTTAATGAAATGATTCGATTTAAATTTATGATAGATTTGAATACATCCACGGAAGAATTATTAGATTTTGCACTGTTCGTATCAGATTAAAATTCTCGCTTGCGATTTGATAATCAAACTTACGACGTGTTTTCATATTGGATGCATTAGTAGATTGCTCTGGCTCTTCGAATTTGGATAAGTTGTAATGCCGATTTTTGTTTTTTGTGTTACAGAAGAAAATGACCTCAAAACTCCTATGGAAGTATCGAACTCAAAATATGCAATAATCTAATTAAGTAAATTATTCCAATGATTTTCATGCAAAACTTGCCTTTAAAACATTTTGTAAGTGCAAAAAAGTATTCCCAACGATAATGCGAGCATGACCCAAAATAATTAATGCAATGTTTATCAACTCGATCACTACTTTAAAAGGAAATCGGATGAGGTGAGCGAAAAGGTTTTGAAATTATATTGGCGGGGTGGAAGATTGATCATTGTACAAAAATTTTGACGCTTGTAAGGCCTTTATGCCTCCTAAATAGTACCAAGGTAGGGGCAACATTGCGGGTTATCGAAGGAGATGGAAAATCTTAGCAATTGGAGTTGAAAATGATGTCCAAACTGTGTTGTGGTTACCAAGTTAGGTAGGGCATCCTTTTCTTCTCGATTGATGATAGATTAACCTTCTAAATCCAAAGTAAATTTACCAATACATATCACATTACTTGTTCCAACTGCTTGATTTGGATATTTCCAGCTGCTTGATTTCGATAACCATATCCAGTACTAAAAAATCTAATGCCAATTAAATTCGCTCAATAACCACTAATTATACACCACTTAGTTAACCGATTTAAGTTAAAAATCACTTCATGTGGTATACGTCACTATAATCGGCATGATATCAATTCGAGTAGGCACATGATCCGAGATCAGATGCACATACTATCGGCGAGATATTGACTACAAGAGTCCTTATCGATAGCCATACTGATCATATGAGTTTTTGTCGATGGTTATATTTATCGATGACCATAATCAGCTATCAATATACGATAGCCGTTGGTTGATGATGGTCCCTGTAAATTTGACCAAATCATAAAAGCGCAAAAATACCGATTGAAAAGCATCGATTGGTAGCCGGATGATAAATTATCTGAAAACTAACCGTTTTGTCAGCGAAGTGGGTGCGTAGTTTGGGCATAGTGACATTCGAAGTTGAAACTACTTGCGAACAAGACAATGGAGCAAAATGGATCGTGATTAGAAGCCGGATTTGAAGGAGTAGCGACTTGGATGAGAGTCAAGGTGGCAACAAACAAACCTGTAGAATCAAGGTGTGGTTTTAAAGGAGTGATTGCTTGGAGATAAGATGTCGCGGCAATGTGAAGATGTGGAGCCAAAAGCTTTGCAGACGTTAAGGCATGGTAGAAACTATTGAAGAACTACTTATGGGCAGCTATGCTGTAAATACCGTAAATACTAGTTCTTGCATGCAATAGAAACCCTCAAACAAACAAACAAACACCGCTATCTCTCATTTCCTATGCCGTAACTGTAATTTCCAGATAACTTATTTTCGATTAAATTTCGACGTGCATTTCAGTTGCAGCTTTCGGATCTTTTGCCGTCGATTGAATTTCTGGTGCCGTCGTGCCTTTCGATCGTCGTGCTTTGTTGTCGAATCAAATTCTGGCAAACACACAAGTGAAGTGATCTTCTGATCACATCCTCAAAAACATTCCAATAATGCCCATTAATTCACGTTTTGGTGAATTAAAAATTTATTATTTACATATTTCATATGTTGTCAAACCACCACTAAATTTAAACTCACTATCCTCGTCCAAATTACTGCTGACCCTCCACATGCACTTCGACCAAGATTTAGGAAACAAACCCCCTCAAATTCGGAAAATTAGGAATTTCATCCCCGGACAACAATTTCAGAAAATCTCATCGGTTGGTAGTCGGTGCCACGTGTCTTCAATACGGCGCGTTGTACTTGGTGGGTCCTTTCTCAACCTTGATATCAGCAAGCTGTGGGACCACCTGCGTGGGTCAAGGCGCGCAACATCTATCAGCCTAATCAAAGGGGATTCATTATAAGAAAACCCAAAAATTACCGGCTTAGGCTAAGGGTGACCAAAATGGACCAGCCAAATTGGAATCGGATCGGACCGACCAATTAGATCCAGTTTTCGAAAATATCGATAAGATTTTCAGTTCCTAAAAGTAAAATCGATTTCCAGAAAGTCCTATTTCCGGTTCTAGGATGGGAATCGAATCGATCCGGACCGATAAATATATATATTTAATTTTTTCATATATATTTATTTACTTTTTAAAATTTTCGAAAAAAATAGAAAGCCTAATCTGATTTTCCCAATTCTCTCTTGCCCTTACCAACAAGTGATTGGTCTCATTGGAACCAAACCGGACCGCACTGATGGTCCAGTCCGATTCCCGATCCCAAAAACTAGGAGCCGATCCGATTCCTGATTGTTAGGGGGGACGGAACCGGATCGAGAACCACTCACTTCTAGCTTAGGCTCCGTTAATTTAACCAAAAAATAATTAATTAAAAAAATATTTTCTAAAAAATAATTATTTGTATAGTTCGAAATAATTAATTAATAAGATATATTTTTATTGTTGACACCAACTCATGTTTGAACATTTACGCAAACGATGAAATTTCTTTTTCGTTAATTTATTTTTATAAGCAATACAAACGATCAATGTTAAGAAAATATTTTTTAAATCATTCATTTTTCGCAAAAAAAATTAAAGACTCAATCAAATATGTGAAGAATCCATCGCTCTTCAAACTCCCATTTATTTCGCGAAAAATAAATTATTTAAGATATATTTTTTTAAAAAATAATCACATATACCGTTCGAAATAATTAATCGATGAAATTTTTCTCCATTATCAATAACAATCAATGTCTAAAAGTTTTCACGGACGATGAAAATATTTTTCGACCATTCGTTTTTATGAGAGACACGAGCAATCGTTTTATCTGAAAGAGTGCCTTTCAGATGGTTCAGTTTTTTCTTTGCGAAATAAACGTGTCCCTTAATTCCCATTCATGAAAATATCAAAAATCAGTGATGGGGTTACCAACCAACCTGATCCTGAGAGGAATCTCTATTGGATTGCGATGAAACCTTGCGCGATCTCTTGTCCTGCCTGCCGTCCGATCTCAGCCTCGCTCCCACGCCGTCTGATGCGTGGAAAAAAAAAAAAAGAAGACCCCCACATCAGATGAGCGCCAAAGGCACACAAATATCTGCCCCGATGGCATATTCGACATTTCCCCTACATTCTTCCAGGCAAAGCAAAAGAATTCTCGTATTTTGTAAAAAAAAAAGAAGAAAAGAAAATCGAACCGGTCAGTTCTTAATAATTTGTCGACCAAAAGAATTTCCTTATAATAGAAAGAAAAAACCAAGTTGAAATGAATTAAAAAATTGCGGCATTGAGAGAAACAAGATCGCATTTTTATTTTTCCTCATCGAGTAATCGGGCAATTCATTCAGAAAATCGCATTTTGATTAAAGGAATTAATTCGGCCGATCATCGCGTAGAGCTCTCGATGGACCAACCGATGTCGGGAAATTACCGCACGTTAAAGTGACAAATCGTCGATCAAAAAAAAAAAAAAGAAAAAGTGACAAATCGGAACGTAATGCAATGCTTGATTCGAAGCTTCCCTCTTGAGAGCAAATTTTAATCGTAGAAATTAATCGATTTAATTTGCTTAGACGAAGGAAGCTTTAACTGAGTTATCTAACGCTTCGAAGAAATGCGAGAAAATACGAATTTTCGACCCTCTTCTTGGAAGAATGAATTGATTCGGCGCGAATTCAAGCGGAAATTGATCGGAATAATTTTTTTTTTAGAAAAAAAAAAGAGAATGCACAGAAGTAGCTAACTAAAATTGGCGAGAAAAGGTGGATTTTTTTTTTTTTTTTCGTTTCTTCTTCATTATTATTCTTCTTTTTTCTCTTTTCGCGAAATTCACCTGACGATGAGGTTGTGCTCTTCTTCCTTCTCTGGGACAGCAAATCCTGGGTGGACTCGGAGCTGTCGGGAAGATACCGATCAAGACGGAGCCCGCCGCCGCCGCCGCCGCCGTCCTTGTTTCCGAAGACGGCGCGGACGAAGGACGCCTCCACCGAGCTCAGGAAGCGGAAATGCTTCTCGTCCGTCCACGTCTCCGGCGACGCCATCGCCGCCGGTCGGGTTTCGCGCCGGAAACCGGAAGGAAGAAAGGAAAGGAAGGAAGCAAGGGGAGGTTTGGGCTGGTTTGGCTGGGCTAAGGTATTCTGGATCGTGTGCTTCTAAGGCTCCGTCCCCACAGATTGTAATATCTCTGCGCTTTATATAAAGTAAGGAAAAGAATCTTTGGATTTATCTCCGCCTCCCACAAAAGGTTGCGAAATTAATCCGCCATTCTTTTAATAATGAAAGTAAATTTGGATCCCGAAAGTCGAAGGAATCGCGGATTTTGGTCATTAGGAAATATCTCTCGACCCGTTCGTCGCCGCCGCCGCCGTGCCGTGCGCGAGATAGGTCTCCCCGTACGATTAAAGTTGGAGACCGCGGGGCCCGCGCATTTAATGGCGGCGAGAGCTGCGGGGATGCGGGGAGGAAGGAACTCGCCACGTGTCGCCTTTCAATAGGTTGCTCTTCTCGCCATGCGAAATTGGACTTTGAAACTCATTTAAGATAATCAGGGCGTCAATTACTCTCGAGGAGGTGAGTTAGGGGATCTTGTAAATTTTTCGATCCGGACGGCCCTAAGTCTTCCGAACGAAATTACTCTCGGAGGAGGAGGAGGAGATTGATCTACGTATCCCTCGAAAGAACCGTGTCGCTTGCAAATGAGAGCTCGTAAAGAACGAAGGGTATGTTCGATCTATCGGTGGAGACCGGCATGTGTTCGATGCCGTACCCGGGATTCGAACCCCGGACCGGGCTCACGCAGGTCCCAAATCCTCCTTGGGTACCACCGAAGAAAGTCCCCCAAAAAACGTGCAAAAACCCTATGGTTGCGTTTGGTCGACCGGATAAAAGTCAGGATATGATATGTTTTATCTTATCCTATGTTTGGTGGTGATCCAGGATAGGATAAGGTCGGATATAAATCGGATATAACCCGGATAAAAAAATTCGAGGGAGAGAGGGATAGACTCGGATAGGATTTTTAATACCTATTTTTCCAGAAACCCTACGCTCTACTCATCGTCATCTTCGTCCCCATACTTCGTGCGTTTTCACCAAAAAAATTTCTCGACTTTTTTTCCTTCACCGACTTCTCCAGACTCGTGAATAGCAAAAAAAAAATAAAAATTATCTTATCCGACTTTAAATTCGTAATCCACCAAATAGTAAATAGGATACGAAAAAATTTCAAAATTTCTTATTTTATTTTATTTATTTTTATTTTATTTAAAAATTCGAACGATCAAATACAACTTATACTCACAAAAAAAAATATCTCGAGGCCTTCCGGAAGATATAAATAGGGGAAGCTCATGGAGATATTTTCCGGAGGAGAATCAAAGACAAAGTATCCATCCATCACAGCGGCAGCAGCAGCAGCAGCAGCAGCAGAATCAGAATCTGGTGCTGCAGGTCCTCTCTGCAGATTGCGATCGTTTATCCTCGCGTATAAAATTTTTTTTAAAAACTTCCTTGTTCTTTTCCTCCTCCTTTGTCCACTTTTTCTTGTTTTGTTTATATTGTCTTTTGTCCGTTCTGGCTTAGGGCGGCCACGTAGCAAGTGGTCCCCGAATCACAGATGTATCCAACCAACGTGGTCAGAGTCAAAAGAGGGGGGAGGTACATTCGCCATGCCAGATGGATAAAAAAAGGCTTCGACACGCTTGAATGCAAGGACCGGTGGTGGGCTCGGCGTCTTGCCGATTTGGAAATTGGAATTTCGCGGCGGGTCCAGTTTGGGGGTCGATCGCCGAAGCCGCGAATATGCACTCCGTCGCCACCATCGGGCCGACCGGCTAATCGAAGAGAACAGATATCGACGCACAAGAATACGAAGAGAATACACGGATATTTGTAGTTCGATGTTGAAAAACCTAGGGAAGTGTTTTCGGCCGTACTGAGAAGACGGCTTGGCTCGATGAAACCGGCAAGGCAAGAGTGCCACACAAGGTGGGAAGAAGGGTCATTTGCCTGTACACACCAAAAATTGTGCGAAATATAACCAACATACAACAAGATCACAAGAAAAACAGTAAGCTTTGAGCCTTGGCTCAATCTTTTTGTAGAACCTTTTAAGCCCCATTGGCCGGAGGCCCCGACGACGAGACTGTGCCGTCCTTGATCTCTATATGCTTCACGCCAGCGCTTAAAGATGATGAGGAATCACGAGCGCCATCGTCATTGTCCATGTACTCGGCATCCTCTTCTACTTCCTCAAGCAAAGAGCCTTGCTTCCGGAGTTCCCTCACTTTCAAAAACTCGTCATAGTGCGCCCGCCTGTGCTCCCTGAAGGTCATCCCGCTCTTGTCCGTTTCCGAATCTGAACAAACAAAAGCCGAGAACAAAGCTAATTCAAGTTCCGACAAAAGAGCGCAACACGTGACGGAAAATGGTCGAGACCCAATGGAAGGGAGAAAAAGTAGCACCCCGAAAAGCATAAGCAAAGCGAGTCAAAAGGAGAAAGAATACAGCACGTTAATAATGCATATTTTTCTCCACAGATCACTAAAGTTGTCGAGGAAAATATCTCGTGCTGTCTCCAAGCCACCACAACCCAAAACCCGGAGAGAACAAAAGAAAGAAATCTAACGAAAGAGAAACGAGAATCAATTAAGGTACAGAATCTAACAACACATCAACTTACTCCCGAATGTATTCTCCTAATGCTAGAAAACCAAATACCCGCAGCAATTCTTAGGTAATTAGATATTTCTCAAGCTATAAGACATGACGGCTCTATAAAAGGCAAGGTGGGAAATCTAGAAGGTATGGATAAATTTGCAAACCTTCATCATCTGGCTCCATAGCATCTCCCTCGTCCTCAGATGATGTCCAGCCACCAGATCGTTGATTAGTTTTTGTACTTGAAGAAGCCACGTCATTTAGAGCAGTAAGTATAGCTTCTGCGTGATCATCGACGCACTCATCAAAATGACCCCGCATTGGAGATAGCGAACCTACAAAAAACAACTTTTAAGCGGGAGTAAGTCGGAATCCTGCGCCGGTTGTAACAGATATATTAAGACCACGGTGGAGATTTAATCCTCAAAAACACATGTCAAGAAAATTTATCTCTTTACGGCTCTGAGGGCATATTATCATCAGGCAGGGAGATCAAGGTCCATCCATTGTCTTATCATCAAACTAAGAAGAGGAACTCAACCGTTATACATAACAACCTACCATCATCATCAATCATGGGATGATACGGTGTCTTGGGCTCTGTAATTTTCTGCCTAACGGGTTTATTTGCTTCTATCTCACCCAAATTATCCTCATCCCACTTCACACGGCTCTTGTTACCCCTGAAAAAACAGCTGAGATAAGTACATCCTTGATGGCCATATTACAGATGAGAATGTACCAACATATTAAAGGTCCAATAAAAATGAATACGTCACTTTCCAATTGTATCACTTTAAATGCATATCAACAAGAAAAACTTGTCATCAAGACAATGCTTGTTCGTGTTAATGATTTGTCGAGTATCCCCCTAACCTGAACTCCTCTTGGAGATTCCTAGCAGGTCCTTCAACCAGGTTCTTAATCCAAAATTTTTTTTGTTACTGGAAACTTATTCCAATCTATTTAACATGCAATTACAGTTCCCATCCTTCAATAGCAATGCTAGTGAATAGTATTTTTCATCATTTTCGCTGAGAAACTATTCCGAACTACAGAGTAGAAGTTTAAGACTGAAACATGTATTGAAGTGTTGCAGTGCAATTATAGGATTATGTGATGACCATGATGGCAATTAACGTCCCAATACTCAGAAGCACATAATGCACATTAATGTTCCGACTATCAGAAACAACTCTACCATGAGAAAAGCAGCCCCATCCTTCAATGGGAGAACTAGTGAATACTAATTTTCATCATTCCAGCTGAGAAACTACTCCAAACTACGGTGTAGCAGTTTGACACTAAAACATGTTGGATCATTGAAGTATTAAAGTACAATTAAAGGATTATGTGACAACAATGATGACAATTAACGTCTCAATACTCGATAGCACGTAATGCACATTAATGTTCTGACTATCGGAAAAACAACTCTAATCTATGGGAAAAGTGGCCCCGTCCTTCAATACCAAAACCAGTGAATGCTAATTTTCATCATTCCAGCTGAGAAACTATTCGAAACTACAGTGTAGCAGTTTGAGACTGAAACATGTCGGTCCATTGAGGTGTTACAGTACAATTAAACGGCCATGATGACAATTAACGTCTCAATACTCGGTAGCACATAATGCATATTAATGTTCCGACTATCGGAAAAAACAAACCTAAACCATGAGAACAGCAGCCTTAGAATTGCATAGTAATTCCACGGTCTCTTTAACTAGAAGTTAATGAGGATAGCAATAGAGGTGCTTATGAAGACGCAGCTGATTCAGAATTTAGTCCACCGGATACGCCATAATTCAGACGATCAAAAAGAGAGATCTTTTCTATATTCGCAAGCTATATAATCACATAGGAACATGCTAAAGCCAAGACATTATCGCATTGTGCGTTACAAACACAATTTACATCTCACTGATATCAATCCTTCATCATGGACAATTACCGGACCTTTATATCTGCAACTAAAGCCCTTGAAATTGACAACAAAGCTGGACAAAAACCAAATCATATACTGAGAGATCCAGCACGAGATATAATTACTTCATCTCGTCAAGCTGCCGGTCCTCTCGGTCGCAGAAGTATCCAGAATCCCTTCACCAACTCGTTTTCCCTCTGCAACAACCCAAAAAAATGTAAAATCTTTCAGCAATCCAACAGAGAGAGAGAGATGGTACCTTGACATAACACCGCAAAATCACACACAAAATAAAAAAAAACACAAGAAAAAAATCAGCAATCATAATCCGCCATAACCGATTCTGCATTTCATTGCCTGATTAATGATCCTACGACGCTGCGAGCCAGCCACAATACACAAGCAGCAAATCAATACGCAAATTCATGATCGACGGAGAAATGAAACGCCGCTGCGATCAAAACTTTCTTCGTTTCTCACGGGGCGCTAAGATTCCACAAGCGGAGAGGAATGCATCGGAGGCGGCGTCGGATATACTTTTTCCCTTATCTCAAACAGTGCACAACGCTATCGGGGATCCATGATACTCCAGATTTCGACCCAATCGGACATCGAATCGAATCGCGTTCGAACATGCAGAAATCGGGGTTACCTGAATCTTCCCCCCGCCGTCGGGCCGCGACTTGCGATCCGGAAGAAGCTGATGCGAAACCCTAGCTGAAGGAAGAAGATGAAGAAGAAAAAGACCCGCCTTCGCGTGCTTGGGGATCTTTTCTTTTCCGTTTTTTGCAATTTAAAGCAAAATTGCTTCTTGTTTTGTCGAAAAATACCGGGTCCATTGTGGAAGACAAAAGAGAAAAAAGAGAGAGAGAAAAAAAAAAGAAGAAAAATGTTGTCAAGAATTTACTTATCTAAATTTCATTTACTAATGTTATTATAATATGAAAAAGTAATGTATCGTATCAGACGCATTTTTTTTTTATGATTTCACGTCACGTCAAGAAAGCATTCACTTAAAATTTTTCTGTCAAATCAAGCGCATAATTCTCACAGATATTACGACGTTCTATCCTATCGTTCCATACCTTAAAAAATATCAAGACAAAATTAATAAAGTTCTAAGAAGAATATCCATTTAATAAGACATGAGCATAATCAATTACATCACATTTTGGTCTTTTGGTTCACATTTGCTTTTAAACCAAATTGCATGAATCGCCTTTAGGATAGCTCATGATATAGGGAGCTCGTTCCTTTTCTTTTGAGCATGAACTGTGTAGTCAATAATCATAAAATGAATGAGCACTTAGAACTCTATAACATTAACCACAAACACTGATTGGGGCGAGCACTAGAATTGGATCGAACCAACCGGTTTTGGCAATTCCCGATTCCTAAAATTTGGAACCGGTGATTATCATTTCGGTTTTCGATACTAAGGTTCTCCTCGCCAAAATATGCATATGATAGTGGGAGAGCAAGCCCAAAGCTCAGGGCTTGACATTCTCCAAAATCCACCAACCTTAACTCTAATACCAACTAAGGTTCTCCTCACCAAAAGATGCGTATGATAGTGAGAGGCCAGCCCTCGAGGTTATATAAAGAGTGGGTCGGCTTCTCCCAAGAGATACGGGACTCCCTCCCTTCCGTAGGAGCTTAACATTAACCCATAATAGTGTCACGTAATAAATGCCACGTTGATGAGTTACGTCATGATAAATGTTTGGGATGAGTTCCGTTGATGTTATAATAAATGTAAGTCATAGGTGTGAACCACATATTGTTATTAGGCATTAATATGCCTACATCACCAGTGATCTAATCTTGAGACAAACTAGCCTCCAGTGTTTGTAAACTTAAACTATGTAAAGCTATTTCTTCATTTTTCTCTTCAAATTTTATATGGTATTAAAGATCTTAGAATGAATGGTAAGATACCATATCATCCTAACAGTATGCTATGCACTCACCTCTATGAGGATCTTGTACATCAGAAACTAAGGCCAAAAGGCCTTATGTTCGGAATGAGGATTTAGCTTAATATTAAGAGTTGATTAAGGCCTATGAAAGGCACCACAAGACAGACTGAATATTTGCATTTGCTAATTTCTTGTTTAGAACATAGCCCCTTTCATGGTGGAACTGAATGAATCAATCATATCGATACACCTTTTTTAGCAAGTTAATGATACTTAATTATATTTATTACACATTTAACGTCTTTCCACCAAGATTTTCAATGATTAAAGATAACAAAACACCAAAGAATGATAGTATAGACTATGCAACAACATTTGCAGTCTTGTCAGGGAATAAGAAAATATATATATATAATCGCTGGTTCTTGGACCAAGTGGGCCGGTTCTTGATGGGTGGTCACCCACCCAAGAACCAATCATCCCTAGACAGTGATGTTGAAATCTAGAAGAATGGAGCCGACAACTTTTCTTTTTGGGCACATGAAGATGAGCTCCGTATATAGCCTAGGAAACATGGTTCGGGCCTTCTAGTCTCTGTGTGTTCACCAGTCAGAAGGAGATAAGAATGGGATCATCATTCTCATATACAGCTAACATCACAGCAATGCAACAGTTCTTACCGAGTGATACGTGAACAACTCGGCATGACAAAATACGACAGTAAGGAATGATGTATGGCGAGAAGGGGTCACACTCACTCTGCTAGATCGATGATGTCGTCACTTTATGTTGCGAGGATGATATTCCCCTTTCGGTTGATCATAATTTGGCGTTCATGTCTCTAGAATCAGGCTTACTTACGGTATCCTTGCTCCCCTATACTTAAAAAGATTGGACTGATAGACTTTACATGTTGCATTTATCATCAAATGATTCTGAATCACATGCCTAATTTCAGTTTGCATACAGTACGCAGAAAGGAAGACCATAGCTGTTATGCTCTTGAGTATCTGACTAGTCTAACGGATTGGGAGGACGAGGGAAAAAAGAGAGAGGATGAACACAGAATCAACACAAGCACAGACGAAAAACGAGAATATATCAGCCAGCAAAATGAATTCAGTGGCCAGTAGAGCTTTCAACAAAGCCAGAAGTGCCAAAGTTCGTTCTTTCAACCATGGAAGAGCTAGAACTTACATAGATCATATCTTAAGTAGAGCACATACATAAACACAAGTACAAGTAGAAAGGCGACTAAACTAGTATTCTCCTGCTGTAGAACTAGGGCAGATTTCAGTCAAACCTCGAGGGGTTTCAGAGTTTCCACATTCCAGAAGACTTAGGTAACTTCTGCATAGAGCAGATTAGGCAACTAATGGGAGGATTGATTTGATGCCATAATTAGTCTGGAAAGTCCTCGTCTATAAAGTACCAACTCCAGGTCCTCCAACAGTCTTACTCATATCATTGAGATTAGTTTGACGCAACTGAAGCTGATGCACATGCTCTTTCCTTGACAACCGGTTCTGGTCCTGAGGGAGAATGAGAGTCGGGAAACAACATCATCAGATGGAAAAAGTCAGTATTAAGAACTATCCTAACTGTGCAACATACAATTGACCCACCAGGAAAGGATGAAACAAATAGGATAAGCTAAATAACCCAACTTTAAGCAGGAAAGAGGCAAAGAGGAGGTATTAAGGAACTGTGCAGTACAGACACAGAGAACTAAGATGATGGGACAGATAACGCGGGTTCTTCAACCATTCATATATTCAGAGAACAGCAGTAAGCAATCTGGATATACAGATGGCACGAGAAAAAAAATCACGTCGGCAAACATGCAGGCGAGTGTTTTAGTCCAGAGCTCAAGGACACGAAGAGCTCAATTGTGCCAAACAGCTTTCCATCCTTGAGAGCTGATTGTTTTCAACCACATAAGCACAGCCAGTTCTAGGGTCAAAGAAGAAGAACCAACTAAGAAGCACATAACGCTAAGAGCTTAAAAGGAATCCCCTTTAGGTTTTACAAAGTTCAAAGTGAAATCTAAGATTATCATATGTCCCGCAAAGCAAAGTCACAAGCAATCTCTTTCCCATTTCAACAGGTACTTTAGTCCAAAGAAAGAGCCTCACTATTAATGTCGTCGCTAAAAGTAGCAGCATAGAAGCACTTACGGGAAATGAGGGCCTTTGGTCTGGTCTTGAACAATATCCGATGCCTGATAATGCCAACAACTTCTAGCTCAACGTTCGGTGAATCGGCTGAATCAGTATTAGAGCTTTGCTCCACATCCACAAGTTTTACTTTCTTCAACACCAGAAATGGTTTCTTCAGCGGCACTTTTGAGCCCGTTAATTCATGATAGCCAACAGTAAAAGTGTAGACTTCCTGAGCAGAAA
Source organism: Syzygium aromaticum (assembly GCA_024500025.1). Classification (NCBI taxonomy): domain Eukaryota; kingdom Viridiplantae; phylum Streptophyta; class Magnoliopsida; order Myrtales; family Myrtaceae; genus Syzygium; species Syzygium aromaticum. The sequence goes on from CM044895.1 coordinate 1,559,634, forward strand.
CCCCAATATAACAAGCTTAAATTTTGGTATGTCAAGACAAAAGAATCAGAAGAGGACTGAAATCTTGAAAACAAACTGAAAAGCCACAGATAATTTTCCAGTTACTCTGCTACAACAGCCAGAAGCGAAAGCGAGTCCAGGCAGAGCTAGAAAGTACTGAAGGAAATAGAGCTACATACAAATAAAAAAAAGCATTTTTTCTTTTTGGGAGGGGGAAGTGGGTGTTGGGTACTACATCCTCGAATAGAAATAAGCAAAGCCTATTTCTCGACACAACAAGCAACCATCCCTAAGACACCTCAATAGAGATGACATTTACACGAACCTGCGACGAAGGACGACAAAGCTTTCCAATTTCAAGATTGTGCAGTTGATCTTGGAACGAAGGTTGAACTTCAACCACACCTTGCAATTCGACGATGGCCCACTCGGGGCAGCTTCCATCCCCGCAACCACACTTCAATTGAATCTGCATTGGTGTCGTATCCTCCCTGCAAACATCAGAAATGCTTGGGATCAGCTCTATAACGAAGCAGACATTCCAGAATCTAATGGACCGAGAGCATTATCCACCGCCCGCTATAGCAAACCAAACATTTGCCGGTACCGGAGAGATCACACCTGCAGGCAATAACAGGCCACCAAGATAGACCGAGACCAAGCTCGTTCGACGTCACCTACCTGCTCTACGACGCGATACCTCGGGATTTTCCGAGTCTAATAAAGCATACAGCAATCTCATTCAATTACACTAGTTCAAAAAATCTGCAATACCAAAACGAAATACTCCTACTCAATGCCCACCCGCCAATACAAAAACCCCAGCTTTGGTTCTCGGATCTTCGACGAAAATTGTGAGCTCGAGGAGCAACCGGTAGCACATCCCCTACCATTATAGCATGCGAAAATTGGAAAAAAAAAAAAAAAAAGCGAGAAGAAAATCATGAGATAGCGGGAAAGGAACGATTTTTCTTGCTCGCGAGTACAGCCGCTCGGCTGCTTAGGGTTGAGAAACGACCTGTGAAGAGATCGGACCCAGCGAGGCGGCGCCGGAGGAGGCGGAGATGTGGAGGTTTCCGCCGTCGACGGAGGTTGATTCCGATGGAGAAATCTCCGAGAGAGAGACGATTGCGAAGGAGCTTGCTTTGTTCAATCAAAAGAGCGCGCGAACTGGAAGTGAAGGGTTTTTCTTTCTGTTCTTTTCTTATTGGGAAAATTTCGATTAAGGACCCCAAGTGGGGTCAAATTCTCAAAAAAGGACCCAAAGTGAACAAGGTGTTAAATAAGGGCCTGAAGTGCTCAATCAGTCTCAAATAAGGACCTGAAGTGCCCAAAAAATCTCAAATAAGGACCTGGGTCCCCGGCCGGCCAAAATACCCGCCGGGCGGCGAAAAAGTTACTGTTCCAATGTCAAAACAGTAACTTTTTATTTATTTTTTAAAACTTTTTCGTTTTTTCTTTTCTGTTTTTTTTTTTTTCTTCCTCCGCCGGGGCCGGCGGAGGTTGTCGGCCTCAGGCGAGGGCTTGACCTCGCCGGCGTCGGGCGAGGTCGCCCTCGCCTGGATCTGGCGAGGCTTGACCTCGCCGGAGTCGGGCGAGGTCGCCCTCGCCGACGTCGAGCTCGCCAGATCCAAGCGAGGGCGACCTCGCCGGCGTCGGGCGAGGTCGAGCCTCACCTGGATGTGGCGAGGGCGACCTCGCAGGCGTCGGCGGTCCGGTATGCCTCCGAGTGGACTCTGCATGGCGGTGTCGGGCGAGGTCGCCCTCGCTTGGATCTGGCGAGCTCGACGTCGGCGAGGGCGACCTCGCCCGACGCCGGCGAGGTCAAGCCTCGCCAGATCCAGGCGAGGGCGACCTCGCCCGACGCCGGCGAGGTCAAGCCCTCGCCTGAGGCCGACAACCTCCGCCGGCCCCGGCGGAGGAAGAAAAAAAAAAAACAGAAAAGAAAAAACGAAAAAGTTTTAAAAAATAAATAAAAAGTTACTGTTTTGACATTGGAACAGTAACTTTTTCGCCGCCCGGCGGGTATTTTGGCCGGCCGGGGACCCAGGTCCTTATTTGAGATTTTTTGGGCACTTCAGGTCCTTATTTGAGACTGATTGAACACTTCAGGCCTTTATTTAACACCTTGTTCACTTTGAGTCCTTTTTTGAGAATTTGACCCCACTTGGGGTCCTTAATCGAAATTTTCCCTTTTTTATTTTTGGGTCCCCGCCAAATTTAATTGGAATTTCGATTTTCTTGTTCTTTTGTGTCCAGTTAAATTTCCGACCTAAAACTATATCACCAGTAAAATCGCACTTGAAATTGATTACTTCTTTTCGAAATCGTCTAACTTTTAATTTCTCATAACCTGTCGTAACCTCTCCATTTGACCGACACGTCCATTGAAATTGATATAAGTTTAGAGTCTTTTGTTATCCAAACTGAGAGAAAAGTTTATATTGAGTTATTTGAAGTTTCTACGTGATGCTATTTTTTAGTGTACCTTGATGAATAAGCCAGCAAGGCGCTTATCACCTAATTTGGTATGTAAGTTTATGGGTGTAAGAAAAAACCGCTCAAATCAAACCAAACTAACCCAAACGAAAAAAACTTCGGATCCTTTCTAAACGGGTTTCCTTTCGGCTCGGGTGATAAGTAAAAACAATGGGCTTCTAACAGTTCGGTTCGGTTTCAAGTCATAAACTAGAGATGACCCGAAATTCTTTACCGAACTTTGTTTCAAAATCAAAACAATTGGAGTAAATGCTAAGCACATTCACAGAACACGCCAAAAGAAAACCCTAGTGTTTCCGGTGACCATTTTCAGCATCGGAATCGAATGCCATTGCCTTACATTCGCTTGACTTGCCAAACAGAACATTCTCGGGTTAAACAAAAGACGACAACGACCACGGCTCTTCCTTTCTAAAATGAACTTCCACATTTTCCGCGACATTTTCTCCGCGAGCATGCACGTCGCGACTCACCATAGCCGTTTTCTACAAGAAATAATAGACTGGACTCGTGAGGAGTCGCCGTTTTGAAAAGAAGAACAAAGATGGAATAACCTCGGCGGCCTTAAAAGAGAGAAGATAGCATCACCTTGGTGCAATGCAGTTGACTAGACATCCATGGCTTAAAATAAAGTGAACCTTGTACAGTTGTACTAAATCAGATGTACACTTGCAAGTTTAGCCACAGCTTTATCTCCCAAGGGGTAAGGGCACCCAGCAGCTGGAGGACATAATGCCAGACTAAAGAAACTAAAAGTTACCACTTGGCGCCCCTTGGATTTCCAGAATCTATTGACATAATACAGAGCAAGCATCCCCATGAGCCTATCGAACAAAATGGTTCAAGGAGCAACAACAGGCACTTCTTGGAGAACCACCACTACCCTCCTTATCAATGAGTCAAAGCTAAGTTAAATGAATAATGATTGGTTTAACAAACAAACGGTGTATCTGTGAGGGCAGCAACTGCGGGAAAAAGAGCCACAATGGGAAACGCCCGGTACACCTTTCCTTGGCGACACGAGATTACAGATTACAATAAGGTGACATGTCAGGCTAACTAGAGAAATCAATACAAAAGACTTTCCTTTCAGGAAGCATTTGCATCCGGAAGAGAGCTTATGATGGACCTGCACCAGAAAAGATGGACAGAAATGATGAACCCAAACTAAAGGCTCACTATTCAGGCTTGGAAAGCACGGTGAATCAAAGCTCGAAACTTTCTGCTCTAAATGCTCTAAATGTTTCTCCTACCTGTACAGATTCATTTGATCAAAATGGGATAGCGGTTTCGCCCTATCTCTGGCATTTGTTGCTTCTGTCCTGACGGTGTTGGCGTCGAACACTTCCACTTGATCTTTGGAAATCAACATTACTGGTATGTGGTGCAGCGGGCACTAAGCCCGCTTGAGGTCTACAGACGGGCTTAACTGCCGTATCAGAATGCTGCCACAACAAATCAGTCCGACAAAAGTTATCTAGACCAGCATTGGACAAATTCAAGTCACTAGCTTCTTGCATTTGTGATGAACGCATCTGTTGCTGAATCAGGTCATGTACGTCCAAACCATATTCCACAGGAATCGCACCAGTGAGAGTTTTTATTGCGAACTCAATGCACGGATCTGCCCATGAATCCCCGAAAGGTAAGTTCAGAGAGGAGCCTGGCACATCACCAGCAGTTTCTACAGCACTAACTTTCCCCACGTGTTTTTCTGGCTGAGCTAGTTTCTGAAGTGGCAGAACAGCACCACACCCCTGCTTTTCGTTGTCCTCTTTCTCAGTTTCCATGTTTTCACCATGCACATTTGAGTGAACCAAGTCCCCAAAAGAGTTCCTGCTATTGCTGAACTCAAGTGCATTCTCGGTAGAAGTATCGAAACTTATACCAGTGAGGGTTTTTATAGCAAACTCAATGCATGGATCAGAAAGTATATCCTGAGAAGGCAGATCAAAAGGCAGTACTGGGCTCTCTTCAGATTTATGTATAGATTCAACATTTCCAGGATGTTCACTTGCAATAGATAAGCTCTCCTGTTGTGATGGTTTTGTGCCTCCTTGCTTCTTTTTATCGTCTTCCATGTTTCCTTCCAAGGCTTCAGGATCTTCTTTGCAAGCAGCCACCAGCTTGAAAGGATCTTCAGCGTCCTCCGCTTTGCCAGTGCATTTTGTGTCTCGTTGCAGCCCAAGTTGATCCATACTTTGGGATTCCGGAGCAACGGCACTACCACTTGTGGTATCTTTAGCCTGACTAGCTTCTTCCTGATTGACATGCTTTGCTGGGCCTCTATTTGCTCGGACTGTTGTTATTTCCACTGTGGGATCAACAGCAATTCCAGCAAGTCGTTTTGAAGCTCGCCGAGGCACATCAATCTCTTTCTTCTTCTTCCGGGATTTTTGGATGGAAACTTCGGTCTCTTTGTTTCCTTCTGCCACCACCATATGCGGCGAATGCTCCTCAGAGAGGGCTCCGCCTTCGGGAACTGGAAGATCCTTTTCACTGCAGTTGCTCTTCTCTTGATTCTGCTCTAGACCTTCAGCATCTGCAAGTCTTGAGCTGCCAAAATTAGTTCCCTCCCTGCCCACTGCATCTACAGAAATTCCACAAGCTGCAAGATCATAATTAGGTCGCCTTGTTTATAACATATAAAGATAGGGAAGAAGATGCTTCAAGTACAACGGTGATTAGGCTTACATCCAGGTACGGGCACGACTTCTTCAGGTTGGTCAGATATAGACATATGTTTATCTGTCGCATGTTCACTTTGTCGTGATCCCTGATCATCTGTGCTTTCGGTTTCAGAAACCAATAATTTCTGCTTCTTGGTAACAACAGGTGACTAAGGTAGAAACGAAAAGACAATACGACAGATAAGTCCAAATCTTACAAAAATCTGAATGAGATTTCAACTTGCAACCTAACAACAAGAACTAATCTCTGTAAAGCAGAGTAAAAACAATATGCAAGGCTAAGAATTAAAGCTTCCAAACTGTCAAGATAAGCATGCAATACACCAATAGAGCTAAATGAAAGAACCATAGGTCATGGTCATCAACTCAACACCACTCGTCTAAATATGTTCCCAGGATAACTTTGACACCTGTGAGTAGAATAATTTGTTTGAAATATGAGGACGAAGGTACTAAGGTAGGGTTTTCAAAGCATATAGATGATTAAGTGACAGTCTATGTATGAACAATTACGAGACATTTCTTTCCATTTCAATCTTTTGGTCAAATCAGGTGCTCCATGGATCTGTCAAATACATGTTGAACTCGATAGTAAGATTCACATCCTTTTGATCAATCGACGTTAGACTTGAATTCGTTCTTTATTCCTTTAAGGGATTCGATTGGTAAAATATCAAATCGAACAAAACTGACAACCATAGTATCGACAGCAGTTTGAAAGAAAGAAATCTATCCAACCAACCTGGACTGGACAACAGATCGATCCAGCCAGTCTCAGTTGGTTCCTCAATTATAACTCTTTATTTCTTCTCGTCATCCTTATTTTCTGCTTTAAAATGCATGGATATGTGACAAACAACATATTTAGAAACCAACCCAAACCCAAATACACTCGACGGACCTGAACTGGACCTCGACCCAAACCAGACTAAACCCAAAGCTTCCCATCTAGTCTGGTCGATTTATCAGGATTTTCAGTTACATAGGTTTCATGTACAATACCCTTTAAATTCTCTATCTCCAATAGATATCCACATCTGCAGGTACAGTAATAACGTCATCCTTACTCCTTATGACCACCATATCTCATAATGCCTGGATTCCCAAAGAGGCAATGCCACAAAGATACATTTCTCTGTTTAAGTCTAATCTCAATCTACTCCATCAGCCGACAGATAAAAAAGAAAAAAGACACATGCAACATGATTTTAGTAGTGATAGCCTCTTAGAGTAGGAAATAGTAAATCAGATTACGTTGAACTTGCCATATTTACAAGTGCTCCAAGAGTTTCACCAGCAGTCACTAAATCTTAGCTATTAAGGGCGACAACATCACGATTTCTCAATAGAGTAGATCACATACAAACGGTGTGCCCTCTGAGAACTGAGGTATTCATGTAAAGTAAAGGGAAATTAGAAGTTGACTGATGGCAAAACAAAAACTTCATACTCACTCACAGTGATTTTGCTGTCTTCTAAATCAGCATCAATCTCATCTTTGTCTAGGGGCTTATATGCAAGCCTCCCAATGTCCCCAGTTTCGAGATAGCGACGGACATCTTTCATCGAACGGAATACATATCCACTCACAGGGTCAGTGTAGTACTGCAGAAATTGGATGCCACTTCAAAAACAACCATTTACAGGGTCTAGGAACGCAAAAAAAATCTGAGATGGTTTTATACATGAAAGAAAAGCGTGAAGGATAGTTCATGCATTGCCCGCTTGGATTGCATCAAGTCCGAGCTAGACATAAAGGAAGATTAAGCTATGATGCAAAGCCATGGTAGAAGAATACTGAATTTAAGATATGAAAGTTGATGGAAGCGACATACAAAAGATTGGAAATTGACACCACTTCAGTATGAGCACAACAAGAGATGAGATCAAATACCGGATCTCTCCTGACGACAGTACCATTCTTCCTTTTAACTTTCATTTCTTTGGTCCATCCCTCGGGTAACCCTTCTGCCACAACCTTTTCAACTACAACCTAGATTGCTTGAAACGTCAAAAACTTAAATTAGAAGTGAAAGACGATGATACAGCACAATCATCAAAACAAGACAATGGAAACAACTTTTTCACGAACATTTACAGTAGGCTGCTGACGCCGCGCTTTGTTCTTCTGCCTCAAATTGGGAGAGCCGCTTTCTATCTTGTTTTCATGAGCTTCTTTTGCAGATTCCTCAAGGCTGAATATTTTCTCCTCTTCAAAAGTAGAAGAGCTGATCCATGGAGTGTCACTGAAAACATCTTTTGGGGACTGCTGATGGCTGCCCTTGTCCTCCTCTCTGATTAAAGTAGAGTGGCTTTCTGCACTTTCACTACAAACCATTTTCATCGGTTGATCAAGATCAACCTTCTGTCCTACGGGAAGAAGAGTACAGCTGTCTACAGCACCGCCACAAACAATTTTCTCCCCTTTGAAAGTAGGAGAGCCGCTCTCTACAGTGTTGCACGAAAAATCTTTTGAAGAATGCTCAAGGCCAATCTTTTGCTCCTCTTCGAATGGAGGGGTGCGGTTTCCTACAATGTGATCATTGCAATTTTTGTCAAATTGATCAGGATGGACCTTTTTATCCTCTTTTGATGGAAAAGAGTTGACGTGTGCATTGCCATCACAAGCACTGCCCACAGATTGCTCAGGGAGGACATTTTTCTCCTCTTTCGATTGAGGAGAATTGTGTTGTACAGTTTTCAGATGGCGCAACACCTCCACCTTGGAAGAAAATCTGATTCCATCAGGAGAGGTGTAAAGCTGCACGGACATGGAAACCCCGTAAAAGTCGCAACTACCAAAAATTTCGGAACTAAAATGAGACATTAGATCTCATGACCACAGGAATAAACTGAAGCCAATCCATTCCCAGATTACCGCACATGCATTTATTACAGAATGCTTTCATCTCGGTTCTGTGCTGAAATTCATTAAATCAGCTAAGAGAAGGAAGCAAGTATGACCCACTCTCTCCTTCCTTACTCAATAGAAAAAGGAAAGTTATATAAGCAGTCATAGACTGAGCTAGCACAGTCACATCACATACACATTTGTTCCCGAAAACCTTCAGAGTTCGAGTGGCAGAGCAAAGGAAAATGGATGTTCTCTTAATATAAGAGCATGGAAGTGAAAACCCGCATATCTTGATCGGTAATAAGATTACAACTATGCATGGGCGAGGTGGCCTTGAAAGAAGAGAACAAGATCAAGAGAAAGGGAAACAGTACGATGCTTCTGGCGGGATGGAGGTAACATAGCAAGAAAGCGGGAAATTGGGGTAAGCATGAGGAAACGAGTTTGATCTGCCTCAAAACTAGTTCTATATTTCCTTGCAAACATGATGGGACTATGAATGGAAATGGAAATCTAACACCACCGAAGCATAAACTGGCATCTAAAGAAACAGAAATGAACTGACCAGTATCAAGCCGTGCTCTTGAAATGAGCGGTTTTTGCTTCAATATCTTTAGTTGCCAGTTTACGCTTCGAGGGAGTTAGATTTCTGTTTCCATTCATAACCCGTCACTTTTGGAAGGAATCGTGGAACTAATTATGAGGAAGATCGACTCCTTTCCTTTTACTTACCCCAACTTCCCCCTTTCTTGCTACGAAACCGCCGTCCTGCCAAAAGGCATCTTACTATTTCCCCCTTCTATTCCCCCACAACTCCCTCCATCCAAACACCAGTAACTAATTTCCAACTAACAAACGGAGACATCGAAAGCTGTCAACCTATCACCCTTTTCCAATGGCCAATTTCACTGGCCAGCCCGCGACATAGCTCAACTAAAAGCAAGCAGCTAACAGCAACCTCAAATTGCAAAATTGAAAGCCACCCCGAACAAACAGGAAAATCTCCCGGGCTAACGAGCACGGGAGCACAAAGGTAAAGATACCCGGCCGAGCATATCCCTCCGCAGCAGAACGAATTAATAGACAAAGAGGACGCAAAACCGAAGCTTTCCTCCCGTTCCCTCCGAGAAGCCGAAACAAAATCAAGCCTTACCCTATCCTTTCGGCCGCTCCGCTTCACCCTGACATCCACAGTCCAGCCCGCGGGGAGCCACTCGTCGGAGCCGTCGTCCGCCATTTCCCCTCCCCCCGCCGGAGCCCCGGCCCTCTCCGGCGCCGATCACCGGCCCTCGACCCACTCCCGTAAAATCACTTCCCCCCCACCACACCACCTCTCACTCCCTCCCCGCCCCACTCTCCCTCTCTTTCTCTCTCTCTGCGCACGTTGGAGTGAAAGGAGAGACCGCACGAAAGCGAGAGCGAGCGAGCGAGCGAGAGAGAGAGAGAGCATGTGCGCGAGGGCGTTATAGGGAGGAGGGGGGGAGGGGCAAAAAGGTAAATTCGAGGACCACGTGTTGCCGAACTCCGATTTGCTGCGAATCGAGAAGCGAAGCTCTAGCACCTCCCTCCGTCCATCCTCTCCTTCTTCCCTTTTTGATCTCTGACGTCGAAATGAAATTGGGGGGTCCCTCACGTCACGCCCGCTCTACTGCCGCTTTACTTCCCCCTCCCTGGACACTTCTGTCCTCCCCCGTCCGCGGATATCACGACGGACGACCCTCCTCGAATCCCGCGCCTCCCGCGACGGCGGCGACGACATCGCCATCGTGGCCATCGACGGCCGCGTGCGCTCGCCTCTGTTTTCCTCGTTGGATCGGGAGTCGAAGCCGGAGGAAGAAGCTCGACCCAGAAGTTGGCTCGCGCGAGCAGGGGAAGACCGGGAGGAGATTTTGGGTTTGGATACGGTGGGGGGGTAGATTCGGCATTTCGCGGGGCGATGCTCGGTGGGTGATTTTCCAGATGTGCCCCCCCGCCCATCCCCCAGCGGCCTCGGTTACGGGCAGCAACTGGACACTCCTGTGAGTGTGGGGAACTAGGAGGTTGCGTGCGCGTGCGGGCGTGCGTGCGTGCTCGCTCGCTCGCTCGCTCTTCTGGGCCTGGGCCTGGGCCTGGGCCTGGGAGTTTTACTTGGGCATGGGCCTCTAGGCGGGTTCTGGTTACTCCGGTCCACGACCCGAGCTCTCGGGTCGGGCCTCGTGAACCTTGTTTTGAGGTTTCCAAAGGCGTTGGTTCGGGTCGGGACGGAGCGGGGACCGAGCCCTGAAAGGTGAGGGCCCGTACCGATCCGCAACGCGAGAAGAATACGGTCGAGCGCGGTTTTAGTCCTCTAAGCATATATCCCGTGCGATTTGGTTCTCTAACTTTTTCGTTTTGTAACTCTCTCGATTCGCGCAATTGAATCCCTCTATCGTTCTTCTCTAGTTGTGCTGCCAGATTAATTGGTGATGTAGCACCGTCGTTTGTGGCTTAAAATTTGTTGCGAAATGCTAAGGTGGCGCCAAATTATCGAAAAAATAACTATGGGAAAAGAAAAAAAAAATGGAAACCCTAATCTGATAATGTTAATTACAACGGGTAAATGCAGCACTGGGCTGCACAAATAAAGAGCGTCGGAGGGCTTGAATGAACAAAATAAAACTCAGAGGACCAAATCGCACAAATTGAGAATGATTCAGGGATTGGATTGCATGAAACAGAAGGTTAGAGGACCAAATCGCATATGCACCGAAACTTTGTGGACTAAACTGTGCTTAACCCAAAAGAACATCGTAACCAAAGAGTCGAGTTTGGGCGGGTCGAGTGTTGAGGACTGTCGCTTGTCCAAGCCCGCCCACCTAAAAGAAGTTTACGGCGAGCTAGGTCCGGCCCAATGGGCCTCATCTGTTCTGGGCTTTTGACAAATCCACTGACCCTAAACATTCTCTTACATTTGAAATGGAGTTAGCTATCTTTCTTCAGTAACCTGTAGTCTTTGGCATAAGCAAAATGATAAGGGCATTCATGTTTGCTATTATTCCAATTACTTGTGGACTTTTGCTTGTTACGGTCGAAGAAAATCTACAAGGTTTCGCGGTAAGTGACAGTTTCCACATTCATCGGTCCATCAATCCCAACTAATATGGCCAAGGAAACAAATGGAATTTGAGATGTAAGATTGTGTTCTAATCCTAAGTTGGTCTGGATAGAGACGATTCGAGCCGAATTCATCGCTCAAAACATGTATTTCTCGAGTGCTCGAAATTCAGATCAATTTCCCTTTGGACACTTTCTCTAAACCATTGACAGAATTAGTCTCTTATGCCACACTTCATTCTGACAAAGTTCAGTTGTCCATGGATTATTCACACACAGCTAATAGCTAGAACTGCATGCACAATATATAACATCTTGAGTCTCAATATCTGCTGAGCAATCTTTTTCTTTTCGCATTAGATTCAGGCTGAAAAGCTTTTCCTATTGCTCCAGGCTGCTCATGTGCAAGCTCTTTCGAACTTGCAATCTCGATCTTTTGGGCAAGCCTGTCATCACTGCTCGTGCGAATCCTCTTACTGGGATTGCTTCGCAGAAGCGAATTGCAGGATGCATCCCTTTCGAATCATCCATCCATCTGATTAGCTGCAGTATTCTAATGACAACTCTGTTATCATTTATCAAGTGTTCATGTTCCCATAAAAGGGCAGTTTCACTTCTCAAACTGAGTACACATGCAGACGAAATATAGGTTGAAACCAACCTTTTCGGTAATACTCTCTTTAAGGCTCGCTCAAACAATAGCTAATAATCCCCCTCCCTTCCTCTTTGGACACAGTATCTCACCAGACAAAAGTCGAAAGATCCCTTTGACCTCTGTACAGACTCGCTTATTATAAAGAAAATGGAAGAACAGGGATCAGATGACACTCTGCACAATCAAATCAGTTATGCAGTGGATTGGGTCCACACGGGACAATTCTGCGTGATACCACGTGCATCGGGCCATGTTTCTCGCCCCCGGATTTGGCAGATTTGCGAAACGAAGAGATGCTCTGGAAGAAGATAGGAGAATACTTGGCCCATAATCTTTGTTTGCTCACTCCATCGGTGCCTTCTTTGATCTGACGGCCACTGGTGACTTGGAACAGAGCTGATATCATGAAGATCATGACAAGCAGAAGATGAGACTTGTGAGCTTTCATGTTCTCGAGGTGGGAAAAGACCCGGAAATAGTATACTGGTTGAATGATAGGTTGGTAGAATTTTGAATGCTTTGGCAGGTTCAAGAGTCTAGTCTATGTATAATGGACCAGGCTCGGTTGAGTTATATAGTGCAGAGAAATCTGAGTTGTAATTAATAATGAATTTTGTGAGTATTGAGAGATAGCGATCAAAGATGGCTCAGCACCAACAACAAGAAGGGACCAACCTAGCTACGAGCACTATGCAGAGTATCAGATTTAATATTGTTGAAAGACTCATTCAAACTCTTTTCTCTTGAGTTAAACTACACGATGCTAAGACTTTCTTTCCTGTTATCAAATCGCATGCCTCTAGAAAACTATATAAGTTGACTTTCGAGCGGTCGCTTTCCATAAAATAAAAAGAAAAAGAAAATTGGAGGCCCTTCATATACAGCAGGCAGTACCATTCTGCCTAATTCCCGGATCTTCGCCGACTTCTCAAGCCATCCGATCTGATGCCATGTCCTGTGTGAACTTCGTCCAAGACATTTGTCAGTTTGTGTACTCACAACATGCATAGGACACGAACTTCGTTTCGGAAACTCTGCTGCTAGGTCCAACTAAAGACAATGGCATGCTTTTCAAATCAACAACAAAATCAGAGCTTTTCAAACCATCAAGACAAAGAGGAGTGCATATCAAATTTTCAAGAATAGCAGGTCGTCAGTTCTGCTAGGACGTAACATTTGGCAAGAAAGTACTGTAAAGTGACCCTTTTTCTCGTTTGGTTGTTTGGTTCGATGAGCCCATTTTCTAACATTTTGAAACTCATGCCTTGATTTCTGCATATACAATGCAAAGTTTACCCGAGAGATATTCCTATTCTGAATTTATGACGACTTTTGACAATGCTTCCGAGCATGCGGGGGCTACCAGAAGAGAATAATGCATGTGAGAAGTACTTTTAGAAATAAAGAATGAACTGTTGACGAATCTCATGGATAATTAAATCCACAAAGTCAGAAAGAATGCCGTCACCGTGTCGTGGCTACTTTTTTTAGATTAGGATATAAATGAGATAAAATCAGGTGCGTGACCAAATTTTATCACTGCTTCTTGTCAATCATCGTGCTCGGAAATTCAATGCTTGAGTATTTGTGTAAGGACCTCGGCCCCACCGCGCTTCCGCTACGGCATTCCTTGTGTAATATTGTCCGCTTTTGACACTAAGTTCTCACGGTTTTAAAACGCGTTACACAAGAATTAAGGGCCAAGTTTTATAAACTCACCAAGATCTCACTCTCTAAGCAATGTGGGACAAGAGCAATGCCCCCCTTGCCATCCTAGAAGCTTACCGAAAGTTACTCCTTGTCCAGGTCCTTGGACCCCGGCGACCACTTCCCGCCCTCGTCGGACCGGGTCGTTACAATTTGTTGCTCCGATATATACTTTAACAGTTGATCGAGCAAAACCGGACAAGTCATGATTCAGTTAAAGCACACAAATCAGATGAGAGAAGTGCGCAAATGTCGATTGTCCATTCTGATTTCTGCTATAATATTTGGGAGTTTGTATGATGTATGAGAAAATAATTGATCCTTAAACTTTGGTGGTCCTAAAATATGCATTCATCATCAGCTGAATAAAAATAAGGAAGTTGACTTGCAAAGAGAATATGATGTACTGAGAAGTACCAACTTCTCCATTCTGACATCAATAAAGCAGATCCCAGCTTCTTCATTTCTGCTAAATTCTCTGTTTTATGATTCTGTTTCTACATTCATCTTGCAACCATGATCAAGTAAGCATTTCCCCTGATTTTGTCTTGACTTAAAAGCCTGGGATTCTTTCAATATCACCTACTAAAGTCAAACTATTCTGTTTGACATGTCTCTGCTGCATAGATAAAAAGAATTTCTAACTTCTGATAGTCCAAGGTTGTATTATAAGGAAATTGGATCTAGCTTGTGATGCATGCCTTGTATCTTCTTGCTCATCCTTGATTCATTCTCTGTTTTTGAAACAGAAAGACAATTTATCACCACTCGAAGATCAGGCATCATATATAAAGAAAAAAAGAAAAGAAAGATCATGCATCATATACTGATAGAAAGACCGATTGGATATGCAAAATCAATCGACATCAGACTTCATGAAGATGAAGGGAGGTTATGTCAAAACATCCACAAAATTGATACAAGGCTTTAAGGAACTGCCTTCCTTTTCTTTTCCATCTTTTGCAGCAATTTGAAATCCAGCGATTGCTACACTAACCAGAAGGCTATTTCCAGTTCTGACATTCCGGTCTTTCCCTAACATAGGAGTAACACATATGATATTGGGATCAGTATAAAGTAAAACTCCACACGATCTGTCAAACTGAAGAGTCTCAGCCCTCCATAATTTACAAACATCTGCTATCTAATCCAATATTATGTTGTCTCAGAGAAACTGAAATTGACTCTTTAGTATAATCTCATACGGGAAGGAAAACCGACACTATTAATTTGCCAATATCGAGCTGAGTGAATGAGCATCTCAGCAACATGAACTGTGATTGATAACACAGTTCCTTTCTTACAATCTGCAATTGAAATAGTACATCACTTATCCGCAATCACGGCTACCAGTTGGTTCTTCCAAGAACAAGGTGGCTTGAAAATTAGCTCACATAATGCACAGATCTCAGAAAGGATTCTTCTTTTCCTTGTTCAGTGAGAGAACCAAAAGTATCCCTCAGTGAGAGAACCAATCCACCACTGCCCAATAAGAGAGAGAGAGAGAGAATTCAATCAGTTGTGAAGTGGGTTTGGTCCACTTGGAACAACTTGATGGGAAACACATATCTGATTCTCCTTGGAGCTCTCAGACGGAGGACTGGCCGTAAGAAAATGCTCTGATCCTTGAGAAGACGACGTGGTTCCTAAATCAGAGACAGGGATGTACTCTGCATACGTAAACCCAAGAGGTTGTCTGGAACTAGAGACGTGAATGGTTGCCATAACAATCACTGTGAAGAGAAGTGAAGCAGTATGAATTCTCATGGGTAAGGAATCTGTATTAGCAGAGAAACCTGAAGCAAGGAAGAAACTGGGCTTCAGACTGGCGGATGAGGACACTTATAGGGGATCTGTAACAGGACAGACAAGACTTTTGCATTCAATCATAATTCAAGTACCTTGGGACCGAAAAATTCAACGTGTGCTCTCTCTTTCAAAATGATCATGATCACAAAGGGCAATAAAACAAGCCCATTAGCGACATATAACAAGATGTGGGCTTGACCATCAAGGTTAAGATGCACCATTCGTGTCCTATTGCTAAAGTTGTCCTTACCCAAGTTGATCTGTAATAGTACCCTATGGCTCTTGTCAGTATTATGCCCCAAAAGATGTAGTTCACGCTAGTACTATGTCATTCTCGTGTCTCCTTCATTGAGAGGAACCTTGTCAATTCAGTTCCGAATGCCCCATCACAGCCAATTCACCCGAGAGCTCCTACTGAGACGTGCCATTTGAGAATTTGCTGTCTGATAGGATCGCATTATTTGATCACAACGCCGAAGTGCGATAATACCAGTGTAACTTCACGAAGACACTAAAAGACTGACTAATTGGAAGTCAGTGGCGAGGCAGTTTCATTCAAGAATCAATTTTAAAGGGACCTGGACAATTGCTGCATACCTCTATGCACTCAACGAAGACTGACATGATGTTGCATTCGCTTAATCACTGCCAACCTATGAAAGCGATATAGCCCTGTGGTCCCACGCCAGCCACGCCATGCCGACAACATCGGCGGGATCACCCTCCTAGTATTATATGATTTACGAGAACCAAAATACTGCGCGAAAAGCAGCATATGAAGTGGCTCCAAGAGAGAAATAAGAAAGTACCGTGGGTAGAGCGAGGCGTGCTCTGTGGACGAATTCGGTGGTTTTGGATTGTTTCGTTGTGTTGTCCGGATAACATCTTCCAAGCAGTGCATAAAACATGTAATCAGATGCCAATTCCAAGTTGCTTTCGACGCCTACGACCAGAAATGCCAAAACAACACCACTTTGGTAGACCAAACCCTTTAAAATTCTTCTTGGTTACAAGTTGCAGTTGTAGTCAATGAGGTCATTTTCAACCGGCCTGTAATGTCAGGCTTCAACATAGGCGGAATTTATGATATACAATTGTCTTCATTGCGCGGTTTGACTAAATTGATGACATATCTACCATCCTACCTGTTGATCCAATTTAATCCCTCTCTAAGTATATGTCAAGTTGGTTAACCACAGCTGATAAACTAAGTCCTGATCAAGCGTAGTCTAAAAACGTGACGAACATGTAACGTGACGAACGTGCCGAAAGACGATCACGGTAAACCGGCTCTTTTGTTCAAAGTGGGCCTCCGCTGAATTCAAGTATACTTGCAAGTGGCAGTACAACAGGAGGCTGGAATTTTAGGCGACGCGCTAGATGTTGCCTTTGACACACCAGACGCTGTAGGTGTTTCTATCAAACTACAGTCCCAGTACAGAAGGCCATTCTTTTCCTAGAGAAAATCTGGATCTATACTATCTAAAATGATAGCGATGGCGAAAAAGAAAATTGCCCACTCAATCTTAGAACTGAATATGCATCCAAAATACTAAAACCAATGTATACGTATTCCTCTTCTCTTTCTTTTTCACCCAACTCCTCTGGCCGTGGCGCGCACCCCCTACCATGTCCTTGCACATCCTTCTTGTCCCATCCAAAGAACATGAACAACCAGATGCATATCAATGTAGTTGAAGATGGTATGAATCGGATATAGAAAAATAGCATATGTGCCGTGTGCGCCAATAAGATACAAAATGCTGAGACATACTTCCACGGCTTTCCTCCCGACTCACTGCAAACCAATCCAAAATGGACCCTCCAAAATGGACTCTCCCATACCGAACTATGAACCGACAAGTTCTTGAACCTAAGAGTTAGGTACTCACAACAAAATGCACCAGAAAACATCAGACACATGACACTAGTATACTGCAGGACCTCGTGGAGTCCATTGCCGTTCAGGTGAAACCTGCATTGATTGACCATATCCGCTCCTGTCATGCGCCTGTACCATTCTCAAGGAGAAAATATATTCTAATATCATCATTTACAGTGTACATTATCACATAACACAAGGCATAACACAAGTCGCAGCTCCAAAATCTGACATACCTAAGTTCATTGGGTGCCAAATACATTATTTGAAGAACTAAATATCCATGAGAATTGGCGTACAGTGTTCAAGGCCTCATAACAGTAAGTTATTTTTGGAATATGGGTGTGATAACCGAGAAGCACGCAGACCATGGTACTCCCCAAACCTCGCTCATTCAGCATCCCCAGGTTTGACTGATGCAGGGGTTTCTTCAGTTTTAGCCTCAGTGCTCTCTGATGGGCCATCTTCGCTCATCTTAGGCACATCTTTATCAGCGACTTCTGCAGATTCAGCAGTGGATGCTCCTTCCGTCACCGGGATGGTTTTGATGGTTCCGACCTTAACATACTTGCTCATGAATTTGTACTCCCAGTCCTGCAAAGCATCAAGTTCAAATGGGCCAAGACCAGATATATCCCCAGTCAGATCTTTCTCTTCAAATGACATCTTTGCAAGAGCTCTGCTTGCATCCTTCCCAGCAAATAGAGCATAAGGACCCCCTGGCCCATAAAACATCCTGCAGAAAAATTACGTTATATGCGCCGTCGGACATGACAAGAGAAAAGAAACGGTGATCATGTCCCCAGGGAGATTTTCATAATTATCATTTTGCCTATTAGTACAACTATTTATATTTGGCCACTATTGGACCAAACTTATGTTTTAAGAAAGTAAACAGCACATCATATTTTGAAATCAGAACTTTTAATTAACCATGATGAATTTGAATCAGCCAACATATATAAAAACATGCCATTTTTGTGTAGCACCTAAGACCAGCTGTCCATTCGATTGAAATCGCCCAATTCTACACTTGATCACCAATGAATTTAACTTCCTCGAATTAGAATTCAGAGAGAGGATGGACCAGCAGAAGTACTAAGATCAGAGCAGCAGGTTATATACAAAACGATGATTCCCGAAACTTTCGTGGCTTAAGGCAAAGAGCTGTAGATACTAAGCGAGACACTATCTCATGTTAAAGCAACCGAGAGCAATCATCCGCCATCCCGTTGTTTGGACACCAAATTGCAGTGTAGCTATGAACAACTATACCAAGCAGCTCACTAGCACCACGTGTTCAATTACGAGGCTCTATAACACCATAGACTTCGTTTTCCATAAGAAAAGCACCTGCTCTTCTCTCAAGAGACATATCCATGATTCTCCTAAACATAACTCCAAAGAAGTCCCATGGGTGGAAATCATTGAGACATTCAATAAAATGTTTTAATCCTCGACAACAAGGAGCATCGTCATGTAACGGAGACGCCATGTGCCGATGTGACATGAAGAACTAATTAGGTATGTTCAGTTATTGCGACATTTCCACATCAGGTGATAATAAATGCAAGCGAGGACATTTAAATGGTTCGGCGACACCACTCCACAAGGTATAGCCGCACACGAGATTTACTTTCCAACCTCAACATCACATGTCAATGGGACGACTTACAATTTTCCTTATCGACTATGCTAAATAGAGCACACATGTGAATCTGCCTCAAAGAACATCTTATATTAGACTACATCAAATTAAACGGACAACCCACACCCCTAAATTTCAAACCATGAGCATGAAACCGGAACACTTTCCAGAACCCGATGGCATCAAACGCGCAAAAGATCAAACCTTGACGAAGGCACCGACCACCAACCACGAGAAAGGGGAAAAGGAAAAACCACCGAAGCTGCAAATCCTCAGGAACCACGATACTAAACACAAAGAGTCCCCGAAAACCACTGTAGCAGCTGAAATAATAAAACCCTAAACTCCATCAATTCTCTACCGACTCAGAATCACTAGGCAGGGCATCTTCAATACAATAATCCGTCCTAGAAAGAACATCGCATCGGAATCGGTCAAAGAATCTTCAATCACAAGTCAAATAATCAGACTACTCAAGCTTTGACCCGGTCGAGCAAAGTTCATCCCGAACCAGCGACGATCCGATCCCGCAACCCACGGCCGCCGCAGGCAAAACAACCGGAACCGCGCGACGAGCGCGTAACGATTTCATCCGACGCGGCCAAAAACAAGGGGGCCCGGCGGCGTACCTGCTCTGGGAGACGTCGTAGATCTGCCCCTTGATGGCCATCAGGAGGGGCTTCTTGGGGTCGGCGCCGTCGTACTGCCGGAGCTCCTCCTCGGAGATCTCGCCGAGCTGGACGGGCGGGGGGAGGGGCTGCATCTGCTCCTGGAAGTCCCGCGGCCGCTGGTGGCGGTCGGAGGACGAGCCGAAGAGGCCGGACACGACGTAGTAGACGGCGAGGCCGAGGGCGACGACGGTGAAGAAGGCCGCCGGGGAGAGGCCGGTGTAGGCGACGATGGAGCCCTTGAGGGTCTCCCACAGCTGCAGCGCCATCGCCGACGTGCTTCGGAAGCGCGAGAGAGTGAAGAGAAAGAGAAGAGAGAGAGCGAGAGATTCCGACTTCGATTCGGAGCCGACGGGGGCTTTGGTCCGAAATCGGGTGCGCACGTTAAAAAGACAGGCCGAGATGTTTTTTTATTTGTTTAAGAGATAATTGCGTCGGAATAATTAAAACTTATCAAGAAAATATAATTGAGTTCTAAAATTTTAAAAAAATATAATTAAATTTTAAAACTTATTAGTAAATACAATCGAATCTTAAAACTTTCAAAAAGTATGATCAAGTCTCAAAACTTGTCGAGTTAGCCCAAACAAGTCATTCATTTGATTGCATTATTTTAAAATTTTAAAACTCGATTATACTTTTGTGATAAGTTATAGGACCTGATTATATTTTTATAAAGTTTCAGAACTCAATTACACTTTCATAATAAATTTATAGGATTTTAAATGTACTTATCATTTTAATTATCTCTTTATTTAAAGCCCAATTTAGTCTATATATAATATAGTTTTGGTTTGGCCAGATTAACGTGAAGCCCTTGGAAAATAACGTGTTATTTTATCAAATGATTTTCTTGATTTTTATAATTTTCGTATCTTGAAAAAGCTTATCAACAATTAATAATTAGCAGTACCCCTACTCTTTTAGTGAGGTCGGCAGCTAGTCAATAGCATGTCATGTTGGAAAATGGAAACATGTTTAATATTTAAAAAGAGAAGCCGCAATTCGGTCAAAAGAAAGTTTTAGGGCGCATATGGAATCCATTCTTAAATAGAAATTCTATTCCAGAATGGATTCTGAAACAGAAATACATTTGTTAAAAAATTTTCGGAATGCATTCTGAAACAATTTTTGCATTCTGGAATAAAAATACGTTTATTAAAAATATTTGATTTTAGAATACATTCTTAATTCTAGAATGCATTTTTTATTCCAGAATGAGTTTTGGGCAAGAAAAAGAGAAGCTACAAAGTAGCTTTTCTCTTCCAGAATGCATTATTCCTATTTTCTCTCTTTTTCTCACTAATTTTTTTTTCAGAAAATACATAAAAATTAAAAAATTCCAGAAAAATTCATAAAAATTTCCAGAAAATAAAAAAAGTTAGATTTCGGGAAAATAGGAAATTTAGTGAATTTTTTTCAAAAAATATAAAAAAATTAAAAATTTCAAAACTTTACAAAATTGTTTAAAATACATTTAGGTACTTTCGATGGTAGGATAGTAGCTTACTATGGTGGGACGGGTGACAGAGAATTAGGGTTCAATTTCGGAGAGGGAGTCTGAGAAACGGCTACCACATCCAAGAAAGGCAGCAGGCACACAGATTACCTATTCCTAACACAGGGAGGTAGTGACAATAAATAACAATACCGAGCTCTTTGAGTTTGGTAATTGGAATGAGTATAATCTAAATCCTTTAACGAGGATCCATTGAAGGGCAAGTTTGGTGCTAGCAGCCGCGGTAATTCCAGCTTCAATAGCGTATATTTAAGTTGTTGTAAGCTCATAGTTGGACCTTGGATTGGGTCGACCAGTCCGCCTCACGGTGTGCACTGATTGACTCGTTCCTTCTACCGGTGATATGCTCCTGGCCTTAACTGGCCGGGTCGTGCCTCCGGTGCTATTAGTTTGAAGAAATTAGAGTGCTCAAAGCAAATCTACGCTCTGTATATATTAGCATAGGATAACATCATAGGATTCCGATCCTATTGTGTTGGCTTTCGGGATCGAAGTAATAATTAATAGGGACAGTCAGGGGTATTCGTATTTCATAATCAGAGGTGAAATTCTTGAATTTATGAAAGACGAACAACTGCAAAAACATTTGCCAATGATGTTTTCATTGATCAAGAACGAAAGTTTGGGACTCGAAGACGATCAGATACCATCCTAGTCTCAACCATAAACGATGCCGACTAGGGATTGGTGGATGTTGCTTTTAGGACTCCGTCGGCACCTTATGAGAAATCAAAGTTTTTGGGTTCCGAGGGGAGTATGGTCGCAAGGTTGAAACTTAAAGAAATTGACGGAATGGCACCACTAGGAGTGGAGCTTGCAGCTTAAATTGGCTCAACACAAGGAAACTTACCAGGTCCAGACATAGTAAGGATTGACAGATTGAGAGCTCAACCTCAGCCTGCTAACTAGCTATGTGGATGTACATCTCCACGGTCAGCTTCTTAGAGGGACTATGGCCGCTTAGGCCAAGGAAGTTTGAGGCAATAACAAGTCTGTGATGCCCTTAGATGTTCTAAGCCACACGCGCGCTACACTGATGTATTCAATGAGTTTATAACCTTGGCCGACAGGCCTGAGTAATCTTTGAAATTTCATCGTAATGGGGATAGATCATTGCAATTGTTGGTCTTCAACGAGGAATTCCTAGTAATCGCGAGTCATCAGCTCTCGTTAACTACATCCCTGCCCTTTGTACACACCACCCGTCGCTCTTATCAATTGAATGATCTGATGAAATGTTCGGATCACGGCGACGTGGGCGGTTCGCCGTCGATAACGTCGCGAGAAGTCCACTGAACCTTATCATTTATAGGAAGGAGAAGTCGTAATAAGGTTTTCGTAGGTGAACCTGCGGAAGGATCGTTGTCAAATCCTGTCTAGTAGAATGACTAGAGAACCAGTAACAAACTCAATAGGGAAGGTAGGCCTCGCCCAACGTCTCCAGACGCTTGGATGACACGGGTACCTACGAGCGCTTGGGCTTTTTCTCGGCGGCACAACAAATTCCTCACTTTAAGTGAAATTTAATTTTTTTGAGGTGGCAAAAAAAATCAAAAAATCAAAAATTTCAAAATTTCACAAAATGACTCAGAATATCTTTGGGCACCTACTTTGAGTGAAATTTAATTTTTTTTGAGGTGCCCAAAAAAATCAAAAAATAAAAAAATTCAAAACTTAACAAAATGGCTTAGAATACCTTTGGACACCAATTATGAGTAAAATTTAATTTTTTTGAGGTGCCCAAAAAAATAAAAATATAAAAAATTTTAAAACTTCATAAAATGGCTTATAATGCCTTTGGGCACCCATTTTGAGTGAAATTTAATTTTTTTTAGGTGCTCAAAAAAATTAAAAAATCAAAAATTTTAAAACTTCACAAAATGGCTTAAAATACCTTTAGGCACTCACTTTGAGTGAAATTTTTTTTTTTTTGAGGTGCCCAAAAAAAATAAAAAAAGATTTATATTCCAAAAATCAATTTCTGGAGCAGAATTAATCACGTTTTACTAAATAGATTTCTCCTCTAAAAATCAATTTCTGGTAAGAATTCCAGAAATCAATTTCTAGTAAGAATTTAATTTTTGGAGCAGAATGGTTATTATTCGCACCTTTAGTGACTCTCCTAATAACAAAAAGTTTCTTTCGATAACTAATTGATATTGTGAACACTAGTATTACGAATACGGGGTTCGATTTCAACGCTCCACAAAAGATAGGGCACAAATCAGAAAGTGAGGAGATGACTAAAAGAAAAAGTAGAGGAATTCAGGATGGCTATAGATGGATTTCCCTTTTGAGCAATTTCGGCATTGGATTTGCCTTTCCAAAATGTAATCGTGACATTTCTATTCTTTTGCAATTTCATTTCATAAACTTTGGTCATGGCATGTTACGGGAAAGATTCCAATGCTGACAAAATGGTAAGGTAACGCCATTAAATTTAGTGCCCAAATTGCGAAAAGAACAAAATGACCCATTCGACTTTATAACGTGGTACAACGTTAAGCGAATCTCTGTATTTCTTTTAGCACGCGAAATGCAGTTCACGACAATTTGCGACGCACATGTGACCGAACGACTTATTTCGACAATAAATGGTTGTCGAATTTTTGCTTGGACCACGGGGGGAGATAATTGAGCCGTACCGTAAAATTCGTAGGGTAGGTGGTCGGTCCACCAAAGCAAAAATCATTTCTTTTTCCATCTACAAGGAAAACCAAAGTTGATTTCTTGCTCATTGTAGTAGGAGGAGTAGTGGCAACACATCACCGTCAATGTTACATTTCTGACAATCGATTCCTACCCACCATAGTTTCACAAGTTGCCATTCAATCAACATAGTTTTTGACTTCCTCTTCAGAAGGAAGAAAAAAAAGAGTAGAGATAACGATAAAAATAGTCCATTAATTATGAGTTAATGTGGAATGTCATATTTAAAATTTTAATTGATGTAATCTGGCTCTTAAATTATTTTTAAACATTCAGTCTAGTCCTTCCGTTAAATCAAGCCACAAATGAAAAATGTCATTGATGAGTTGAATCATCGTGAGTTAGGATGGACATTTCAAATGCCAAGCCGGTATGCAATTATGTGATCTCCTGCTTTTCTTTTGGACCATCTCCTAGAATTCTTCCGGAAACAAAAATTAGGGTTTGAAGAAAAACGAAACGTATTGCTTAAAAATCAAGGTTTCATCAACGATATTTGATAGAGGGCGTCGACATCGATGGGGTAAGCCATGGGAGGTGCTCCAAGAAGACGGAGATCGGAGGTGGGTCTCATGTAATAGTCGATTAGCCACTTTTATTTTTCCTTTATTTAAGAAAGAGACGACTGTCGTACGTGTATATATATGTTTTCCAAATCAAAATTGATTATATGATGGCGTAAGACAATCTACATCTTCTATTCTAACGTCCATCGCTAAATTTCAATGGCTTGAAATCCAAATTAGCAAATTCTATAAACTCAAAATCTCGGTGATGGAGAACATTGAACATTATAAAATAGTTTTATGGATTATGTTGAGCATTTGAGAATAGTTCAAGGGTCATATCAAACCAATTAAAAAGTTTAAAAGGATGGCATTGTACATTAATTCAAAATTTAGAGATTGTTTGTGTTGGTGTTTTTTTTTTTAACAAAAAAAGATAGAAATGAAAAAGAAGAAGAGATACCCGTTTATTCCTCACAAACGCCTTGGAGATTTTCCTTTTCATATCGTGTTTTGTATATTCGTGAGGGTCGAGAGAAAAATTAAAAACACACATCTATGAAAATATAGGAGATTTGCGAGAAATTTTTTTCTCTCATTAATTTTTCCCAAGATTTTAACCAACGGACAGCATTACAATCGATTTTTCACAATTTTTAAGATACAAATGTAATAATATTCTTCCAAATTTATTCTCCAACAATTTTTTGGATGGACAAGTGGAGCAACCACGAAAATTCTAAACTTAAAACAATCACTAAACTCATGATAAATCACATACAAAAAATAAATAACACGATATTTTTTCCCCCTTCTTATTTTTTTTACCTCTCTACAGCTACTGGGCCGGTTCAGTAGATCGGCCCGGCCCATGAATTGCTCTCCACTTTTCTCGGTTCATTTCGAAAACTAGACTTTGCATCTTTTCGAAAGGTTTCGAAGTCGCTCTCGCTTTGTCTCTGAGAGAGAGAGAGAGGGAGCAAGCATGGGGGTGAAGAACCTGTGGGACATCCTGGAATCGTGCAAGAAAACCATCCCTCTTCACCACCTTCAGTGAGCTTCCCCTCCGTGTCTTTCCCTGCGTCGAGCTGCGCTTCTTGTTTGTCTGTTCTAGATTCTTCAAGAGGGTGTTCGGGTCTGTTTGCATACATGTATGTCACCGGACGTTCTTGAATTGGGTGCAGGAACAAGAGAATGTGCATCGATCTCTCGTGTTGGATGGTCCAGCTGCAGAACGTGAGCAAGTCCCACAATTGTATGAAGGAGAAGGTTTATCTCAAGGGCCTCTTCCACCGGCTCAGAGCTCTCCTTGCTCTCAACTGCAGCCTCATTTTCGTCGCAGGTCCGGGCTCTTGCCTTCTTGTTTCTCCTGGAGTGAAAGTTCGCTTGTTGGGTCATCGTCAAAAGTCTTGCTTCTCCTTGCCTCTTTTACTTTGCCGATCCCTGCTGAGCTACAGGTCTATGCTTTAAGTTTAATTCCTTGAAGGTTGCCGTAGTGAAGCTTCGTTTGTCGATTTTGGTGCTACCCAATATGTGATGGGCCATGATTCCATCTGCTGAGAAGAAGGTTCTCTTATGTGCTGAATTGAAAGTTTCGGCACAAAATTTTTGTGGAAGTTCCTCTCTTTGTCATAATTCTGTGTGTCATGACCACACAAAACTGGATTTTTGTTTAAAAAAGATGCTTGTTTTCTCTCCTTTTTCTAACTAAGAAAAGTCGTCCTTGTTTCGTCTCATGGCATGTTACATTATGCCATTTTCACTGGTTCATCTAGAAGACATGTACTGAGTATTTGAGCCATGATCTTTCTTTTATTCAGATGGATCCATTCCTGCAATCAAACTATCCACTTACAGGCGTCGTCTAAATTCGGGAATTGAGGTATCGTTCACACTATCTACTGTACTTTGCATTACTGTTCTATCATCCCCTGATCCAAGCTGGATGGTCTTTGGACATTCTTTGCATTGTGTTTTCATACTAACCTCAGTGAGGGCAGGTTAATCGAGAAGAAACAAATCTACAAAACTTAGCTTCACTGAAAAGAAACATGGGCTCTGAGTTCTCGCGCATGATCAAAGAGGCGAAGGTTTTGGGTATGGCACTTGGAATTCCTTGCTTAGATGGGTAAGGTTTTTCGCAGTACTTAGCATTATTCATAGTATGCTAGGAATCACTGTAGTAGTAAGGCAGAAAGTGTTCATTCGTTAGAGAAAGTGGAGATCAAACCCAACAAAGCCTTTTATTTTGCCATGAGATGTAACAAGTGCAACATATACACCTTTGTTTGTATTTGCATTCAGTACATCGGTTTTGCAAAATAGTTGCCTTCTCATCCATTGTTGAATATGATTAATGGAAATTTTTGTTTCCAATTTTCCCTTTGCAAACACTTTGGCTGAAAAGTGCTTTGAGCAACTATTGATCGCCTTACCTCCTTGTGAAAGAAAGTTTTAACTTCTAAGCATTAGAAATTACAGATTTATGAAAAAATAGATGAATTGTCTGGAAACTATTTCCAACGTAGTGATGAAACTTGCTAACTTGTCATGCCTATTATTCAGGATGGAGGAAGCTGAAGCTCAGTGTGCACTGTTAAACGCAGAATCACTATGTGTGAGCACAAATCCTGTTTTATTAATAGTCCTGCCAGTATATTTTCCATTGCCATGACTTTGCTGCAATTATTAGGATGGATGCTTCACCTCCGATTCAGATGTTTTCCTCTTTGGAGCAAAGACAGTTTACAGAGACATTTGCCTTGGTAAGTATATAAATTAACTTGTCTTTTTTGGACATCTTTAAGTCATCCTTGTATTTTTTTTTCCTTGCGAAAAAAGGGACTTGTTATTGAATTTTTATGTTCAAATAACAATAAAAGTTGCCGTGTGAATCAGGTGATGGTGGTTATGTTATCTGTTATGAAATGGCAGACGTAGAGAGACAGCTTGGATTTGGAAGAAAATCATTGGTAATTCTCTTATCGGCCCATGCATCTGCTCATGAGATATGTCACTCTCTTCATTGTTCTTGAAGTACCTCTAGACATTTGTCACCTTGCACATGATGGACAGTTAAGGCTATGTGGTGATTTTGTTTTGTGTGTGCCTGCGGGCATAAACTATGTTGCAATCTTCCCTCAATTATTATTTGTTACCTCTTTTGTTAACTCAGCTAGTTATGATTTTCAGATTGCACTTGCCCTGCTTCTGGGGAGTGACTACTCCCATGGAGTTCGTGGTTTTGGTCCAGTGAGTTTTAGATATCTGTACTTCTTAGCTACTGTGGGTTCTCTCTATGGTTACTGCAAGACCACAATTATAATGCATCTTTATTCATGACTTGCTTGCTCTTGGTTCATATAGGAGTCGGCTTGTCAGATAGTAAAATCAGCTGGAGATGATGGGGTTCTTCAAAAGATTGCATATGGGGGATTGCCCTTTGTAAAAAAGACAAAAGGTTTAAAGAAACAGCAGAAGCTGCATGAGCCAAATGATAAGGAAAACTCATCGCCTAATGAGTTTGATGTCAATGGTGAGTCATTGGAACTTGATATGATGCTATTAAGTATTTGTAGTTCTAGCAGACTGACTTGGGTTGGTGAAATATATTTGGTTGAAATAGGAACTTATGCTCCTAAATTCAACTGAGATCGATTATGCCCTAGCAGAAAAAGAACTAAGATTGATCATGAAAGAGTCAGAAATCTTTACTTGCAGTTGTCCTTGACTTAATATAGGAAAGATGCGCAAGTGATTTGTACAGGACTTTCAGCTTTTCCTCTGGTATATCTTTCAAATGCTTTAATATATACTGACATGCCAATATTTCTTAAAATCTTATAGCTCAAAAGATTAAGTTAATTGTGGTAATTTGTTCTTTCACAGGAATTTGTTTTTTAACATTCTAGGTTGTTAACAATTTCTAGTCACCATAATCTGAAGAATGAGGAGATCTTTTGAAGGCTTATTCTGCAGCAATTTTTCAAATATCTATGTGCATTTCTGAAGCAGTTGTTACACATTCTCAGTTTTTGCAATTCAACATAGAATTGAATTTTTTTTATGTCTGTGATAGGTAGTGCGCATAATTCTCAAGGAAATGAACAATTTTTGCAAGTTATTGATGCATATATTAGGCCAAAGTGTCACTCCGCAGATTCTGAAGCTGTCTACAGGTAAGAAGGCATGTGTCCATCTTCCACAGATTTGTTCTTCTGCATCTTTTTCTTAGAGTGAGTTGGAAAATGGATAAAATATTATTGTTGCATGATAAATCCGTTTAGCTTTACCACCACAAAGACTCACAGAAAGACCGTATGATATTGTGACGCGATCAGGCTACACTAAAGATTTCAGTACTTATAGATGTGTGATATGGGTGTCGCAATAGAATATCCTTCCCCGTACTGCACACTTAATCTCATAAGTAGATCATGCTTTTTATTCTTCCTTCTTTCTATCAAACTATTGCAATTAATTTTGACTCAAGCAAATAAAGATGCAAAGAGATGGCAGGACTGTTGTTGATCCATGTTCCATTGACTGACAGGTTTGCGTGATCTGGTGACATGTTTTCAGCTTCTATTGGACTTTTTTGCCTTCTTTTCGTGGACTGTCATGTAGGTTTTGTCTGAAACTTCAAAACTGGCTAAGCATATCACAAGGCTTATAATTTAGCTACTGAATGGTCTGAGTTGCCCTGCTCAATCATTTCATGGCATGCACATGACCATTGCTTGGGAATCTTGTAGCGAGCAACTTTTTAGCTGAAAGTTAAAACATTATGAACCAAAGTGACTCTTTATCAATTAATGGAGCAGAAGGTAAAAAAGATGCAGAACATTCGAGCTACTTGATTTGCCTTTTTTTTTCCTTCGAATTTTGGTGTAATGATGATGATGATCAATTGGCAATTAACTAGTTCAATCTTTGTAGGGTCCTTGCAAATCATCCTTTTCATCGTACTAAATTTCAAGAAGTATGTGCCGAGATGTTTGAGTGGCCTCCTGAGAAAACAGGTTTTCTATCCACTCTTGCATGTAGATATACTGATGTTTTCTATGTACATCCGTGCTCTCCTGTTAGTGTGTGTACAGACACACACACACGACCTTGCATACTAAAGATTTGCATGCTCATGTTGTTATGATTGTCCTCAGATGAGTATATCCTACCAAAGATTGCAGAGAGAGAATTACGGAGGTTTGCCAAATTGCGGTCGGCATCTTCAAAACTTGGGGTTGAGCTTCCTCTACATGAAGTATGAATTTTCCCTTTGCAATAATGCCTCGTGCTTCTTAATTTTCCTCTTTTTGTGGTCATACACTTATCTATGCAGTAGGACCTTATTTGTTGAGTCATTGAGAATATGCTCCATTTTCACTTCAAGAAATAAGTATTTCTGAATTGCAGATTCCTGTCAAATGTCCTGTGTCTGGAATCATCAAGCAGAGAAAACTTCTCGGTGTAGAATGTTTTGAGGTCTCATGGGAGCACTTGGACGGACTTGAAACTAGCATTGTGCCTGCTGATCGTTTGGAAAGGTGAGGTGCTTCATACTGCTTTGTGCAGCTGCTTTTCATTCTTATGGTAATGGGCAACATATTGAAATGCTGGATCACATAACTTATGGCTTTTCTATCATTTTTACCTGTGTTGCTGGCTTATGCTTGTTAACCAACTCTCTCCCAAATTCACTCTAATTCTCCTATTCTTTTTATTTTCAATTTTTCATTCGTCCTCTAGTGCTTGTCCTGAAAAGATACTGGAGTTCAAGGAGAAAATAGCTCTGCGGAAAAAACAGAAGTGTCATAAGCCAAGACAGAGAAAATTGAAGGGCGAGTCCTCGCTTGCAGAGCTTGATCTGAAGCTCCAGCAACTGTTGCTCGAAATCAACTCCGAAAGCGGCAGCAATCCTAAAATTAATTCACTTTCTTCAAGAGCCGTAACATCGGAAAATGGAAGAGTCGCAATCGATGTTGATCTATTGGATGACGGCTCATTAGTTGATCAAGAGCTGGACATTGAACGTGCTTGTAATGCTTCCATGCTCTCTTCTTCGGCTAATACAAGTGTTGCTGAAAAGGAGGTCATCGATCTCTTAAGCCCTTCCCCAGCAATCCGGCATCCAACCGTTACTAAATGCAAGCATTTTGTTTATCAGCATATAGATGTAATCGATTTAAGCGAGTCAGATGCTGAGGTGTCACCTGAACATGAGAAGAAAGCGAGAGAACTACGACAGTTCATAGCCAATGTTAGGGATGACACTTCTTGAGTTGCATAAATGAAAAACTTTCAGCTGCTTGACTTAAATTTTTGGTTGGACTGTGTTAGTCACCACTGGAAGGCTCAAATCAAGCATATATGATTGAACGACTCACCATATCCATCAATTGGATGCTCGGCAATAACTACTCAAAGATACGAGTCCTAAAATACAGATCAGGGTTGTTTTTCTACCCTGTCGTGTGTCTGGCCATTGGAATGTCAAGCATGTCAGGTTTTCACTAGTAACGATCACAATGTCTTGTAATCCGGCTTACGAGTTCCTTGACCGTGCGCATACTTAAAGATTACAAAAATCAGACAAAGTGCATACATAAGGAAATCCTAACCTGGATTTTAAGAAACGTTTTGTTAGATCAAGGACCCTCATTTGGATTTAGCAAATAAATTCCATCAAAGGGGGTTAAGATTAATGCTCTGCTTGAAGAAACCCCATTATGAATAGGGTTAATACTACAAAAACTTCAAGCTGGTATACCCGTGACAGTTTTATCCAAAATTATTTTTTTGACTACAAAAAACCCCAAATTGGTACACATGTGATAAATTTACTTAAAATTAATATTTTGGCCACTAAAAGCCCAAAAATGGTACATTTGTGATAAATTACTATACGTTAGTTGCCATTAAATTAAATTAATACCACAAAAAATCATAAACTAGTACACCTATGATAAATGGAGGGTAAAACATAAAACTGATACATCGATTAACTATCGCGTATCATTTAACAAAGTAATTTGACAATAAAATTTAGCGGAAATAAATTAAGGGTAAATTTGTCATAAGTGTATCAATTTGGATTTTTTGGTAGTCAAAAAATTAGTTTAGGGTGAAATTGTTACAAGTGCACCAATTTGGGGTTTTTCGTGATATTAACCCTTATGAATATCCAAGCTGCGGTGCAAGTTGCTATTCATTGTGTCAAACTCATTCTGCCGAAAGCATATAAGGAGAACTAAAGCAAATCCATGTGGATACTGAGCAAATTCATGCAGTATCTGAGAAGAACACTGAAAATTCAACATTAGAGCAAAGCGTGAGCTGAATGTTTAGCTGTAATCACTGAAGTTTCGCAGATAATATTGGCTGATGTTCGAAATAGCACAAAAAGGTATACGGGCACTCATCTCATATTTACTATTTCTTTGTTATAGCTATACAGCACACCAAGGCTATGATGGCCGATGAGCCGTTGGCCAGTTTATTGGTTTCACAAGGCTCTCTGGTGTCTGGAAATCCTTTGGATTTTCATGGATAGCTTCGAATGAGGAGCTAGAGTTAGGGTAGTCAGGATGACCAGGGAGCTGCACTGATGAACACGGTGATGAAGATGGAAACCGGTCTGAAAAACGGCTAGATGAACGGAGGGAACTTGTATTGCTACTATTTGAGAGACTTTGAACGCTAGATGGAGTGAAGTTGAAGTCCTGATTCTGAGAAGGGAGATCAGACATTCCTTCACTCTTCTGAAAGGGAGCCTGGGGTTCCTCCAGTTGTGATCCAGGTGGACCAGGCCAGGCCGCCTGGGTCGCAACACATGGAGTAGAGCAGATTGAAGCTTCTGCAAGCAGCGATTCTGGTGGACCAGGCAGAGTTGTGTGGTTTGTGATGCTTGGTGCACAGGAGCTCTGAGGCTCCAAAAGCAATGATCCTGGCGGACCTGGCCAAGCTGTCTGGCTCGCAACACTAGGAGAGACTGATTCACCAACTTTTGCTTTTCCAGCCACTTTCACAGTCAATACCTTCTTCCCCATCTTGAACCCATTTAAATGTGACGAAGCTACAGCTGCATCAGATGGATTTTCAAATTGGACAAACCCATAACCTTTGCTGACTCCTGTGTCATGGTCCCTAATCAAATTAGCTTCAACAAGCTTGCCAAAAGGACAGAACAAGTCTTTCAACTGATCATCATCTACCGTTATAGGCAAGTGGCTGACATAGAGATTTCCATTGCTGACGGATGTGTTGCAGGAAACATAAGAAGAATCAGGTGGCTGGGCAGGGCAGGCATGATTTGGATGCCTTTGCATGCCACACATAAAGCACGGACCTTGTGCCTCAGGATAAAATTTTCTCAATGCACAAAACTCCTTCAGTTGGGTTCGTTTGTGATCATTCATTCTCGCATCAACCGGAATCAGAAGTTTCTCTACCATTTCAGCTGCTGCATCTAGAGATTCTTGATTATCTGCCTCTATGTAGACGTGCAAGTCATCGTTTTCAGAGGCATGTTTCCCCCGGGCAAAGGAGCCTGCGCCCCTCAGGGAAATCCTTGCTCCGGTTTCTTTCTCCATCCTCTTTTGAGTATTTCCGCGAGGACCAAGAATAAGACCAACAAAATTGTATCCTGGGTACTGCTTCACTGGCACGTAAAGCTTCTTGAAGAGCTTGGAGGGCTTGCGGATTGGAGGAGTCTTGAAAGTTGGGTGCTTCTGGATCAATTTTGATATAATTCCTTGGCGTTTCCTAACGAGTTCCTCCCGAAGCCTTACTTCACGCGTGTTGACTCTGATGCCGAGATCATTGTACACAGGTTCAGGAGAAGGGGATTGCTCTTCCGAGGGTCGGACGTCGTGAAGCACCGGCTTTTGCAATTCACTGTTGAGTTCTGCAAGCTCTGCCTTCAGCTTAACTATTTCTGGGTCGGAGTCGGATCCTAGTGCACTCTCTTTGATGAAGTCAGGAAGCTGTAGCGGTCCTAACAATTTTATCCGTGTATCGAAGCTAGACCACCTAGTTTTTCTTCGTTTCTTGCTCCTATCGTCTTCTGCACTTTCTTCATCATCCCCGACTTGCGGGTCCCCCCTGGTCCGCCTCCGCTTTCCAGAACTCCCACTACCATCTCGTTTATCAGAATGGGATCCACCATCTGATGATGCCTTGGAGAGACCAGACTCACAGCGACAATCCGAAGCAGCAGAACCCAATTCCAATTCTGATTTCGAATTTTCACCAGACCTGTGCTTCTCCTGTGATTGAACATCTGTCACATCAAAGCCTCTCTTCCTTTCATTCGACCATTCTTCCTCCGATGAAACCGGAGGGGAATCATCTCCCAAGCCCTCGTCCTCCATCAAGTTTCTCATGCCTACTCCTCGGGAAATTCTATAATGCTCCGTGTAAATACACGATCTGATCCATTCAAAAGAAGAAAAACAAGGGTATTTCCAAAAAAAGAAAAAAACCCATCAGCATAATCCGAGATATGCAGCGAAAGATAGAATGATGCAATAGAATTTGCATCATATTCCATCAACAGGATGAAGATGCAAAATGCGACGAACTAGCTTCCGCATCAAAGATGATGATCAATCTACAGTTCTTGAAGCATTAGACACTAGAAGCACTTACAGTTCATGTAGGATCGAAGGCATGGGCGTTTTCTCTGGCCACAATCCATCTGCACACCGGACCTACCGGCATTGATCCCGATCGAGACCATCAATTAGCCAGAAAAACACAGAGTGTTATCGTGCAGCTCCTTTGCTCGAAACGACGCATTTGTGCTATGAATTTTCGGTTTGCTGGTTTCCACTTCAAGAATCACGCATGGAAATGATCAAATACAAAACCACGAAGGGAAAATTCACAAAAAAAAAAAAATTGGATCTTCATTTTTTCTTCCCAATATCAAATAGCCTCTCATTGCATTTATTGAAAAACCTACAACTATCCATACAATAACTTTCGAATTACATGTAATTTACTTGTTAAGTGTGCTTTATAAATACTTAATATGGAAATGTTCTGATTTTCAATGTGTTAATTATCCATAACACGGAAGAGATGGTGTATTGGAAATTACGAAATTTTCTGAATTGGGTTGTTTAATAAGTGTCCGAAGTTACCCATTAGCGGAATCTTTTTGATTGATGGATAATTAGCCAACAAGTGTGAGTTTGAGAATGCAAGTGTTGAGTTCTTGAATTATCTGGCCGAGTTAATTAGCTAAAATAAAGATACAAACTAATAACTTTCAAGAATTTCCCTATCGTCATAGTTTCCCCCCTCAAGTGTGAATTGATGATAACTTTCACAAATTTCACCTCACATTTTTTCCCTCTAAATAGGTTGACATGAAATTATTTAGTCTTTTGCTTTGTCTTAAGAGTGGAACTTGTTAGCTCAGTGATCTTCCAAGCCCTCACATTGCAGGAAAGTGGCAGCAGGTGATGCTTCAAAGGGTCTGCTCAATTAGGCAGAAGAAGGAATAAGAAACTCCAGCTTGGTTGATGAATGGTTATTGCTCAACCTTCAAGTCGAGTCAAGACGCACGACAGTATCTGCTTCCTGGGTTGTTCTGTCACTAGCTCTTTTTGCTGCAAAAGTTCTTTCACTAGAAGCACTAAAACAAAGAACATAGTATTCAAACACAGAACAGCATGTAGATGTACAAAATTGCGTTTGTCTGCACCAGAATATGTACAGCTCAGACATTGTGCACCAAATCATATGAATGGACGAAGTCATCGGTGCAGATGCTTTGAGGAAAACACAGGGTAACAAGGAACAGGAGCGCCCTCTTCAACAAAATTTTACACATTTTAATCCTATTTACTAGAATCATGAACAGTTGAACCTGTTCGTGTCTCTCGTGTTTCTCCACCGCCATGTCCATAGTATGCTTACTGTACAGTCGAATCAAATCAATCTTGTCGGACTTGGGTATCAGAGATCAAGTTATGAGGATCTAGTGTCAACTGCTTTGCCAGAGTTCTGGCGTGAATTAAGAATTGAAATCTTTTTGCTGCGTCCTCCTCTTCCAAAGCAGATCTTAGGTTTGAAAGGAATTCCTTGTAAACAGTATCCCAATACTCCAGACTTTGGAGAAAGCAAGGCCTCGACTTTTTCTTTTCTCTTTCTGCTTCTTGTTCAGCCTTTGTCTGCATCAACCCATTCTCTGACCTACTACTCATGACAGCCTCGAGCTTTGAAGCCATTTCAGTGGCTCGATTTATACAAGAAGGTGGTATCTGCAGTGGACAAATTGGCCAGATTCCGGCCAAAGCGCATCAATTGCAAAAATTGATAGCTGGGTGCATGGGATGATTGAAACCAAAGTTTAGTGGCCAATAGCAAAGTCCACTCAGTTTAGTGACCATTAGTTCAATTTACCCAAGAAAATAATGAACAATATTATGGATGTGATTTTAGTATTGAATATAGATGACATGACCCACAAAAGAAACGCACGTAAGAATGTGCACTGGCATTCATAACAAGAGAAGAAATGCAGGAAAATTCACTAAACCTGTGCAAGCTGGGCAACCTTGAATCCGAAGCTTCTTTCTGAAACACCATGCCTAAGTTTGTACAGGTAGGTAACATCCTCATAATCAGAACTTGCGTCTGATCTTGCATCTTTGCTTGATGTCAGATATGAAACATGATATGCTGCAACGGACCCTGGGAATTCATTTTGGATGTCGGCTATTTTAGGGTAGTGTGTGACAAAGAGGGTCATGCACCTTGTCTTCTCTAGAAGACAATGCAGTGTGGCATAAGCAATAGCAACACCATCGTGTGTACTAGTTCCTCTGCCCAACTCATCAATTATTACTAGTGAACGTGGAGTGCAGTTGCGAAGTATAAGAGAAGCCTCGCTCAATTCTTCGAGGAAGGTGCTCCTCCCTTTCTGAATACTATCAGATGCGCCCATTCTAGTGTAAATGCCATCAAGTACATGTAATTTCGCTGAAGATGCCGGTACAAAGGAACCAACCTAGAGACATCAGAAGGCATTCTTTTATGAGGCAACTGCCCGCTAAAGATACACCCCCTAAAAGAACCCCTGATGACAGAGCATGCAGAGGAGGGGATACACAAAAAAGCAATATTTCCATTCAGCTATTTAGATAATGAAGGTGGAACTTCATCTTGCATTACATCAAATTAAAAGGACAGAGAAATAAGAGCTTTAGAAAGGAAGCATAGAGTTAGTGCACGATGCTAACTCCCTATGGAAGAGAGATACCTGAGCCATAATAGCAATGAGGGCAACTTGGCGGATATAGCAACTCTTGCCTCCCATATTCGGTCCCGTTATAATCTGACAAAATTCTCCATCCCCATGCAAGTTGGTATCATTTGGAACAAAATTTTCAAGTAATAAAGTTTCCAAAACCTGTCAAACCAATTGCAACAGTTGAAAAGGGCCCAAAACCATAGAAAAGCCATGCATACATAAGATTTTAGCATCAACACTAATGAAGTATGGACTCATATTCAGTAATAATTGATGCAACTGGATAGAGCGCAAAGGAAGAGTAATGCAAACTAAAGCTAGACCAGCTTAGACATATGGGTCTTAACCAACTTGTGACAAGCACAAACTACGCCGAGAAAATTGTTAATCTCCACATTTTCTATATTATAACAGCCTTTTTCAGTCAAAACATTTGGGAAAACCTTTTAAAATCTTTCAAAGAATATAAATTTTACGCCATGGCATATACTGCAATATCAGAAAACACGCAAAATACTTGATAAATTTCATTATGTCAAACCAGGTAGTAATGCTAATTTTAAAACAGACATAATTACTCATCTACTTAGGTGCAATAAAAGTTATGAGGGGTGGGGTCAACAAGCATTTCACACATACTGGATGACGACCAGAACATATCTCTATCTGGACAGGATCATCATCGTAGACCAAAATTGGACGAACATAATTCTGCAACAGAAACCTTCAGAGATCAGAAACCAACAAAAGAAGCTATAGGATATGGAACAAAATTGTGTTGGTCAATTCACCTTATTTCTTGAAAGGAGAGCTAGTGAATGTAGGCAATCCAAAGCAGCTAAAGCTTGAACAGAAGCTTGAAACTCAGGGTAGTATTTACCAAATCCTTGCAGAAAACCATCCCAAGCAGTTCGGCATGCAATTATCAACTCTTCATTTGCCAATGTCAATTGATCCAAAGCAGTAACGACTTCGGGTGGATGATAGCGTATTGTTTTCTTAGTGCTGTTTACTTTGATCCAATTCAAAGGAACCTTTACATCTACAGGGAGCTGCAGAAATATAACATATTAGATATGCAAGCAAGAAGCTACAGAATCACTCAAATGTCATGTCTTTCACTGCAATACAAACTAACATGCAACAGAATTAGGACATTAAAATCGAGAGGCAAAAATCTAAAATGTCTGGCTGATATGCCCAAACCAGGAATGTGCTAAAGGATGCCTTACTTCGGTTCCTAGAAGAAATTTCATCAATTCAAGATGTATTACTTTTACATGCCAACAAACCAGGATTCAAACATTTATCCAAGATTAATTCCAAACTCAGTTACCTCTATCAGATGTGTAGTTCCAGAGACACTCATGAACTCCAAATTCCGCATTCGAAGTTGCTTCTGGTACATAACAATCAATGACTCCAATCTCTCCTTTGCCACTTGAACAGCTTTCCGGGCAGCAGTAACCTTAACATGTATGAAGATTCAGATAAGTAGACATAGAAAGGGTATTTGATAAGGAAATAGGGACATAAGCAAACAAAAGAAAAATGTTAGTCTTTGTAGGGCTTACTGACCTCAGGAAATTGGCTATCGGATATCACAATTAAGTTGGACAAGTCCCCCTTTTCAGCAGCTTCTTTGTTTAGAACTGAAAGTAGTTTTGCAGCATTGGAAATCATGCTAGATGATGATGCGGTCAAAATCAACTTTCTCAACAAAACAGAACGAACAGACTTTAAATGCAGCACATCGTTATTGAACTCTTCCTCCACGTGAAGTCGCTGAAGTTGTTTTCCAGAATGCAGTATAGCTTGCATGACTGCAATAAACTATAAAAGAGATTATTTAGAACCAATCAGCACACAGGAAAGCTAAATCAAAATAGGTTTGGCAATCATAAACCTCCAAATAATTTTTCAAGGAGATAATTGATGCTTAAATTGCCACATCAAGCTTAAAGAACTTTAGAAATTGTTCCAAAGAACTCAAGGGTTGCTTGGAAGTATTCTCAAAAAAATCTCTCACCTAAAATGGGAAATAAAGTCTAAAAGTTCCTCAAAAGGAATGAGGAATGTCCTTAAAAACAAATTTTCTAGAGGGAAAAAAATAATTCAATGATTTACTGCACAACTGGCTAAAAAGAAAATGGAAATTTACTGGCACAAGCTCTAACTGGTTCACAGGTAGACGAATTATTACCTCTGATGCAGTGGCAGTGCGATAGAAGATTCTAGTTATTCCACGTTGAAGATCTGGTGATCTTCCCAAATATGTCAAAACTGAGGAAAGCAAATAATTGAGCTCCGCTTGTTTTACTTCCACATCCCAATTCTCATTATCAAGCACAGTAGTATCTCCTGTTACTTTGTAAGACCCCATTGATTCTGCAAGCTCAGCAACAGCATCAAGGCGAGCAGAAATCATTCTTCTATCACACAAAGGATGAGTCACCTAAATCATCTCGGAAGAACTTTAACAGTCAAATACAGATTAACAAACAAAACTAACAAAAGCACTCCCATTCAAAATCACACTTGGTAAATACCCAGTGCCTTAGAAGCCTCGAACCGTAGATGGTGAGAGTGTTATTCATAATCTCCATCAAGGAGCCAGCTTCAGACCCATCAGAGATATTCCTCAGGATCTATAGGTATCAAGAAAGCGACATTCAGCATTCAAGGGGAAGGAAAAGGAAACTGAGAAAGGAAGTGCTTTAGCTGCGAAAAAATATAATTTATGACAGATATAAGGTCATCAAGAGGAGAAACGGTTTCCGATCAAAACAAAAATCCATTGAAACTTCATCAGGACATTCTCTTGAAGTTTAGACCAAGTTATCCACAACCTTTGTCCTCCAAGGCTTCCATGCATCCCCATAAGATCCAAAATTTGATTTGCCAGATATATGTTTATATGCTCTTTCCATTTCTCATCTTTGAGAACCAACCAATGGATTTCTTAAGAATGAAAATGAAATTAAACAGACAGTCAAAGAGGAGGTGCATACAACATTAGGAACAGCAACATGTGATTGGCTGGTCAAATTAGTGGCCTTGGTTTCTATATTAGTGCCATGGGATCTCTTTTAGTTTATCTTTTTCCATAATTTGCTATTAAAGGAGGGCCAAGGAGTTTCAGATTGGTGGTCAGAATGTGTTTACGGATGACAAGATGATTAAAGAAAAATCTTAGTACCTCAAGATGTTGAATTACATTGCCAGAAAGGCTCATCTCCATATTGCATGAATAGGGCCGAAAAGCTGCTCCAAGACACAGAATCCTTTCAAAACCAAATTGCTTTAGATGACGTATCGATAAGGCCAATGCTTTGACAGCCAAATCTGGCATATTCATAATTACCTTTGGAACCAAAAATATCAAGGTTAAAATAGGTGATAGAAACTGCGAATATTGTAAGCTAATCACTAATTTTCACATGAGTTGGACAGGAACAGTGAGAAGAAAAGAAGAGGTAAATTAAAAGTTCCATCCCCAAATGAAAATGGTACAAAATTTCAGCTGCTACTGATTCATTAAACAAAATGTTGCCCTCAAATTTGGACCAATTTATTGACAAGCAATAAATCATGACCAGCTTATCCAATAAATAACATAAAATGCTTCATATATATAGTACCTCCACCGCTGAGCTTCTAATCTCCTGTTCGTTGTCTCCTCCACTTCGCATTTCAGTAACTGATGTGTTGACACTATTTATACTCTCGTAAATAGTCATGACTTCAGCTAGTGCACCTCCCTTTGTAAAGCTATCCTGAGGAGCATGCTCCACACGAACATTTGAGGCAGGCCCAGCATAAGAGAGTAACAACTGAAAATGTGAAGTCCATACAGTCAAGAAATTAGCCTGGGACTGGTCTGGCATCAAAAAGATAAACTTGCAATGCAAAAAGTAACTTTAATTGTCTCTTTACTCTGGATAAGCAACACATGAACTATTTAATTCTTATGAAAATAATGAAAATGACACGAGGAGAAGAAGATCCTCCATCATGATTGATACAGGGAATCTAATACAAGAGAAAATATTCTATGAGCAGTACACACCACATCATCAACCAATCTGGTACATGACTACTACGTCTAGTTTGCCATCCATGTGTAACCACCTGCTCCACTGCCTCTGTTTTCTTTGTGATTATAAAATAACCCCGACAGCATGGATGGCAACCTTTAATTGATAATATTACATCATAGGGATAAATCGTGTGTTTCTCCTACTATGCAGCTAACTAAGAGATGTATGGTGAAAAAGAAAAATGAGATTAGTGTATTTATGACTTCTACATAACATATTTGCAAGACAGACAGTCTTCCCTGTCTTGCACCAAAAGCCTTATGATGTTTTATGCAAAAAGAGCTCCACCAAACTGCAGTACACAAATGGATAGCGTGAAATATACTTTTTCAACCGCTGCATGGAAGAAACACACACCTCTCACAGCAAAGTGGAAAGAAAACATACAGCAGATATGAATCCTGTGGAACAGGAAAGGATTCTCAATGCGGGTTCAACTACTTCCATGGTGTAAACTATTAACCCTTCCATAACTAGATAATGTATGTTCACATACCAATAACTGGACATATATCAATTCCACATTAAGTCTAGTCGGAAAGGCAGAAGAGAGAGAAGATGCAACCCTGTTCATTGTAATTAAACAAACAACATCTCAAGGATACATACTTATAATCCATTATAACTAGTAACTTATAATCAATTGTAACTAGTGAAAGCTACCTTCTTCGTTTGATTTGAAAGTAGGTCTCCAAGAAGCAACTCGGCCGGTGACAAACTTAAAATCATAGCCTCCAGCCCACTTCTCATCGAATTATCATTAAACTCTCCAAAGACAACTTCCCCTGTGGAAATCTCAATAGCAACAACTCCAATTTTTACATCAAACCCGCTCTCCACGCCACATTCCCTATTCTTCACCAACAAATTCTCCTCCACAACACAAGCCAGATAATTACTCTCCCCACCGAACCCCTCGTCCTTACCCCCCATATCCTCGGCCGCTTCGAGTGTGGCCTTCGTATACAAGGCCGACAACCCGCGACAGAACGGGCCTAAGCGATTCGAACCGTGGGCCTTGATAGCCGCGGTCTCGGTCTGCTTAACCACACCCACCTTGTACCCAGCATTCACAAGCCTCCTCACATGGACATTAAGTCGAAAAGTTGGTATGCTAGCAGTCATGAAGCTATGATCCACGTGAGCATAAATCCCCAGAACTCTAGCGGCCACTTCCGCATCTTCCCCAAAGAACCTATACTTGTAACCCACTTCCACCATCAAAAGAACATCCGGGTACCTCTCTTTCAGCTCCACCACCTGCTGCTCAAGCGGCGTGTACTTCTTGGAGCTCGGCTCCGGCGTCTCTTTCCTGTGGACCTTTTGGAGGAGCGAGGGCACGGGGTTTTGAGTGTGGGGCGAGAGCTTCGGTTTCTTGAGCGGGGAGGCGAGGTGGGAGGAGAGGAGGCGCTTGGCGGGGGAGAAGGAGACGACGGCGGCGATCTTCGGAGGCGGGGTCGACAGGGACGGGGAGGACGGCGGGGGGTCCGGCGCTCGCGGCGGCGGCGTCTTGGGCTTGGGCGCGAAGAAGCGCGATATCACCTGCTGCTTCTGCTTGCCCGTCATCTCGATTCGGCGGAGGAACGACGGTTTTCGCGCGCTTTTTCCTTCGCCGGAACGGCGGTTCTCGTCGGAGGGGAAGACGACGATACGACGATAGCCGGTCGCTCGCTAGAAGAAAAAGTGTTTGATGATGAGTTTGAACATTGCGAGGGGTCGGGGGAAATAGCAAATCATCGCTCATTTTTTTTTTTGGTCATAAAATCATCCGTAATTTAATGGTGCGTATAATTAAAAAAAAATTATTTTGTAATTTATTTAAAGGTAGGTTAGTTTCGCGAAAAAATCAATGATTTTCGAAAATACTTTTCTAAAAATAATCAATTACAAAAACGAAAAATAATCAATTACGAAAACTAATGAACAAAAATGTTTAGACATAAATTGTTATCGATAATGAAATACTTTTCATTAACTAATTATTTTAAATAATATAAATAATTATTTTTAAAATTATTGATTTTCGCATAAGATCAACTTTCTAACTTCCAAAGTTCATCCCCATCACTAGGAACTTATAAGTACGTCAATGTACCGTACCCCCATATTTTTGCCAATGTTATAATCTTCATATTTCTTGTTTTTATTTTAAATATTTCAAATACAAAGAAGTTATATGTATCAGATAGACTATTTGTGCAAAAATATAGGAGAATATTATTCAGTCGAT
This sequence comes from Syzygium aromaticum, assembly GCA_024500025.1. NCBI lineage: Eukaryota > Viridiplantae > Streptophyta > Magnoliopsida > Myrtales > Myrtaceae > Syzygium > Syzygium aromaticum. Next base: position 1,602,444 of record CM044895.1, read on the forward strand.
TCTAAATCTATTGTGCGGATGTCAATTTAATCATAAATTATTTTATTTCGACAATTTAGTTATAATCTTTGCGCAAAATCTCAATCTAGTCGTTTCAGTTAATTTTCATCAAATATTGCTGACGTGATGGTCCAATCTTTTCTAGCCATCCTTTGTGTCGCACTATTGAAATTCCCGAGCGAAAATTAGCCAGAATAACTATATCAAAATTTCGTACATATATTTACGATCAAATTGGCAAAATTGCAAAGTCAATAATTGAACTGGCGTTCTTCTAATAAGTTTACAACTAATTGGACAATTTTTCCAAATTGAAGCCATTAGGGAATGACCAACAAACTGTTTATTACAGATTATTTAGCTCTTGCACATAAGCCGGTCCTTACCTACGTAGCGCGAGTATTTTACTAACCGAACCTATGACAAACGTGAATTCTATAAAATTTGTTCAATGAAAATTCGAGATCAACACCATCGAGTTTGCTTAGTACGATCGTGAGATCGCGAGTGATTTCGATAAGACTCGCGCCGCATCAACTTCAAGGACCAGACAGGGAGGCCCCATCAAATTCATCTGACGCGGGCTGAAGATCCGGTTTCTGCTTGCCTTCACTCTAACTCTTGGGAAAGCCTGAGCGACAGCTCGAAGAGACGCTTCTGGCCCATGCATGAAATTTCCGAGAAAATTTCCCTAGTTTCAGCTGAACTTGTCGGTCCACTTTTATGGCTCTTCACTTGTTTATCTGCACTAATCTGCAATCTCTACTTTCCGTTTTGGTTACTGTACTATCCACTAATCCCCGTTCACCTTCGTTGCTCGAACCACAAGACGCGATTGATGGAGTGATGCGCGGAAGTTCCAAAGAAGTAACGGTTATAAGTTCCAAGAATGGGAGAAAGTATTCTAGCATGCCAATGTGTATCGACTATTATGGCATTGGTCAAAACTAAATTAGGGGCATTGGCATTTATGTTCGGTTGGAGCTTGATCATAGATCCAACCGGGGATCGCCCAATACAACGTGGAGCTCGGATGTCGTTGCCGAGCTTCCCTAGATCTGCTGCTTGACCTCGATAGCATGGCAAAGCCCGAGGTCCTAGAGCTCGATGGACATGGACAGCGGAAAATAGAGATTGAAGCTGCAAAGATATGGAGAACAAAGAACAATGAGCGGGAGACCGAGAGCCACTGGGGGCACCTTTGATCGAAGAGTGGGCGGGCCGGTGATGGGAAAATGAGGGCGGCAGCGGAGGCGTGCCGTGATTACAGGTGGAAGAGGGAGATTGGTGGAACAAGTGAAGCCTAGGGTATCTTTTACAAGATTATTACGAGTGATTAGGTGTGCGATGATAGAATACACCAATAAACGGGTGATATCAAGCTATCAACAGCCAATAGCTATTGCTCGAGCAGCAACTAATTCTTGCCGTTCCAATAAATTAGCTGCAAAATAGGTTCAAATCTCAAGCTTCTTATTGGATCTTCCGGTTATGATTGCATCGGACTTTCACGGCACTTTTCCAACAACACAACACATGAAAAATATCATGCAAAAGGGGTATAGTCGGTGCATGGCACGTATAATCATAGGAAATGATGCACCGGTCGACGATCAAAACGATTTAAACGAGCATCCACGAAAGCTAATATCACAGGACATGATTTATACGATGATAAATAAGACACGTCGCGTGAGCAACGAGGGCACTAAATTGAAATTGAGTCGGAAAATAACCAAAGCGATACACACGGAAGGTCGCACGACCTTAGAACTTGCTCAAACATCACATCCCACACGTGAAATGAGAACGCCAGAGTCCCGAGTGGGCGACGCAACGCCTTCGAATCTGAAACACACGATCGGCCTCCTCCGGACACGAAGGAAGGTCGTCCAGACATGAACACATCTGCTCGCAATAAATTCATGTGCGAGTAATTAAGGAAAAGCGATAAGCCAATACGGTCCCCACAAAAAAATTACGAGATTCTCCAGAATTTTGTGAAGTAGCTTCGTCCCGTAATTAATGACTATACGGCTTGATTTCATCAAGGATATACGGGGCAGCTGTGATTTCGTAACCCTAGACCACCTAACACGTGGACGTCGTCCTAAATCTACCTTGATCTTCGAACTGCCGTTCACCAAGCTAAGGAAGCACGCCTGGTCAGAAAGTTTTCAGGACTCCATTTCCCCACGGAGTGGCCCTAAAAGGGTAAAAACTTCCCAACTTGAAGTTCTGGCAATAACTAGGAATTATTTGGATGTACAAAGTTCGGTTTTAGCACGACACTACGTTCGCAATCCAAGAATCGAAAACTTTTCTTCGAATGCAAATGCGTTCATAACACAACAAGATCCAAATCAACATGCATAAGAGTTTATAGGGAAAATCACTAAATAATTCATGAAATTTTACCTAATATGTAATGTGATCCATGAACTTTTAATTTATTTAATTTGATCCATGAATTTTAACTCAATGTACAAGTGGTATATAAATTTTTAATTTATTCAATGTAATCCATAAATTTTTTGTATATGTTCACACCGGTCCCCGAACTATGTGAAAATGTTAAATATTGTTCTTCAATTAATTTAAGTTCAAAATATTGAACTTCAGCCCCTGAATCACACAAACGGTTCCCGAACTTTGGTCCAGTGTACAACGTAATCTCTGAACTTTTAATTTATTCTGCGTGATCTCCGAACTTTAGCTCAATGTGCAGCGTGGTCTCTGAATTTTTAATTTATTCAATGTGATCCTTGGACTTTCGATCAATATTCAAATTAGTTTATGAACTATATAAAAATATTCAATGTTGACATTGAGTCGAAATTTATGGATTATTTATGTCGTTATCTCAATATTATATCCCGTAGCAAATATAGTCTTTGGATACGTGGACTATTTTCAAAATACAAGGGAGAGAGAGAACGAGAGAGAGAGAGAGAGAGACGGGGATGGGAATACGGGAGGCTTGGCGGAGACCACGTAGCGGAGACGTGGACGAAGAGAGGGTATCCACAAGCATGATGAGGCACAAAACCAACCACCACTCCTCTCGCTTCCCCTCCAACACTCATTAATTCATTTAATGCCCCCCTCCCCCTACACATTCAAACGTCCCCTCGTTTCCCCCAAAATTTATCCAAATATCAACACTCGCGCAATCCCATCTTGGGGCTCGCCCTTTCCACTTATTTACGTGTTGGTCCTCGTCTCCACCTCGCCTCCTCTCAAGAGACAAACCAAACATGCGAAAGTTCGAAGGTTAATTCACTGAAAAATTCTTTCGTTCGAACAGATTGACCCTGACAACACTCGGTGTTATTTAACGAAGGGAACGAGAACGGCGAAGCCCATCTTTTTCTTCTAGGAAAAGAATGGCCAGAATTGATTACAAATTTGGCACCGAAAATGAAAATAAAAGAACTAAATTTTAGAATTCTCGAGTGTGGTCACCCAGGCAACTGATCTAATGCCATGATGTTTGCCTTCTCTAATTAGCCTCCCCCACCTCTCCCCCCAAAATAAAGGAGAGGGATATTTTCTAATGGGAATTTCGAAAGGAAAATGCCAGTGGGTCGTCAAAGCCATCCACAAGATATATTCTCAGTGGCATTATAGTAATTAAGAGGAAAGTCTAGAGCGATAGTCACACGTACCAAGAAAGTTGGAATTCCGTGACTGCCCAAAAAGAAAAGTACAAGACGGAATAACTAAAACCCTTGTATTTATCCACATCATCAAAGCTATCAAAGCTATCAAAGTATCAAATTGTGGAGTGACGAAAGGAAATCTTCAGAGCTTGGAGGGTTCCATGAGTCTATCCTCACGCATTACTTTATGCAATCCTTTGATTGGTCCAAAGCCCCGCAACCCTCCAACCACATCATCTCTACCACAACCCGTACCTCCATCGCCTCTTTTGTATGGGCTATGAACAACTTGTTACAACCCCAGAAATCACGAGAAATTACAAGAAACGAAGAAGAAGCAGCAGCAGCAGAACAAGGAGAAGCAGAAGAAGAAGATCAAAGGAAGGAGAGTCAAGAAAACATAGAGAGAAGAGGATGTCAAGATCGAGAACTCTTCATCACGCCTCAGCTTGAGCTGCCCCAGGAAGACGGAGATCAAAGGAAGGAGAATCAGGAAAACATAGAAAGAGGTGGAGGTCAAGATCAAGAGCCCAACATCGCCCCTCGGCTTGAGCCACCCCAAGAAGAAGAAAGAGCGAGATGTGAGTGGGACTTCCATCTCTCTGCGGTCGTCTCCTCCGCCGCCGCCTCCTCTTCCGACACTCTCGGCGTGATCGAAATTGACCCGCCTGGCGCGCTCATCGCCACTGGCGGGATTGCACGGAAGATCAGGATTTACAGCTTGAGCTCTCTGGTGCCCCAGGAAAGTGACCTAACAACAACTGCATTTTCGGAGCATTCCAGCGCCTGCAGCTACTACATATGCACTCCGGCCAAGCTGAGCAGCCTCAGGTGGCGGCCCGGCTCAGGCAGCCGGGTCGTCGGGTCTGGCGACTATGATGGGGTTGTCACGGAGTATGACCTCGAGAGGCAGGTGCCGGTGTTCGAGCGTGACGAGCACGGCGGCCGACGGATCTGGAGCGTGGACTACTCGAGCTCAGGCCCAGCCGTCGGGGCGTCTGGGTCCGATGACGGGACAATGCAGCTCTGGGATCCCCGCTGTGGTGACGGCGGGAGGTGCCTTTCCATGGTGCGGCCCGGGGAAGCGGGTCGGAGTACTGCCGTATGCAGCGTCGAGTTCAGCCCGTTCGACGGCGTGACTTTGGCCGTCGGGTGCGCGGACCGGAGAGCCTACACATATGACCTGCGCAACATGTCGGGCCCGGTCCGGTTCTTCGATGGGCATGCGAAGACGGTGACCTACGCCAAATTCCTCGGCCTGCACGCGATGGTGTCGGCGAGCATCGACGGCTGCCTGAAGCTGTGGAGCGTGGCGGACACATGTGCAGTCCGCACTTATCGGGGGCACGTGAACACGCGGAGCTTCGTCGGGCTGTCCGTGTGGCCAGACGGCGGGTTGATCGCCTGCGGCTCAGAGAGCGACCAGGTGTTCGTGTACGACGCGAGGTGGGGCGAGCCCATCTGGGCCCACCGGTTCGGGAGCGGGTTCGTGAGCAGCGTGTGCTGGAAGCAGGCTGGCTCGGACAGGTGCACGCTCGTCGCCGGCGGGTCGGACGGTGATTTGCAGCTCTTTGTGGGCGCGAGGAAGTCATCATCATGAGGACGATCGTCCCTATGTATAATTCTTCCCTTGAAAGGCTCGGAAATGATACAAATTGGTGAGTGAGAAAAGAATAGAGGCCATTCATTTTTCAATTTTCTCTTTACAGCTTATCAGTAGATGTTAACATTATTTCCATCTATTTCTTCGATGGATATGGTATTCTTCTTCATTACATTATCCATAGATGGTTCTTTCCATCGTTCTAGAGACTGGAATCTTATCCTGTTGGACACACATTGAAAACGATGTTGTCAGGTTCCTTCTGTTTGCTTTCTTCTTCGTCTGAACAAGATTTTTTTTCGTTTTTTCCATCTTTTGTATGCCTAGGAATTGTCATTCATCTCGTTTCCCTGGAAAGAATGGATAAGATTCTGATCAGAACTCGTTGGGCAGCTTCCGCTTCATAAGCTGATGATTCTTCACAAAAACCTATTTCCCGTTCTGTGTCTCGAAAATTTGTTTCTGCTGTCTTGAATTGAACCACAATCAAATCAAACCTATGGCCAGTTTCCGCAGGTCGTAGTTTCTCTAATCTTTACGTAACATAACCCCGTTTCTTGATCTAAGCTACTAAATTAGTGAAATTTAGTTAGAAGAAAAAGCGTTTTGTGTCTGAACTGGTAAGATTTCTTAATTCAAGAATGCGATTGTTTTATTCATTCAATGCGATAAATTGTTTTCACTAATTAGAAGTTCTACACGAGCATATACAAGAACTACTTGCGGATACTATTCTTAGGTAACTTTGCACTTGCAAGTGGCAGACTATTTTGCTAAATTGGTTACTTTGACTTGTATATGGTATACAACAATTTCATCATTTTAGGAAGAACCGTTTCACTTCCGTCAATTTTGTATCAAGCTTCTGTCGTTAATGCAAGAGAATACAGCTCTACAAAGGGAGAAGTGCATCCATTGACAACAGCAGAGAAAGTTCCTTATATACATGTATTGTTTTGAAAAGCTTAATGACATCCTCAATCGAATTGTAATTCAAATGTGTGGGATACTGTGATTACAGAGCCTGTGCAGTTAATATTTATCCGTTTAAGAAATATTGCTATGGTCGTAAGGGAAGGAGAAAAGTTATCTTTAAAGGAGGATTTAAATGTGTGGAATGTTGCCTTCTCCATAGATATTTGATTCAAAATTTCGATTATGTGCTTATCAATATCTCAATGATGCTTGCATCGTGTGCATTTATGAATGTCTCTCGGTTATTGACAGCAATAGTGAGTCTCTTAAGTTGAAAATGAGATGTTTATAAGATTGGTTTGGGTAAGAGAAGTCTTTCTATTGAGATACACGTGTGAGTTATGTTAGAAAAAGTCCAAATTTAAAATATGCAAAGAAAATCTCTACTTCTTCATGATCATTAATTTGCATTTTCTAGTTCTATATTTAGAGAAATTAATTTTAAATATACATAGTGCACATGCAAACTCTTAAATCTTTTGGAGAAAACTTTATCAAGTGTTAGAATATTTGAATATTAAATTACACTTTCATCTAACAATTTGAACTTTTAGAACAAAGTATTAGAGCAATAAATTTGGAGTTCAAATATTTCCAGGCCCTTATTGGTCTCTCCAATGACATTTTTCCATTATTTTTCATTTGTTTGGTTATTAAGGGAATTGATTTAGGAAAATAGTAAATTTTCATTTATTTGGTAATTTAGGAGAAGTGATTTTCTTTTTGCCAGAAGGGGAAGTTATTTTCCTCAATCTAAACTTGTTATTTTCAATTCATAGAAGACGTTTTCTGCAGATCGATTAATTTTCCCTGGTCCAAATACCGGAAAGTCGAAAAATGATTTTTCAAAAAGAGTTTTTTTATCCGAACAAACTGATCCTCAATATCATGCTTTCATGTTACCTCTACTGTTATCTGAGCGTTGATTTGCATCTTTTTTCGAAACAAAGAATGATACTGTTCATCCCAGCAAAACAACATGAAAAAGATCTTGGCACAATTGAGATCTGACGTACCAGCCAAATGCGGTACCTTCGCAAATCATTCGTACTTTAATGTCTCCACTCAACAAAGTTCTAATCATTATTAACAACATTCCTGCCTTTACCTATATGCTCTCTAGCTGGATAAGTCCGGGGCAAGTGAAGTACCTCACTAATGGCATAAATTTTTTTAGGTGCGTTTAGTTCAACATTTCCAAAGGACCATGAGCCTTCAAAGGCCTATTTGCGAATTTGAGGTGCTCGATAACATAACCCCAAATTCCTTGGGACAAAATTTAGCATTTCCAAAACCCCAATCCACATTGTAACTTATATCACCGAAGGTCGACGATGATTGCGGGTCTTTTAGGCGACATTTGGAGGGTCGTTAAGTCTGTCAAGCGAGATATGGAAGTTCAAGGGTAGCCAGGGCTCACCAAGGGTCGCAAGTCAAGGGTTGCAAACGGTTGTGCGAGGCTCGTCATGGGTCACCAACCTTCGCCTGGTTACCTCAGGTCACTTGCTCAACGCTCACTTGAGGCTTGCCTGGTGGACGCTCGCCCAAGGCTCACCGGTGCTTGTCAATGCTCACCGCTGCCTCGTACAAGGCTCGCAGACTTCAATAGCCATGCCCTCTATTTTTTCCCAAAAAATGTTTTTCACTTCAGAGTTGCTTTGCAAAAAGTTCACCAAAAGTCAATTCGCCAAACGGTATTTACTTTGAGTAAATACACTTCGACTCAAAGATCACTGAGAAAATAACTTTGCATTTCCACGAAGCTCTCCTAAACTCTGCCTTTGACCATAAGCGATATGAGATAGATTGTAATTGTGATTGTGGCGTTGCGCATAAAATCCACCTATGAACAACTATTCCTTCATCAGTCAGCTAATCTATCCATCTTACAAAAACATTTTTTGTTGCCAAATTGATAGAGTTCGAGTTTAGGTTTCCGAATTGTTAAGAGCTCGAATATTGATGTACGTGTGAAGTGGCACAAAGTCATTCCAATAAGAACCTAAAAGGCCCTTAATCTGACTTAGCAATGATTTGATTCACAAATAGTAAGTTTCACATATTTTAAGCATAGCAAAAATTTGATTCATAGATTGTAAATTTCACATGTTTTAAGCAAAACCTTCCCCTCTTTTTGGTCAGCAACATGCTCTAACATTGACTGATGCACTTTTGCTTATGCGTGCAATAACAATGGCTAAAGAATGGTTATGGCATCCCACACGCACAGCGACAAAGGGCTTAAAAGAAGTATGCGAAAATGCTTAGTTGGGCTTCAACGCATTTTGAGAGCCTAGCCTAATTAAACCCATTGGAAGAAGCCCAGCCCACAGGATTAAAAAGAGACAGAGGAGATTAGGTACAAACTAAATATTATGCCATTCAATGATCCTCACAGACCAATATGCCTTTAGACCAACACCTACTTATCATCTAAAATTTATCACCTTGCATATTCTAAGAGCTGTGCAGTTTTTGTTTAGCTAATGGTGTTTAGCACTTATAAGCTAATTTAGGAGCAAGTATCCACCCAAAATAGATAGGTGTCTCGATTAGTCCCGCGGCAATTACAAATGGAAAATGACTTGAATATGCTATTTTATTCGATATTATTTTTTGTATGCATTTGTGAGACTACAAATAATTAAAGATGGGAAATTTTAGTTACCCCTATTAATTGGGATGGATCTTACTCTTTTGGCATAAAAAATAAAACTTGTGAGCATTTCACTTACTGCTCTTTTGTTATTGTATGAGTACTTGGTCTACCTAAAGATAAATGAAACCAAGGCCCTACTCATGTTAAACGTGACTTACAAATCCTATAAACAATTCTCAAGCTGCTATCCATTTGGTATTGACTATATCATGATATGATATGATATGATTCGTTACAATGTGCTCCTTGTGTATAAATACTATTCATCACATGAGGATTCTTATATACGTATCCACTGCAAGACTACTTGCTGGTGCACACGACAGTATCAAACTATAGTATACGTATCTTGAGACAGCATAGACTGAAGGCTTCAGGTCAACTCAACAATGGAAGTTGTCTTGTCTGATGAATATTTATGGAACACGTCTTTGCCGTTATCAATTTGATAATGATGGTTGGTGGGGAGTATGGTAGTTGACATTTGAAGCTGCTTCTGCTCCGACCTGTAGGAGCTCGAGTCGTCATTGACTAGGGCTAAAAGAAACTGGTCACAGTACATTCACTGATTATGATCAACAGTACAAGAAAATCATATCGAAGTAGAACGACCGCGGGGTTTTTTTTAAAAAAGACTTCCAGATCATATGAAGAGGAAAACGGCAGAGAAGCGACGTTGAGATGTAAAATAACTCTACAAGATAATATAAGTCCAGGTCTCTGTCAACTTACCTAACTGAGTCTAATAATGCCCCTAGTTTCAAGCTATCTTCTCCCTTGACTTATTCTAAGATCAAAGTCTTCCCTTCCTATAGTCCGTGGAACTAAAGTTCTGAATATATAAGATCGGAAAAATTATCTAAAAAGTCATAAATTTATTGTATTTTTATCAATTTAGTCCTAAACCTTTTAATTATGCCAATTGAGTCCATCCAACAAATTTTGGCCGAAAATCGTTGATGTAGATGCTGACCGTTTTACATGACATGGCCAGTGTATACGATTGACGCTAATGTGTACATTTTTAATGATATTTTTTTTAATTTTTTTCCTTTTCTTTACTTTTTCTTTTTTTCCTTAGACTTAAGGCCGACGAGGGCTGGGACATCCTTGCCCGGGGGTAGAAAGGGTCGTGTAGCCCTCGCTTGGCTAGATTTGGCGAGGGCATTGCGGTCGTCAACAAATCTAGGAGAGGGGCTGTGACGCCCTTGCCTAGTGCCGGCAGGGGCATCTTGGCCCTTGTCGGCTTTAAGTCCAAGAAAAAAAGTAAAGAAAAAGGAAAGGAAAAGAAATTATTAAAATATGTCCACGTTAGCATCGGCTGGTGTTCACGTTAACGATTTTAGACAAAATTGGCCAGATTAACTGAACTGATAAAACATGAAAATATTTAGGACTCAATTGACACAATTGAAAATTTTTTAGTACTGAAATGACACAATTGAAAAATTTAGTACTGAATTGGTACAAGTATAATAGATTTAAGATTTTTTTAGTAATTCTGCTATCGTTTGTGTTGGTATGAAGGATATTTCTTGATGGAAACCCTACGACCAAACACCTGTGCATCGTCTTTGACCCGTCGCACATTCTACTCTCTCTTGATATCTTAAGCTTCTAAAAATAGATTAAGATGGTGATCTTCTCCCCAACATTCCTGGTTAGAGAGTTTTTATTGTTGAGTTCTTTGGTCAAACTTAAATGATGGTGATGTATATTTGTAACGCGCTAATAATCATAGGATAGGTTTGAGGAAGTTTCCATCAACAAAATGGAGGCAAACACGACTTATGTATCGCATGATCTATATTTGTGGAATTATCTCATTTTGAATGCATAGAAATCTCTTGGCTTTTACTTTAACCTTTCAAATTAGAGAACCTTTAACCTTTTATTCTTTCTACATAATTGCTGTTCACTTTAATATTATAATTACACGGTTCCGCAAGTTTGTTTTTGAATGATTTGTGCACATAAAAGCGTATCGATATAGCCCATGCTAAAATCTTCAAACTTTTTGGCCCTTGATCAAGCATTGACAGAAAAAAAAAAGGATCTAAAGTTATGGAAGAGTTGTTAAAGAAACTCTCATTCTAATCCAGTGGTTTAATTAATCAGCCCCAAAGCAACTTTGGTTACCAAAGAATGATTCTTGGCTCCGTTTATTTTGCAGAAAATAAACGATTTGAAAAATATTTTTTTAAAAATAATCGCTTATATCGCTTGAAATAATTAATTAACAAATTTTTTTTCATTATTGACAGCAATTTATATCTAAACATTTTTCTTGAATGATGGAAATTTTTTTTTTCATTCATTTTTATAAATGATACAAACAAATATTTTTAAGAAAATATTTTTTAAATTATTTATTTTTTGCAAAATAAATAGGGCATTGTTTTATTGATGTAACGTTTGTTTTTTTTTTTTTTTTTTTTTCTATTCCCTCTTGGGCATGGTTTTGGGACCAAGGGGACAAGACTGTACAGCTGTTGGTCATCTTCAGACCGAATCAAATTCGATAATCACTATAATTAAGAGGCAAGTGTGTCCTAATCCTTTATCATCCTTTTGGACTATTAGAGACACACATGCCTCATCATCACTTGGTCAGCCATTAATGTCCTGGTTATATAATGGGACGAAGACCCTCATGGCACATTGCTTAAGCACCATGGCGTATTTGCTGAGTCACAACTTGTTCTTAACTGTCGTTAATTATGATTATACCAAGTAATCTTACACATGCTGACACTTTGGCACTTATATAAATACTAAGGAATGCATTTTTCAATAATGCTTAGGCACATGGCCCTGCTTAAATGGCCAGACGGCTCACATCTCATATCTCATTTTCTTTAATCATCCGCGTGCCGAATCCAACGAACAAATTTCCACAAATTAGGAAAATAGAATGAATAGGACTTCCCATCAGTGGTTGGGGACTAGTTGATTAACCTAGATCTTTTTTTTCTTGGTATTATAATCAACTCAGAGTTTTAAATGCGAAGACAAGTGTAGATACAATTGTTTAGTACTGCATTGTCATCTGCGATCCATTTTGCTTGCTCGATCAACATCTACATTGTGACCGACCAATAATGCTTGTTAAAGGGCGGACTCTACCACTTTGTGCCAAAAGAACGGATTTCTTTCCTTTTTGGTAAATTTCTGGAGGAGTTGGCGCATGCGCGCGCACATGCGCGCGCGCGCGCGCGCACACACACACACACACACATATATATATATATATATATAAGCAAGAGGAGATATCAATCACCTGATTTTTCGGTAATTTATTAGTAACTTAGAAAAAACTTTTTGTGAAACGACGGATTCTTTTCGACAATATGCAAAGAACCAAATGTTTTTTTATCTTTAAAACCCAGTAAATTTATCAAGTCTTGAGTGAATTTATTGATATTCGATTGAGTGAATTCCCAACTTCTTTCCAATTACATTATTAATTGGTTTTGGGTTACAAACTCTCATTTGGAGATCTCTCATCCTAAATTAACAACTTTGTTATCATTTATCGATTTTTGCTTGTCTTTCTTATAAACGCCTCAATTTTCTCAACTAGTATATGAATTTTCTAACCCTTATTTGTGTAACTTACCAACTTTTCTTTCATTAAGTTAACAACAAATTTTGATGGGCCGTGCTTTTTCCACTCCCATCATAGCTAAAACACTTCATATTACAGTGTTTTGACAATATTAACCCTTGTGGGTCCCATCTTTTTTAAAAATTCCTTTTTGTTTGGTTGTGGTGTCTCCTTTGTTTTCTTCTTTTCTTTTTTTTTTTGTGGGTCCCATTTTCCTCTTTTGTTACTTCTCTCCATTTTCCTCCTTCGTTATTTCTCTCTGTAAATTCTTAAATTTGGTCATGGTTCAAGCATTGGTGGTATATGTAAAAAAAAAAAAATCTCTCTTTTGTGGACTTACCTGTCACTTGTCGTCCAGACCACATCAAAGTCATTGGTTTTTCAATCGTTGGCCGGAGTTTGATAGCATAGCTCCCGCATTGAACTTTCAGTCTATCAGGACACAGGGATTCGAACAATTGACTGGCAATAGGGCCACCTCATTGCATAAGGGCTTGGATTTAAGAGTTGAGTTCACAATCACCTCTTTAGTCCTCTCAATCACTAGCGGCGGCAACTTGGTAATTAAGATTGACGCGAAAGTAGGAGAGACCGCAAGAGTGAGGAGGGGCAAATCCTTGCTAATTGCATTTTTGTTTGCGTAAACAACTTAGTGAGAGCGGGAGATTTGAGCCATGTATTTGGTGGCTGGTAGGGGATGGGGAATTGGTGATAGTAGTGACAATTAGCACCAAGAAGACAGACAAAGAAGTAGAGATTGTTTATGAGCTTGATGAGTTTTTGGACGAGGGCTTCAGCTCTTGGATTTGAATCTTTAATGGTGTTTTTTCTTGTCTTTGTGATTGATCAATCGAAAAGTTTGATTCGAAATGGGATAATTCAGATTTGACATGAGATGGAAGAGGACTAGTCGGGTGAAGAGGAGGTTTTTGCAAATCTAGGCTTCAATACAAATTATTGACATGAGAGGGATGTTTTAGAAAAAGAGAGTACAGAGAGAAAAAAATGAGAAGAAGGAAAGTGGGCCTACCAGAAAAGAGAAAGAAGAGAAGCAGTTGAAGAATGCTTAAAAAAAATGAGAGCCACAAAGGTTAATATTGTCAAAATATTATAAGAGGGAGTATTTTTTTTTGGTAAGGATAAGAGGGAGTATTTTAGTTATAGTAGGAGTGGAAAAAGCGTGACCCATTTTGATTTATCAAATCTCATTTGTGTTGCTTGTCGACATTTGTTTGAAAAAAAAATTGCCAACTCTTTTTAGAAACTACCAACCTTAGTTGGAATAATTACCAAATTTTTCTTTGATTAAGTGACCAATTAGTATTGCATTATGAACTCATATTTGAGCTAATTACCTACGTTCATTTGACTTTTGTCCAATTACCAATTTTTAGTATCTTTGTCAATAAAAAATAAGCCTTCTCTTTTATTGGACAACTTTTACTTACTCTTGTTACTAACAGTTTTTTTACCCTTACTAATACTTGTTAGGTAGTGTCAGGGAAATCAATCAGAAAATATTAGTGGCACGTAAAAACACATTTGTAGCCACAACTCATGTTCGAAATATACAAAAATGAGACAATTCTCTCTTCCGCATATTCTTAATCTCTCTTCACCTAATAATATCCAGCGATTTAGATCTGTGAGGGAATCCTGCACACGCAATATTATCAATTAAATCATAGACAAGATTTCTTTATTAAGCCCCATTCATGTACCGATTCTTGGTCTTCTCAACTTTTCTTCACGTATGGACAATCTTGTCCCGTCAGTCTTTTAACTCGTATGCGAAGGGGGACGTTACATCATTCCACATTTCTTGTCCACAATAATTTTTATTAACTTCGTATCAAATGTGATGTATATTACCCAATAAACGTAAACTTTCTAAAAATTCGATGTCTTTACTTACGTCGATTTGTGATGACGAGAGAGAGGCTACACCGCCGCTGGGCCTTTTCCTTTCGCACCTTGTTCCATGTACGTGTCATAGTTAACACTAATTAGGATGTGCGTAAAGAGAAAGTTTTGCATGTATCCGCACATCTGAATCTAGTCCATCTTAATATTCAGATCATGCGAGTCTTGTACTAGAACCACAACATTTATTATCTGAGAATCACTCAAGGGTGGTGGCCATGACGAGCCTCCCAAAGGTCCATCTCCAAGGTGTGATCCTGTCTTTTTACTGTATTCCTAAAACTCCTATAGAAAGACAACCACCCAAAAATGCCCCTCTTCTTTGAGGCTAGTATGTGCGTCAAAAGTAAGTTTTGTATGCATCTCGCACATTTGAGTCCATTCTATCTTAATTATTAGATCATGCGAGTCTTATACGGGATCTGCAACATTTAATGTATGAGAATCACTCAAGAATGCTGGCCGCCACCAGCCTCCCTAAGGTCCATCTCCGAGGTGTATCCGATCTTTCTACTCTTGTCCTCAAACTCCTATCGAAAGACAACCACCCAAAAATTGCCCCTCTTCTTAGGGGCCACTCTTGAATGGATTCATACAAATCATATGAAGATTTTTAGTCTGCAAATTGATGGTGACCATGCTTTAAATTTCGATGGAAGGTGCCATCACCAAATACCGACAGCACAGTAACCGTTCCAGGACGTTAAATAATGTGATCGCCAAACTAATAAAAACAAAACCACCGTCACCACCACCACCACAATGATATTGTTAAGGGAAAAAGACAATTTGCAGTGAAAATCGAGAATAAGTTGGTAGGAAGAAAAGGACTGAGAGGGAGAGAGCTTTTCATACAACCCTCATAACCTATGGAAGAGACGCGCTTTATATTAAGCCCCATTCATCTTATTATATGAATCGCTCAGCAATATATGTATACACACACACACACACACACACACACACCTATGCCTTATTGCCTTAATAAACTTTAGGTATGATGTCCGACTCCATTATATATTGCAAACACTATTTATTAATTCTTCAAGGACCTATAAGATCTTTTGTTAACCTTAAACTCTTATTCTTTAGTTGTAGAATTCTTCCACAAGGTTAGCCATGCCGACACTTATAATTTTGTTTTGTTAGACTAAATACTTATTGGATTTCTTATTTTTGCGACTCGGCCGTGTGACTTTTTGGTTCATTAGTCACTTCAACCAACATTGATATGAATAGTTATATGTAGCTTTAGAAATTAGATAGCTATCCAAATCAACAATGATCGGCATGGGTTTTGTAACCAAAAGGTTACTCAGCCTGTATTGTATATGACATGTCGTACTTATTATGCGTGTCTTAGTAAGATTTACATACCATGTAACGAAGGGACTCGTGAGAATATTAGATGGGAGAGAATCAAGTTAAATTACATACAAAAGTAGATAGAGAAAATCATGTTGTGTACACAAATGTGACGTATATACTTGTTCGTCGCATTGTGATGTTGGTTTCTGAAAATAAAACATTAACTTGCGGTGTGCATTTACATTCTTTTTACAAAGTGGTCCGTATGCTTGACCAAAAGGAGGGGTATATCCTTGGAACAAGGCTGCAGCTATGAAGCTTATTTGGTTTTTGGTCGTTGACTCAGGCTTATCTGTTAAAGCAGAAATGTTTTTAGCAGGTTGTTCCTACTGTAGTACAGATAGATTGCAGAAGTGAAATCCTTCTTTGAATGACGTTTGCCTTCTCTGTGGATCTTTCCCTGAATCTAGGGATCACTTTCTATTTTCTGAGTGTCCTATTTCTTGTGAAGTCTGGAGCTTGCTTTATAGATGCTGTGGTATTCAAAGAATAAGGCAGAGTTGGAGTGTACGAGTTGCAGTGGATCTGTGCTAGTTGGAAGGGGAAAGCCATTACTAATGATGCTTGCAAGATTGCATGGTGTGCTGTTGTTTACGTCATCCGAAATCTGGAGCTTGCTTCATGATGAAAGTTTTCTTGTTTCTAGTAGTGGCATTATCTCCAGGGTCAAATGTGATGTTTCGTTTAGGTCTTGGCAGCATCCAAAGCGGTAATTTGTTGAGTTCAATTTCGGGTAGGCAAATCTGTGGTAACTGGAGACTCTTGACCTGAGTTGCTGTATTTCTTGAGTTTCCATTCTAATCCTTTCTGTCATTTGTAGCAAGATTCTCCAGCTTTGTTTATTTCTGTCACTTGCTTATTGTCTTACCACATATAGTTCCATCGAAGCGTTTGGCTAATTATTATTCGACAACGAGGAGGATTTTAATCAGTTCATATCAAGGAGTGTGAAAAACATGCTTGGCTTAATTTGGGTTAGCGTGACCAAAGGGTTCATTCTCTCAATGATCGACAAGTCAATGACAGTTAGTACTAACCATAGAATCGCGCCTTTTCTTATTTAATCACGCTCAGCATATGATATGCTATTAAATAATATTGTCTGAACCCCAAGCAAAGCATTTTTCTACCATTCGCCAGATGAACACATGATGCACGATGGAATTTTTTCTTCCACAAATCTCTGGAATCTCCACATCTTCTTCTTTTCATTCCCATTCGAACCCAACTTGACATGTATGAATTGCGTCTTGTTAATGGTCAGGTTTGATTTGGTCTGCTGTCCATAACTTAATATAGATGTTGGGGGATACTCTAACCCAGTTTGTTGTTACGAATACATTATGGGGAAAAGAATACCCAAATGAAAAACATACATTTCAGTGTCTAGATAATCAATCATAGAGAAGAGAAAACAACCTTATATAGGAAAGTCTTTGACAAATTGTGTAGCCGAATAGGACAAATTTAAGTGCGCCTATACATCACTATTCATTTCGTGGAAAATGAGATGAATTTGAAGGCAATAAAGAATGGTTGCTTCTCTTTTGGTTGACGGTGGGGTTTTGTCAACTCTCCTAACTGAGTCAATAATTTCTTCTCCAGCTGTTACAATTAGAAGATATGGGTGTCAGTAAGGCTACTCATAGGGTAAACACTCGCATAAAATGAAAGTTGTAAGACTTTTGATTGGAGTTGGAGCTGTAAATCATTTGTCAATCCCTGACGAAAAATCTTTCTAGAGAAACTACCGACATTAGGTACACAAGTGACAACACATCGGGTAGGGCTCATTTGATAGATCGCGTGTGGCGGACAAGAAGAACTACAGTGTTGGAGCTATATAAAATTTTTTTTATGGCACTTTCTAATGGGCATAGTTGGTATTTGGTGCAAAGGTTTAGTACTCATTGTCAAAATTGGCAAGTATAAGAATTATAGGACTGAAATGATAATTTTTCCTAGTGAAACGAGTTAAACCAGCGTTTGGTAGTCCTGAATTGAGTCAGGATAGAATAACAAAATATTTTATCTGGTGTTTGGCGATGTCCTCTGGACCACATAAATTCGGATATACTTAGATAAAATACCATATAAGAAATCTGAGCTAGGGCGTGGGATAATCTTGACGGGATAATTTTTTTAAAAAAATAACTTATCTATTTTCTTCCAACAATGGATTGATGGAGTGACGATCCGACTTCACTTGCTACCCCACAACCGATCATCATCATTTTGACCATCGTGCAATTGTCATTGCCTCTAACCATTGTCGATTGTCATTGCTGTTCGACCGATCATGCTCCGATGATTGAGAGTGAAAATGAGAAGTTATACATCACATGTCCATCACTATCGAAGAATTTGAATGCTTTCATGAGTGCACCGAATCCATTGAGGTCATCATCCACAATAGAGGCGTGTCTGCGCTCGTTACTTGTTGTCCCAGTGCTGTCCACTGGTGGATCTCCGTTCACCTCCTCTTTGCCCTTCACTACCCTTAGATCGTCGCTTTGATGTCAAGTGAAACCTGAGCTTTGTGCATGGCATCCACCACCCCATCACCACCCTTCACATTTACATCAAACATTGCTGCCTCATCTACCAGATCGCTGCAGCCACTACCACCCCCGGTCGCTCCGTAACAACGTCGGCAACCTGAGGCTCATCTTCGCCGATGTCTAAATCACCTATGATACGGTGAAGCTTAGCGAGGACTACAATTTGAAGGTAGCGATGGTGCTAGATCTAGCAAAATTGGTGGTGAAGGAGACGAATCGGAGCAACCTGAAGAGAGCGGGTTTGAGATGATGGTGAGGGAGCTCGAACGGTGAGATTTGGATATTGCCGGAAATTGGGCCAGGCAAGTGAGATTTTCAAATATTTTCAAAAAATTTAATCATATCTTGGATTTTACCAAACATGTGATACTTGAAAGATTTCTAATCCCATATTATCCTATCTCACTCCAATTCAAATTCGGACGACAAAACGCAGTAACTTGCGCCAAGCTTTCTTAAGGGTAGACAACATCACATTCTCAGCCTCGTAGTCATTGAATTGATATTTTCCCAACTCGTGAGCTTACTTTTTAAAATTGTTATCGCGGGAAATCGGTTGATGTTTTCTAGAAATATCTCTGACGCATATCCTAAACATTAAACCCATCTTCTAGCTCCCATACCATGCTCACCTTCTAAGAGCTATTCCATTTTCTTTGGAGTTGATATTTTTCCCAACTCATGAGCTTACTCTTTTTTAAATAGTTACGACCAACATGGAAGCGTGAACAAATCGAAAGGAAGCGACCAAGAAGTACAAACTGCACAAATAAAACCTAAACACAAGGAATTTATGAGGTTCACTACATATAGAGAGATCGACGGAATTGGCCCTCTATAATCGGTAAAGATGAAATATGTTCGCTCAATCATACTCACTCACAAGTGGATCTCAATCTTAGATTAAACCCACACCCACAATAATCAATCACAAGAGAGAGTTTTCTCGCTTTTGGATAACTACTCTCAATACTTGTGCCTCTCACAAGTTTCAAACAATGTTAAGCACACGCGCTAGACACTAGAGAGCAAGCTCAACAACATATTTACATGCAAATACGTAATAGCCCTTCTTTACGCCAACATAAGACTTCAACAACAATAAGGAAAAGATGTCTAGCGAGAAACTAATTTCTCTTTTTTTGCATCAGCCACGGTTCTGTTGGCTATAGCTCAATTAGGACTTTCCTAGTACCGTCGGGTTTCCTTGCAATTTTAATTGTGCCTCCGATTTCAAATCAATTGGGATAAATTTCGAACCATAATCAACATGAAATAAGAACTATTCCCCCGGCGAAGCACGTGTGCTATTCTGTTTTCTTTAGTAGCCTCCACCTCGCCTGGACATAGCTTCCATATTCAAGCACAAAACACAATCCCACACAATTTCAAGGACCTCGTTTTCAATACAATCACAAAGATTGTTTAAGGCGGTTGCTAACTAACCTTATTTGACTTAGCTTAACGAGTACTTCGATCAGTCGTTCGCTAAATCTGCTAAATTTTTAAAGTATAAATCCACGTAGTATGGAACAGTGAAAACACGAGCTTTAAATAAAAACAAGACAAAAGTGAAAGTAAAACTTTACGGTCACAGTCATGATCAGCAAGGTCAAAAAGTTGAGAGGTAACATTGACATTTTGATAGATGACAGATGTCGAAAGGCACTGTGTTTCCAAACACAAAGAAGACAAGCCCATTATTGTATGGACACTTTCATTTAATTAAGAGGGGACTTGCAACAACTCCCTCTGCTTTAAATATCACTAGCCCTTATGTTCGGATTCTGCAAGCACCAGGAACACTGCAAATACTCATCTCTCTTTCTCTCTCTCTCGAAGTTTCTGTCAACATCCGAGAGTCTCATTGACTCTCAAAATTATCTTCCTGGGAGCATAACGTTATGGCATTGAAGTCATCAGAAAGGCCAAAACCCAAGCACAGGAAGGGATTGTGGTCACCTGAAGAAGACCAGAGGCTCAGGAACTATGTCCTCAAGCATGGCCATGGTTGCTGGAGCTCTGTCCCCATTAACACCGGTAAGTTTTCATGATATACTTCTTTATCATATACTGTATAAACATGAAATTCTAGTGTCCAATGTATGACTAGGCAAATTTAATAGAGCTTGTAACGTGATTGCATTGCCTTATAAATAATTTGGAAAGCCACGCACTGGCCATAGCTAGTTAGCTATATGAAGTATGCATTGCTCGAGGAAAAGAGTGTTTTTTGTTTTCAACGACTAGATCAACTAGATGATTGTTCATTTTATTCACTCTTTTTCGGGTTGAACTATGCATGCGAGCTGTATATATAAGGTTCGTGATATATGTACGAATGTGCAGGCTTGCAGAGGAATGGCAAGAGCTGCAGATTAAGGTGGATCAATTACTTGAGGCCTGGCCTAAAGAGAGGCATGTTCACTGTGGAAGAAGAGGAGATTATTTTGTCCCTTCATCGCTTGATAGGCAACAAGTAAGCGCAACAGCTTAATGACCTAAACAATTATGAGAGCTTAAGTATTTAACCAGTGTATAATAAAGCTTTTAGCAAGTTCTTAATTTTTGTTTGAAGGAGTAAGTGAATAGTGATGAGGGATATGTTTGTCTTTTTGTGGGTTAGGTGGTCCCAAATAGCTAAGCATTTGCCAGGAAGGACCGATAATGAGATAAAGAATCACTGGCATTCTTATCTTAAGAAGAGGGGGGCAAAAAAGACCGAATCATCATCATCCTCATTAGATGCTTACCACCATGCCCAAAGTCAATGTACCAATTCCGACAATGTGGAATCTTCGCTTCCTCCAGATCAAATCCCCTCATCAAAGGAACAAAAGGAAAAGGCATCGTTTGACTTAACGAGAGACGGCCCACGCAGCTTCTTGCCCATGGTTTTCTTCGCGGAGTGGCTGAATCAAGATGATCAAGGGAATAACGTTCCGAACTACGGCGCTGCTTTCGATGACCGCTCAAATCTTCAGGACCCACTTGTGCATGATTTGTGCACAAGCGATTTTAGAAATTCCTACGGTGGTGAATATGTTGGTAACGACCTAAGTAATGGGTCTGCTAGTGCAAGCGCGAGCGACATGTATAGTTCACAGTTGAAGTTGGAGATGGATCAGGTTTCGGGAGGTGATTATTACTTGGATTATTTCTCTGGGGATGACATTTGCAGTCAGTTCAACATGGGCAGTGGTGTAAACGTGACGATGTACACATGAGGGCCGGGGGGGTTGGTGGTTAATCTTTATATTTACATGGAGCATGCATAAAAGAATAATTTGTCCGTAGGTAGTCAAACTTTTTTTTTTTTGATGGTGTGTTTTCGTCAATGAAAGTGCATGGCATACCCAAAAAAAGGTACCGCCTGTAAGTTACAACAGAACCCTTTCGTCTGAAATCATTTTAATAAACCCGGGCAGGTTAAAAGGAGTGAAGCTTCTTATGCAGTAGACTATGTAAGGTCAGATGGTGTATCGGTTAACAAAATCCTTTTCACTTGCTCATGCAAAAATTCAAGAGAGAGATCAGGTTGGAACTTTCCAGAATACATTAAGTGAGGACCATTCTTATTAAATATTAAGCATTTATGATCCAACTAGATATATATTAATGCTACATATATCATATTCATTAACATCAATAATGTGAAGATTAAGAAAGCATTATGAATTTTTACAAAAGTTTGGAGTGCGCAGCAAAGGCTTGTTGATACCTTCACTCTAGGAGCCGAAAGAGGCTCAAGTTCAAGCCCGTTAACATATTTTGTTCGAAAAATTTCAAATAAAAGTTTGAAGTGGATCTTGTCTCAAATAAGAATTTGAAGTGACCAAATCTTCTCAAATAAGAGCTCGAAGTAGCCATGCCGGCCAGCGACTAATCCTGCCATCGGAGATGGGGGTATTTTAGTCAAATTTTTTTAAGTATATTTTTTTAATTTTTTTACTTTCCTTTTCTTTTCTTTTATTTTTTTCCTTTTCCCTCTTCCTTCCACTACCATCGCTGGCAGCCTCCGCTGGCCTCAGGCGAGTGCTGGCCTTGCCAGCGTGGGCGAGGGCAAGGGTTGCTCTCGTCGGCGTCGGGCAAGGGTCGCCTTTGCTTAGGCGAACGAGCACCAGCTTCATTGGGATAGCGAGGGTTGCCCTCGCCTGGCTCGCTAGCCCAAGTGAGAGTTCCGCTCATCAATGTTGGGTGAGGGTTGCCCTTGCTTGGGCTAGGTGGGTGAGCATGGCTCTTGCCTAAGTTCGACGACTAACGTTGGTGATGGCCGGTGGAGGGAAAAGGGAAAAGAAAAAGAGAAGTAAACGAACAAGAAAAGAAAAAAAAAAGTAAAGGATGAAAATGTTCTTCAGCCAGCAAGGTTAGATTCTTATTTGAGACAAGATCCACTTCAAGTCCTTATTTGAGAAAATGAGGGCACTTTAGGCATTTATTTGGAATTTTCCCTATTTTGTTGGAACTATCGTCACTCAAAAGCTTAAATTAATAAGTTATAAGCTAACTAAGATATATTAATTGCTCTACATCACGTCACTTATATGTGGTATTTTTCTAAAACTACTCATATGTGTATTGTAACATTTCCCCCTTCACGTGTGCATTCGGTGGTAGGTTTGCTCTATCTTAATTTAGCTATCCTTATGCATCAACTTATCTCAATTTAAATATCCAGCGGCCACCATCATCCCTAGTCTTTTTCTCTAGACCGAACCATTAGGCTACCATTGGGATTGTGTTGCTGCACCACAACGTCCACTTGCTTGAAAACAGTGTTGCTACACCACAACGCCCAAATGCTTGCAAAAGCAACTTCAAAGAGAGTTTAATATGGCTGGAAAAGCATCATAAGAAGAAGGGATATTTTACAGAAAATTTCCAAAAGGAATTTGTTTTCGATGTGGTTGTGTTTTCCTAATTCCTGTCCTTTGCAACCCTCGCCGAGTTTGTCTCTCTATCCGAGCTTGCCTCCTCTAGATAGGTACCGACTTCTAGCTCTTCCATGGCCGGTGATCGCTCGCTTGTACGACACCGAAGAAAATGAAAGGATGCCTTGACTTTGTATGTACACAATGGAAGGGCGGAGTTCTTCTCCAGCTTCGCTACTTGTAGAAACTGTAATTAAACAGCAGAATCACACACACCACACCAGTGCCCACCAACTTCCTTAAAATGCGCTGATTATAATAAGACCTTTACGTTGTCAACTAGGGATTGTTTTAGATGGGAAAATTGCTTTACTTAGAGTCCGTGACTCTCTCAATTCAAGAGTACTCGCACTGTTGATTTCATTGAATGACCTTTATGACACAAAGGGACAAACGAAGGCGAAGAAAAGTCGATATTTCTTCTTTTGCTCAGCTTTTTTCCGTGCATGTGAAGTGAAGAGAGTATGAAGCGTGATTGTTCTTAGATCACAAAATTGATGTCATTAAAAGATTCAGTATTAGAACGGTAAGAGCTTCATGGCCAAAAGCTAGAAGACTGAAAGTAGACGATCCAGCCCTAAGATCATCAGCACTTGTTACTTGACCCAAGGGTTGGGCTATATTAAAGCCTAATAAGCTGTCCAAGCTCGGCCCTTCACTTGCAGCAATCTATCCTCTTTTTCTTTAGCTAAGTTTCAATTATATTGACCCCCTTGATGAGAAATCTTGTATGCATACACACACCTGTTTACATATATGTATATACGAGTCTAAATATGTAACGGGCCCAACATTTGTGATTCGTTGTACTGCCAAGTGAGAAACAAGCAAACTCAAATATAGAGTGGTCATGATCTTTCATTCTTTTCCATGACATCATGTAGGTTCAAAACGCAGATCAATGGTAATTACTAATCATCATCACATCACAGCTTATTTTTCTGGCCTCACAAACTGAAATTTTCAATTGTATCAATTGAGCTTCATAAGTTTCAGACAGTGAAACTCTCTGTGATGCCCATAATGCAATAGTAGCAACCGAGCCAATGTGTGTGATGGGCATCCATTTCATCGCTATCGCCTGTGGCAAAACAAGTAGAACATATCATTGTCAACTAAGATCATGTCACTGCACGAGTTCTATAATCTCAAACTTGTGAAGTCATGACTAGATCATATAGTTAAATTATTTAAAAATAATTTAAATAATTAAAAATGTCAGACGATAGCGATGATCTAGTCATGCCACGTGGCACGGCTGGCTCTGATGTTAAATTATTTAAAAATGTTTTTTTCCTTTCCTTTTTTCCTTCCTTGGGCCTATGGCTGATACTTGGCCATGGCCGACGACCGGCCACAGGTGAGGGCGTAGCGGCCCTTGCCGACCACAAAGGTGGGCACCCTTGCCGGCGAAGGCGAGGGTTGGACCTTCATGGCCTGAGCAAGGGTGGCTGTCGTTGGATTTGGCGAGGGTTGAACCTTTACAGCCCAGGCAAGGTCGCCCTTGCCAAATTTGACGAGGGTTCAAGCCTCGCTAGCAGATAGGCGAGGCACGACCTCGCCGGATCTAGCAAGGTCGAGTCTCACTCATGATCGGCGAGGCTTGACCCTCGCTAGTCTAGTGCAAGGCCACTCTCACGGCCCTTCGGCGAGGTCGAAGGCCGTGACCTTGCGGCCATTTGGCGTGGCTTGCCTTCATTGTTGTTGGCGAGGGCAAGCCTTGCCTATGGCTAGCAAGGCACGCCGACCCTAGCCTATGGCTAGTTGCCGAGGTTCAGCAACTAGTTGGAGGAAAAAGAAAGGGAAGGAAAAGAAAAAAAAAAAAGAAAAGAATTTTTTTTTAAAAAATAATAATTAAAAAATATTAAAATATTATGAAAAATTATCTACATCAGTACCGACAGTGCCATGTAGGTCGGACGGCATCCACTTAACAATATCGGGTCAAAATTAGTTGAAAGGACTAAATTGACACTATATTAAAAGGTTTAGGACTAAATTGGCACAAAAAAAGATTTAAACTTCAATTGATACCAATTCAATAGATTTATGACACTAACACTTTTCCTGATATTACTAAGTCTCGTAGCAATTACCAACAGCTAAAAAAATGTGTTTTTTTAAATATTATTTATGTTTGCACTTGCGAGACTGCAAGTAATTATAGACAGAAAATTTGTGTTATCCCTATCAATCGGGATAATTTATTCTTTGAGAATTTTGCATAAAAAGAAAACTTTTCAAGAGCATCTGCTTTGTTCTTATATGGGTATTAGTTCTACCTGAAGATGGATAAACCTAAGACTGTATTCATGTTAAACGCAAGTCTTATAAATAATTATTGAGCTGCTATCCATTTACTACCATATTACGATATGATTTGATTTGATATGATGTGCCCCTTGTGTATAATAGCTATTTATCATAAGGATTCTTATACATGCATCCACTACAAAAATACTTGCTGACGCAGATGACAGTATCAAACTGCAAAACAATATAGACGAAACGGTTCAAGTCAATTCTTTAATGGACCTTGTCTGGTCCGGCAGAACATTTCTGAAACACGACTTTGCCGTAATCAATTTGATAATGATGGTTGGTATAGAATATGGTAGTTGACATTCAAAGCTTCTCTTACTCCAACCTTAATAGCTAGAGTCGTCATCGATCAGGCTAATGAAAATAAGTCACAGAACATTCACTGATTATGATAAATCGGGCGAATTTCATGTCAAACCATAGTGGATCATTAAAGATTTGCTAGCTAATTATGTGAAGATGAAAAGAACGGAAAAGTGACCTTACCCAAAAAAAAGAAAGAACGGAAAAGTGACACTTAGAGAAAAAAAGTCAAGGGTTTTCGTGAACTTACGTACTTTAGTCTAATCACGCCCCTAGTTTCTAGCTACCTTCTCTAGCTTATTCTAATTTTAAAGGCTTTCCTTCTCATATTTGAAAATTTTTAGGATTTCAAAAGAGAATCAATAGAGACCACATCTTTATTCAATTGACTTCGCTTTTTGATATAAAATCAAGGGAAGGGTATTTATATTCGAACAATATATATAGGAAAGGAAATAATCTAATCTAACAAGGAAATCGGCTATCTTAAGACATAATGAAATATGAAATAATATCCCAAATTTACAATAATATTATCTCTAACAATACTCTCTAATAGAGAATTATCTAATATCCATAAATATGTTTTAGCACCATAGTATGTGGAAATAAGTTTTGAATAAATATCATCCGATAATTAATGGAATGAATTTTTTTTTCGGCAATTGTATGATCGTATGTATGAGTATGAAGGATATTTCTTCCATGAAACCGTGCAACCAATCACCTATGCATTGTCTTTGACGGGTTTGACATTTTAATATCTCTTGGTAACCTAAGCTTTTGTGATGAATTAAGATCGTGATGTTTTCCTCGGTTCCTAATTGGATACTTTTTATTAGTGGATTACAAATATGAGAATTCACTTATATTTGTCTTTAATTAAGTGTATACGATGGTGATGTATATTTGTAATGCGCCAGTCATAGGCTAGGTTTGAGAAAGATGTATATTTGTAATGCGCCAGTCATAGGCTAGGTTTGAGAAAGTTTCCACTAACAAAAATGGAAGAAAACACAAAACCTATGTATCACATAACCTATGGGGTAAAAGCCACAAAAAACCTCTAAACTACACCCACTTTAATACATTTATTATAATTTTTTTTCTGTCACACAAAAAATTTTAAACTTATATATGTGTAATACAACTCTCATTCAATGATGCCTAATTTGAAAATCTCTTAGCTTTCACTTTGAACTTTCGAAATCGGTAACCCTTTAAACTTTTAATCTTTCTATGTCATTATTGTTCATTAATTTGAATATTGTAATCTATAGTTCCTCGTAAGAGCAGATCAATATAGCTCTGGCTAAACCTCCAAAGCTTTTGTCCCTTGATCAAGCATTGACCAAAAAATGATTCTAATCCAGCAGTTTAATTTATCAGCCCCAAAGCAACGCTGGCTTACGAAAGAATGATTCTCATTCCATCTTAATCCTGTATAAGATGAATTAAGATTCGTTTTTTCCATTCCCTTTTGGGCATGGTTTTGGGACCAGGGGACACAACTAGACAGGTGTTGGTCATCTTCAGGCCAGACCAATTCGATAATTACTTTAATTAAGAGGCAAGTGTGGCCTAATCCTTCATTTATTGAGACTATGATGAGAGACACATCATCATTTTATCATTGATTAATTGTTCTGGTTATATAATGGGACGAAGACCCGCATGGCACATTGCCTAAGCACTCCGGCGTATTCGCTTAGTCACAACTTGTTCTTAAATAGTTATCCGAAGTATTCATACATATGCTGAAACTTTGGTACTTAAATCAAACGGAGGAATGGATTTTTAATTAGAGTAAAATCTAATTGATAGATATCCAATGATGCTTAGGCACATAGGTCTGCTGTTTACATCCAAAAATGACCAATTTTTGGTTATTATCGACAAGTGATGGGCTTAGTCAATAAGAGCAGAGTTTCATGGTCTTTTTGATGTCAGAAATTTCAGTTCTATTCCAGTGCAAGAAAATGATCATAACTTTGTTGATACAGATTGGATTGACCTGATTTCAAAGCCAAAAGAATGAAAACTCTTGGATCTACAACTTTTATGTTTTGAGTTTTCTCAGAAAATCACTGCAGAGCTGTTGATTTGGGAAGGAAGTGGACGGTCGTGACTAGTCAGGATGCGGAAATTTCAGTTTTGTGCTAGTTTAGGAAAATGGTCATAACTTTGTCGATATAGGTTGGATTAACCAGATTCCAAAGCCAAAAGAACGAAGACTCCTGGACCTACAATTTTTATGTTTTGAGTTTTCTCATAAAAACACTGCAGAGTTTTCGATTTTGAAAGGAAGTGGGCGGTCGTGACTGGTTAGGATGCAGAAAAAGGACGCAACTGTCAAGAAGCAACCGCCAACATAATGAAGTTGAATAAACCGTCAATATAATGGACTCAAAGTAACCATCGGTAACCTTTGTTAATAATTTTTGTAACCTCTGTTAATAATTATCTTTACTTTCTTGTACCATACTTTATCTTTCCTTAGCTGTAGCCTTTTGATTCGCATCGTCAATTAAATTCCGGCTGTATCTCTATCCCGGATGTTGCATCATTGATTGAATTCCGGTGTTACATCTTTGTGTACGTGTGTGGCGGTATTTTCAAGTTTTGTCATCGATTAAATTCTGGCACGGTTTGCATGCAAAGTTCAGTTTGAAGTTTGCAGTTATTTTCTCGTCCACTTGAATATTTCATGTTCGGAGTTACCACAGAACCTGGTCTCCTCTCATTAAAAATCGAAGAACGACTTTCGGTGAATTATATTTCGTCGCGGGAGCAATTCTGGCGAAACACCTGCTTTTATGGCCAGACAATTCACATCTCATATCTTACACTTCTAAAGTAATTTTAAAAAAATATATTGTCAGTCTCAATCTCAGTCCATTACTCTCATTTTTCTTTAATTATTGGCATGTCGACTCCACGAAAAAAGTTCCACAAATTAAGAAAAAAAAGAAAGAGAGATTAAAACGAATTCTGGACAGTCTTCTCCTATAAGTGGTCCAGCACAAATAGATTAATCTAGATCTTTTTTGAAGGTTAATAATCAAATCAGAGTTATACAATGCAAAGATAAGTCTACATACAATCATTACAGTACTGTATTGGCATATGAAAGATGAATGTCATCCATTTTGCTTGCTGTATCACTATCTACATTTTGACTAACCAACAATGTCCGTTTGATGGTTAATTCTACTGTTTAGTTTTAAAAGAACGAATTTGTTTATGCTTCAATAAGACTCCGTTTATTTTACAAAAAATTGACATTTCAAGAAAATATTTTCTAGAGAGTCATTTTCAAGGAAAATGACAATATTTTTGGATGTTTGTTTGAGATCTCAAAATAAATTGGAAAATATTTTCCATCTTTATTCGGAAGCTAGTGACTTGTGTATGGATAGCCAAAGAAC
This sequence comes from Syzygium aromaticum, assembly GCA_024500025.1. Taxonomy (NCBI): domain Eukaryota; kingdom Viridiplantae; phylum Streptophyta; class Magnoliopsida; order Myrtales; family Myrtaceae; genus Syzygium; species Syzygium aromaticum. Next base: position 1,631,786 of record CM044895.1, read on the forward strand.
CCGGCATGGGTACTAGGATCTCAAGCTCGAATCCCTGACTCTCAGGCATGAGCACGGGCACTAGTCTTGGGTCCACCAAAACCGAGCCTGAGAACTTGGTGCTCATGCCCAACTCCCTAGCGCCCCGGCCGAGGTCTACAGAGGCCAGGCCTAGCTCCCCAACGCTTGAGCCTAGGACCATCAAGGCCAAGCCTCAAACCCTAGCATGTGGGACCAGGTTTCTGACGCTCGGGCTCGAGTCAATTTAGGCCAAGCCTGGGACTCTAGTATCGGTGCCCTCGCTCGAGTCCACCGAGGTCGGGCTCAGGACCTTGGCGCACATGCCCATGTCCATCGAGGCTAGACCTTGATCCTTGGCACTCGGGCCCAAGCTTAACATCGATGGATTAGGGTGCGATAGAAGGGACCCGGGCATGAGTATGGCAGTCTTGGGCTTGACCTCAATGGACCTGGACTTGAAAGTCAAGGACCTAAGCAGGGGCGCTAGGGTTCGAGGCTCGGCCTCGATGGGCCTGGGCTCGGGCACTGAGGACCTCGACACAAGCACCGGTGTCTCGAGCCCGCTGGCTAGGGTCTTGGGCGCAGCTTAGATGGACCTGGGCCTAGGCGCCGAAGATCTAGCCTTGCTGCCAAGGGCCCGTGAATGAGCGTTAGTGTTATTGTGCCCAAACATAGAGTTTTTGGTCTAAATACTAATACCTAATCTATTTTGGAAAATGATTTTCGATTTTTAAAGAGAAAATCTATTTTGGTAAAAGTATCTTTTCCATTGACTCATTTTTCTAAGAGATTCAAAAGCCAAAAAATGAGGAAAATGTTTTTCTTGAAACAAACGGAACATAAGATTTTAAAGGAATTGACAAAAAAAAAGTTATCGATTACCTGATTTCTTGATAACTTTTTGGTAACTTAGTGACAATTTTTATGAAATAACTAATGCTTTTCAATAATATAGAAATTACCAATTTTTTATACAATCTTTTATTAACTTTCATATGTCTTTCTCATCGACCCATTAAATTTACACTACAAAAAAACTGGATTTTTGCTACGAAAATTTGCGACGAAAAAATTTTCGTTGCAAATTTGCGACAAATTTTCCAACGAAAATTAAAATTCGTTGGAAATTTCCAACGAAAACGTTTTCGTCGCACATTTCGTTGGAAATTTCCAACGAAAAATTTTTCGTCGCAAAATTCGTTGGAAATTTCCAACGAAACAATTTTCGTCGCAAAATTCGTTGGAAATTTCCAACGAAAAAAAATTCGTTGGAAATTTTCAACAAATTTTGCAACGAATTAAAAAAAACCCGGTATTGTTCGGCATTTTTTATATTCGTTGGAAAATTCGTTGAAAATTTCCAATGAATTTTCCAACGAATTTCAATTTTCCGGGCCATTATTTCAGTTTGTACAATTTTCGTTGGAAAATTCGTTAGAAATTTCCAACGAAATTTCCAACGAATTACAAAAAAACCCATTACTATTCGGCATTTTTGATATTCGTTGGAAAATTCATTGGAAATTTCCAACAAATTTTTCAACGAATTTCAATTTTTCGGACAATTATTTCAGTGTGTACAATTTTCGTTGGAAAATTCGTTGGAAATTTCCAACGAATTTTCCAACGAACCCGTTATTGTTCGGCATTTTTTATATTCGTTGGAAAATTCGTTGGAAATTTCTAACGAATTTTCTAACGAATTTCAATTTTCCGGACAATTATTTCAGTGTGTACAATTTTCGTTGAAAAAGTCGTTGGAAATTTCCAACGACTTTTTCAACAAATTCCAAAAAAAACCCAGTCCTGTTCGGCATTTTTTATATTCGTTGAAAATTTCCAACGAATTTTTCAACGAATTTTAATTTTCCGGACAATTATTTTAGTGTGTACAATTTTCGTTGCAAAATTCGTGGGAAATTTCCCAGGAATTTTGCAACGAAAACCCTACTTCTTCCTTATTCAATATTTTCGCGCTCGTTATTCCCACAACTTTCAATTTCCACATTCACACACACACACACACACTCTCTCTCTCTCTCTCTCTCCTTCGCCTTCACCTTCTCCCTCCGTCTCCCCCTCCGCCTCCCCCTCCGACTCCTCCCCCGCCGCCCCCCTCCTCCTCGGCTCCGGCTCCGGCTCCATGGACACCAAGCCTCCGACGCCCCCGACGCCATCAAGCCTCGTCGCCGGCGAGGCTAGGAGACGACGACGGACTTGACGAGTGGCGGCCCCGAAGCCTGCTCCCGCCCCTGCTGCTTCTTCTTCTTCATCTTCGGCCATGGCGAGGGCCGAGCTCGCCATGGCCGGCGAGCTCGAGCTCGCCCAGATCTGGGCGAGCTCGGCCCTCGTCGGCGACGAGGCTTGCCCTCGCCGGCCATGGCGAGGGCCGTGCTCGCCATGGCCGGCGAGCTCGAGCTCGCCCAGATTTGGGCGAGCTCGGCCCTTGCCGGCGACGAGGCTTGCCCTCGCCGGCCATGGCGAGGGTCGAGCTCGCCATGGCCGGCGAGCTCGGCCCTCGCCGGCCATGGCGAGGGCCGAGCTCGCCATGGCCGGCGAGCTTGAGCTCGCCCAGATCTGGGCAAGCTCGGCCCTCGCCGGCGGCGAGGGCTATTTTTCGATAAAAAAAAAAAAATTTTGACCAAAATAAAAATTTTTTTCGATGGAAAAAAAATTTCCACGATTTTTAGCTCGACCAAAAAAAAATTAGTAATTTCCAACGAAAAAAATTCGTCGAAAAAAAAAAATTCGTTTCCAATGAATTTAGCCACGAGTTTTCCAACGAAATTTTCCAACGAAAAAAAATTTATCGCAAATTTCCAACGAAAATTGAAATTTTTCGTTGGAAAAATTTCCGACAACTTATTACCAACGAATTTTTTTTCGTTGGAAAATTCGTTGGAAATTCGTTTTCCAACGAATTTCTCCAAATTTTTCGTTGAAAATTTCGTCGGAAAAAACATGTTTTTTTGTAGTGTTATCAAATCTTACATGAGTCTACCAATATTTACTTAAGTGACTTACGAACTCATTTCCAATTAATTATCAACTAGTTTTGAGATACAAACTCTCATTTAGGTTTTTTTTCCTAAATTTCATTTAATGAATTTTACCGATCTTTCCTTTGATTTTTTTTACCAATCTTTCCTTTAAATGCCTCATTTTTTTAACTTGTCAAAGAATTTTTCAACCTTTATTTGTGTGACTTATCAGTTTTTCTTCTATCAGGTTAACAACTAGTTTTGATTTAACAAGTCTCATTTGTATTGCTTATCAACAATTATTTTTATTCCTTTAAAGTTTACTAGCTTTTCTGTTGATTTACTGACTTTGATTTTCATTGTTTATTAATAAGTTAAATTTGCCAATTCTTTTTAGAAACTACCAATCTCAGTTAGAATAATGGCCAGCTTTTCTCCGATTAGGCTACCAATCGATCTTGCGTTGCGTACTCTTATTTGAGTTAGTTACTGACATTCATTTGACTTGTTCCAATTACCAACATCTATTATCTTTGACAAAAGAAAAAAAATCTTCTCTTATCTTTAACAATTTTTTTTTACTTGATCTTTTATTTTACCATTGGCTTAAGTTTATCAACTATCATATCAAATTACTAATTTGAGTGACTTACCAACTTTTCTCCAATCGAGTTACTACCTATTTTTAAGTTCCCAATGCTCACTCAAGTCTTAATTCACTAACTTTTCTATTGAGTTGCCACTTTTATTGGCTTTACTTGCAAAACTTTAATTTGAGTGATTACCAACTTTCTCCATTAAAATACCAAATATTATGCATTACCAACACTTATTTGAGTTAATTGTTGATGTTAGGTTGTTTTTCACATATTACTAATTTATCTTATCATTGACAAAAAAAAAAACCTTCTCTTATCAATTACTAACTTTCATATACCTTTATTAATGAGGCTTAGATTTAACAACAATTACATGAAAATGCCAAGTAATAGACAAGAACCAATGACACGATAGGTCTATCATCTAACCAGAGCTAGACAATTAAATTTCAATAGAAAGGCAAGCGGTCAAAGTAATAGACAAGTACCACCAAAGCTTAGTAGCTTGCTTTAACATAGCCTATGCTTATGAAAAATGAAGAAAATGAGTTGTTCGAGGTCAGTCCAATGCCCAAACTGCAAGACCATAGCATTTTAATACTAGCTATCTTGTTACCAATTCGTATCCCACCAGCAAACCTAAGGCACTTTTCAACTGAAGCTCTTTGGTTTCCTTTTTTCTTAAAAGAAACTCCTTAGTAGAAACTTGCTTTCTATTTGAAACCCCCTACTCTCTCACCAATTTTTAGCTTGACCTTTTTACGTCTTCCTTATTTATGTAATTTATCAGCTCCTTTTCCAATTAAGTTGTCAGTTAGTTTTAGTTACCAGCTCCCATTTGAGTTGTATACCAGCGTTTACTTTTTTTCGTTGTGAAATTCACCAAAATTTTTTTATTTTAATTTTTTGTCAAATCCATCTCTAAAGAGTGATTCGGACTTTTTCCTTTTTGTCCTCTCATATTCATATGGAAAGATAAGCACCCAAAATTTTCCCTCTTCTTTGGGGCCACTCTTGAATGAACTATACAAGTCACATGAAGGTTAACAGCCTTCCTTTTTAGTCTGCAAATTGATGACGACCATGATTTAAATTTCGAATGAAAACGCCATCACCAAATACCGACAGCATAGCAACCGTTCTAGGATACTTATAAAATGTAATCGCCATATTATAAAAATTGAATACACCGTCACCACGACCACTGTTATGATATTGTTAAGGGAAAATGACAAATTGCAGTGAAATTTTAGAATGAATAGGTAGGAAGAAAAGGACTGAGAGCGAGAGCTTTTCATGAAACGCTCATAACCTAGGAAGAGATTGCGCTTTATATTAACTCCACATTCACGTTATTATATGAACCGCTCAATAACCGATGCCTTGTAGCCTCAATAAACATAAAGGTTGCTGGCTGACTCCACACTGAAAACACTATTTCTTAAGTATTCTCTTGTCTTAAATATTTAAATCTTCAAAGACAAATAAGATCTTTTGTTGACCTTAAAATCTTATTCTTTGGTTATTTAAATGGATAGAATTCTTCCACAAGGTTAGCCATGCGGACATTTGTTTTTTATTTGTTAGACTAAATATTTAATGGATTTATTGTTTTTGCTACATAATCATTTTCCAACAATATTGACATGAATACTTATGTGTAGCTTTAGAAATTTTATAACTATCCAAATTAACAATGATAAGCATGGGTTTTGTGACCAAGAAGGTACTCAGCCTGTATGGTATATAAAACGTCATACTTATTATGCATATCTTCGCAGTTTTACAAACCGTGTAATAAAGCGACTCATATTAGATGGGAGAGCATCTAGTTAAATTACGTACACAAGTAGATAGAGAAAATCATGTTGTGCACATAAAATGCGAGGTACATACTTGTTCGTTGCATTGTGAGGATGGTCTCTGAAAATAGAACTTTTACCTTGCGGTGTGCATTTAAACTCTTCTTACAAAGTGGTCTGATGTATGCTTGCTACTTCAGTACTTCTTCCTATATGTGGAGGAAGCTCCTTAAGCTGAGAACTGAATTCAAGTCCTTGATTAAGCATGTTCTTTGTGATGGAAAACTAACTTTCCTTTTGAGGCTTTGCTCGATCTGTTAACTCAAAGGATATTCTACGATACCGCAAAAGTCTGCAATGTAATTGGCCTACTGCTAGGTCTGAGGACCTACTTCTAAAACTATCAGCATTCTGTGGAATTCGTACTAATATTGAGCAGTCTCAATAGCTGGTTTCGCTTCAAACGTACCAAAACACAGTTTTATAAGCTGGCCAATTATTTTGAATATGCTGCCTAGTAGAGACAGATTGAACAAGTGGAATTCTTCTTTGAATGATGTTTTCCTTCTCTGGGATTCTTTCCCAGAATCTAGGGATCATTTGTTTTCTGAATGTGCTACTTCTTGTGAAGTCTGGAGCTCGATTGATGGTTGCTGTGGTGTTCAAAGAAATCGGCAGAGTTGGAGTGATGAGTTGCAGCAAAATTTGTGCTAGTTGGAAGGCGAAAGCTATAGCTAATGCTGCTTGCAACATTGCATGGTGTGCTGTTAACATATGATATGAGAGGAATGGAAAGCTTCATGATGATAGCTCTCTTGATTCCAGTGGTGGCATTGTGTCCAGATATAAATTTGATATTTTGTATAGGCTTGGTAGCATCCAAACCAGCCATTATTAGTTCAATCTCAGAGTAGGCAAATCCCAGTAACTGAAGCCTCTTGACTTGAATTGCTGTATTTCTTGAGTTTCTGCTGCAATCCTTTCTGTCATTTGTAGCAGGATTCCCTTACTTTGCTTATTTGAATAATGTTCACTTTCTAACCTAGCAGAAATTCTTTTCTCTTACAATATAAAGTCCCTTCCAAGTGTTTAGCGTGAATGGGCTAGCGTGTAGAAAACATGCTTGATATAGTATGGGTTAGCGTGTCCAAAGGGATTATTCTCTCAATGATTGACAAGTCGATGATAGTTAGTGCTAACCATAGAATCGTGTCTTTCCTTTTTCTAATCACGCTCAGCACATGATATGCTATAAAATAATATTGTCTGAACCTCAAGCAAAGTCATTTTCTACTATTCGCGAGATGAACGCATGATGCACAAGAATATATTTCGTCCACAAATCTCTGGAATTCCCACATCCTTTTCTTTTCATTCCCATTGGAACCCAACCCTTGACATGTCGATTTGGTGAGTAAGAATTGCATCTTGTTTACAAATTAGGTTTGATCTGGTCTGCTGTGCTGTTCCTTACTTAATATAGATGTTGGGGATATTCTCTTGTAGTTTGTTGTTTTGAGTACATTATAGGGAAAAAACATACCCAAATGAAAAACATACATTTCAGTGTCCAGGTGATCAATCATAGAGAAGAGAAAACAGCCTTCTATAGGAAAATGTTTGACAAATTGGGGCAGCCGAATTGGACGAATTTATGTACTTTTCTACATCTCTATTCATTTCGTGGAAAATGAGGTGAATTTTAAGGAAATAAAAGTTTGTTGCTTCTCTTTTGGGTGATGGTGGGGCTTTGCCAACTATCCTAACTGAGTCACTAATTTCTTCTCGAGCTGTTATGATTAGTAGATATGGGTGTCAATAAGGCTGCTCATTGGGTGAATACTCAACTTAATCAAAGCCGTGAGACTTTCGATTGGAGTTCGAGCTGTAAATCATCTGTCAATCCCTAATGACGAATCTTTCTAGAGAAACTACCGACATTAGGTGCACAAGCGAAAACATATCGGGTAGGGCTCACTTGATAGATAGCGTGTGATGGACAAAAACAATTATATCGGAACCGTATAAAAACTTTTTTGTGGCACTTTCTAGTCTCATTGGCAAAGTTGGTATTTCACATAAAGATTTAAGATTATATTGGTAAAATTGAAAAGTCCATTACTTAATTGGAATCCATACAATAAGTTTAAGACTAAATTGATAATTTTTCCTACTGAAATGAGTTAAAACCAATAATAACTCGAGCCAACCTTTCTTAAGGATCTGACAACATCACATTCTCAGCCTGGTCATCTTTGAAATCTCGTACTACTTATATTCATGCTGTAAGGAAGACAAGCCTCCTGTCCGTAATGATAATTTATTTTAAAGATGGTCGAGAGATGCCCTTTTCTTACGTGCGGTGTGTGCTGCTGCTTTCTTGTAGGGAAATTACCAAAGAAGTTTTAAATTGTGTCAATTTAGTCATAAACTTTTTTTTTGAATCGAAAGTCCTAAATCTTTTAATTTGACCAATTTAGTTCCAAACCAATTAATGATTTGCCAATTTAATTCTACACATTTTAATTGTGCTAATTTAGTTCTAAATTTTTTGAAAATTTGTCAATTTATTCATTCAAGCTAATTTTGATTGGAAAATGCTAACGTGACGATTTAGTTGGTGTTGACTGTCTTACGTGGCACGATTGGTATTGAGGTGAACAATTTTTACAATTTTTACGTGGCATCGCGATTTAGTCGATCTTGAAGTGCACCGGGCACTAGTTAATTTAGCTTCTTTTTTTTTTTTTTTTCAGTAAGTCCAAATATCCTCCATTAATTTCAACATTATTCATCTTGTCCGATGGTTTGTAGAGCCCTCTCATGTGAGGAAGTGCTTAGTCGAGTTGATGGTTGTGTTTTGATGCCAACAACAACGGTTGCATCACCCAGTCGAGCCTTTCATGGAGATGGCTTTTCTTTTGATGCCAGTTGTATAGGTCGTTTGATGCTACGACGCTAGCCATATAGGCCGTGTTGCTCAGTTACGATTTCACAAGCTAGCCACATCGGCCGCTTGTTGTTTCCCCTCCAATTCTTGACGTTTTGTATGTCGTTTTGAGAAGCCACACCACCACCAGACTTGCTACTCTCAAACCAGCAAGATCTGGAAATTTCGCCTTGAACAACTGCCAAATGCCACCTCATCTGCCATGTCTAAACCGTTGGACACTGTTCAGACTAGTATTCAAACTCAAGTTGACATCTTCAACGTACCTTGAGTTTGAGGGGGATGTTAGAGATATGAATATTTCTCTTTGATTGTGCGTATCTTGATTGATTTGTTATCTTATTTAGTCATTTCATAAAACCTATAAATAGACTAATGTAATCTCATTATGATATATCGAAATATACAAAATTACTCTCTTCCACATAACTCTTTAATATCTCAACTCTCGAAATCATGAGAAATAATATGTTATGGTCATTATGTTATTAGTAAGTATAAATTTCATCGAATTTTTTGATTGAAATAAGAACTATTCGGGAGGCAAAGAATTTGTGCTGTTCTATTTTCTTTAGTAGCCTCCACCTCACCTAGAAATAGCTTCCATATTCAAGTACACATACAATCCCACACAATTTCAAGGACCTCGTTTTCAGTACAATCCTAAATTTCTTTTAAGGTAGTTGCAAACAGGGCTATCAAATGGGTGATTCGAGTCGGGTTTGGATTGGGTAAAAAATGGTTCGATCCAAATTATTCTATTTATATGCAATACACATTTAGTGACCTACACGCGACTCGTATCTAACCCATGCAAGACTTGACTCATTGACCAAAATACTTTCATATTTAATCTAACCTATGAAATTCCGCGTCCGCCTAATTAACCCACTTTAAGTTATGTTATTTGGATAAAATCGCTATTTCAATTATAAAATGCTAAATAATTGGTTTCAACAATGCTTAGATGTTTCAATTTTTGTGTTGATTCACAATGACTAATACGAGAAAGTTACCACTCGATAGTAAATTTATAAAATTATATCAACAAATAATACGGATGAATTGAAATTTTAACTACATGGAATGTAATATTGAAGAAGATGATTTATGCTAACCATAGATTGTAATGACAGGAACTAATATTAGAATATTACATAAAAATAACAATGACAAATGTAACCAAGGAAAGATATGCTTTGATAACTAACAGACAAAACTTACAACATTGATAACAATAAAAAATGGGGGAAAAAAGAAGCCATCTTGATATTTTTAATAAGGGTGAAGTTGAACCTATTGTTAAATATGTCTTGAATTTTATTCGGTCCGGTTTATGACTCGACCCGACATATTTTTTGTGCGACCCGAAAAATGAGATTTAGTTCGTGACGCGAAGGGTTGGGCCGATAGGTTTTCTCAAGATGGCTAGGTTTGTGCGAAGGGTTGTGCGACCCGAAAAGTTTTTGGGAAGCTCTATTTATACCGCGGCTAGGTTTTCTCATTAGTGATAGAGAGAATTTTCTTTTCTGAGATTTTGGTGAGCCGTGAGGTTTTGTCAAGTCGTTGTTTCGACTTCTGAAAATTGTACTCTCTTTTGATTATAGTGGAATCTTGCTTTGCCTCGCCCGTGGACGTAGATCACCTTGTGATCGAACCACGTAAATCCTGTGTTCTGTATTTGTTTTTCCGCACCCGTTTTTTCAACACCTATCTTGCGGTCTCACAAAGACTTTTTTGAACTTGGAATAGTCCTAAGAGTCCATTATTTTCTCATAAAGAGGGAAGAGATAGTCATAAAGGTGGGTTGAATTTTAATAAATTATAAATCCATTTAACACCCATATTGTGTAGGGTTTTGTCATTCTAAGCACATTTATAAACCATTGTGACTAAATGTGCTTAGAATGACATAAATATAGCTAATCTTTATAATAATTCAGCTCATCGAATATGGGTTAAGAAATGGATATATGACCCATTTTGATAAAATCTACTTGCAAACTAACCTTTGACTTGCTTATCAAGCACTTCGAGCAATCGTTCACTACATCTTTTAAGTATAAATTCATGTAGTTTTGAACAGTGAAAACACGAGCTTAAAATACACAGAAGATTAAAGTGAAAGTAAAACCTTACGGTCAAAGTCATGATCAGCAAGGTCAGAAAAGTTAAGAGGTAACATTGACATTTTGATAAACGATAGATGTTGAAAGGCACTTTAATTTAATATCCAAACACAAAGAAGACAAGCCCATTATTGTATGGGCGCTTTCATTTTATTAAGAGGAGACTTGCAACAACTCCCTCTGCTTTAAATATCTCTTACTCATGGTCGGACTCTGCGCGCGCTGCCCCTCCGATTCCAAAGAAACACTGCCAAAACTCATCTCTCTCTCTCTCTCTTAAAGTTTTTGTAAACATCTGAGTGTCTCATTGATTCTCAAAACAATCTTCCTGAGAGCATAACGTTATGGCATTGAAGTCATCAGAAAGGCCAAAGCCCAAGCACAGGAAGGGCCTGTGGTCACCTGAAGAAGACCAGAGGCTCAGGAACTATGTCCTCAAGCATGGCCATGGTTGCTGGAGCTCTGTCCCCATTAACACCGGTAAGTTTTTGTGATATACTTCTTTATCATATATTGTAGGAACATGAAATTCTAGTGTCGACAGAGCTTGTAACGTCATTGCATTGCCTTCTTAATAATTTGGAAAGCCATGCACTAGCCATAGCTAGTTAGCTATATGGAGTATGCATTATTCAAGGAAAAGAGTGTTTTTTGTTTTCAACGACTCGGTCAACTAGATAATTTTTCATTTTAATCGCTCATTTGAGTGTTGAACTATGCATGCAAGCAGTATATATATATATGGTTCATGATTATATATTTGAATGTCCAGGCTTGCAGAGGAATGGCAAGAGCTGCAGATTAAGGTGGATCAATTACTTGAGGCCAGGCCTAAAGAGAGGCATGTTCACCTTGGAAGAAGAGGAGATTATTTTGTCACTTCATCGCTTGATAGGCAACAAGTAAGTGCGACAGTTTAATGACCTAAATAGTTTATGAGAGCTTTAGTATTTAACCAGTGTCTAATAATAACCAAGATATTAATCAACCGTTTAAGAAGTGCTTAATTTTTGTTTGAAAAAGTGAGTGAATAGTGATGAAGGAATATGTTTGTTTTTTTGTGGGTTAGGTGGTCTCAAATAGCGAAGCATTTGCCAGGAAGGACCGATAATGAGATAAAGAATCACTGGCATTCTTATCTTAAGAAGAAGGTGGCAAATAAGACCGAATCATCGTCATCATCAGAAGCCCACCATCATGCCCAAAGTCAATGGACCAATTCGGACATGGTGGAATCTTCGCCTTCTCCAGATCAAATCCCCCCAAACCAAAACCCATCAGTTCATGTACCATCAGAGGAACAAAAGGAAAAGATGTCGTTGGACTTTCCGAGAGACGGTCCACGCAGCTTCTTGCCAAAGATTTTCTTCGCCGAGTGGCTGAATCAAGCTGATCAAGGGTGCAATGTTCCGAACTACGGCAATGCGTTTGATTATCGCTCAAATCTTCAGGACCCTCTTGTGCATGATTTCTGTACAAGTGATTTTGGAAATTCTTATGGCAGTGAGTATGTTGGTAATGAGCTAAGTAATGGGTCTGCATGTGCCAGTGTGAGCGACATGTATAGTTCACAGTTGAAATTGGAGATGGATCAGGTTTCAGGAGGTGGGTATTACTTGGATTATTTTTCTGGGGATGATATTTGTAGTCAGTTCGACATGGGCAGTGATGTTAATGTGATGATGTACAAATGAGGGGGGGTCAATCTTTGTACTTACATGGGGCGTGCAATAATGGAGGGAGAATAAATTGTACCGTACGTAGACATATTTTGGTTTTGTGCATGTTTTCATCAGACCCCTCAAACGGATAGGTTGGATTGCGTCAAAAAATGATCTGACCTAAATTGACTAATTTAACATGTTTTGATTCATTTTCATCCAATATAAATTTAGTGACTCATATTTGACCAAACCTATATTTGACCCGACACATATTTGATAAAATACTTTCATATTTAACATAATCTAGGAAAATTCATACCCAAAGTGAGGTGAGAGTGTGGAATGAGCGAGCGTGAACTCGAGTGAGGGCAAGAGAGAGTGAATAGAGAGTCATAAAGGTAGATTGGGTTTAAATAAGTTGTGAATCTATTTAACACTCATATTATTATAGGCTTTACCATTATAAACTTATTTGTAACACACTCTGAATATAACTAACTCATATAACAATTTAGCCCATTAAATATAGGTTAAGAAACCCGCTATGACTTGTTTTGACTCATTTTCATCAATGAAATACATGGGGTACCCAAAAAAGGGATGAAAAATAGAAGAGAGTGGAAGGCACAAACCCTAGAAAAGTGCCAAAAGGATGGGTCGATAATGTTACTCATTGAAATTGGCGTCGGTAAGTAAAAGCACCTCTTGCAAGTTAGAAGAGAAGAGACTTTCATCTGAAATCGTTTTAATAAACCAGGGCAGTTCAAAAACATGAAGCTTCTTATACTGTAGACTTTGAAAAGTCGGATGTCGGTTAACAAACTCCTATTTTACTTGCTCATTTCAAAAAATTCAAGGTAGAGATCAAGTTGGAACTTTCCTGAACATATTGACACCCAATCTTATTAAAATCTCAAGCTTTTATGATGCAGATTAGATATAGATTAATGCTACATATGTCATGTTTAGTATCTGACGTGGGACTTCTTGTTGCACTAATTGACACCAGTAATGTGAACCTCAAGAACGCACTACAGAATTTTTACAATTTTTTCGCTCATGCATGCAATTTGACTTCGTTTTTTTACACCTAATCATGCGTTTGACCTTTTTTTTACGAGCCCTAGCAGTAGTTGGACAATTAAAATACAATAAATGTGATTCGCATGGTCATCCTTAGCAGAATTCAGTAGTTCTGTGTAAAAAAGGTATGACTTCTTTTTCTGGGCAAGTAAAGTTTAATAACGGGTGGGTAAGTGTCAAAAAACCGTTGGTAACAAGAATGATCGCTAACATTTTTTTTTCAATAACTTGTTGGTAACTTACTTACATTTTAATGAAAGTGTCAACTTGATTGTTTGCAGACCTCCAATTTTTATGCTAACTTATCTACTTTTTATAATAATTTACTAACGCATGAATTTTCTAACTATTACATAAAATCACAAAACTAGATAAGAGTAGCTATTACCAATTTTTACTCAGATTAAATTACAACTAGTTTTGGTCTACCAAAGTTTTATTTGAGCTACTTATCAATGTTTGTTTTTTTTTTTTGTTAATAATTTGTCAATCTTTTTTGTAGAGTTATACAACTTTTATTTGTTCCTCTTTAGCTTTAGTTACTCTTTTTAGTAAAATATTATAATCTAAGCGTGATTCGCCAATTTTTCTTCACTTATATTATCATTTAGTATAGGGTCACCAACTATCACATTTGAGTTATTTATTGACGTTCATTAATTTATTTTTTTAATTTGCCAACTTTTCTTATCGTTTACAAGTTTTTGATTGCCTTTCTTAACAACACCCAAATTTACCAACTTTTCTTAAAAAAGAAAAAACTTATTGAGAGAAATGATAGAAAGTCATACAAGCAAAGGCCAATAAGTTCATACAAGAGTTGTTAAATCCAAGGCTTTTCCTAAGAACGAAATATAAAAATAGGAGAACGATGACAAAGGTTGAGGAGTTGGAAAAAGGATCAAATAAACATTGGTAATTCAAAGATATTGATCATTTGATCGGAAAAAAGTTTGAGAATTAAGATTAGTAAATTCACATTAGAGTTGGTAAGTTAAAAGCATCTGGTAATAAAAGTTGGTAAAAAGATAATAAAAGTCAAGTACTTGCAAGCCGTAAAAAAAAAATAAGTTGGCAATTTCATAAAAATGCTGGCAAACTATAAATAAAATTTAGGTGATCGTAATTTGTCATACCCACCAGTTTTTCTTTTAGACTTGCTATCTCTCGTAAAAATTTACCAGAACACTGGAAAAAAGATTCTATTTTGTTTTACAATGAATAGAGGAATCGTTCCTATTTCTAACATTTAAATTATATAACACAAAATATTGCAAAATGAGCTTGAAAAAGAGGGGGGTTTTTACGAAAAATCAGTTTAATGGCTGGAATGGCATCAGAGAAAGAGAGGAGCTTTGACGACAAAGTTCGAAGTATTTGTTCTAGACGTGCTCGTGTTTTCCCAGACTCCTGTCCTTTGCAACACCCGCCGAGTTCGGCTGCCTTTCTCTTCTCGCCTCCTCCGGATGGGCACCGACTTCTTGCTCTTCCCTGGACGGTGACCGGCCCACTCGTACTGGCAGTGCGGCACGACACGCCAGCCTACACAGAGCCCTGCTTCTCCCATCAAACACTCCGATCCTCTTAGACGCTATCGAGATACATTTACTCTCATGAGCTCGATCACTCAAAGCCCAAAGTTTCAGACAAACTTGGACATTCTTAGTCACCAGGGCGACTCGTTTCATTCGTGCGTGGGACGACTAGTCCAACGCGACACCTTTCAAACTCGTCAACCCCGTTGCAGGTTCGCTAATCGGACTACGTTGACAGCTCATCCCCCGTTACCTATGGATCTGTTATACTACTCTTATCAGTGCATTCGTTTTTCTAGAACTTGTGATTCGTACTAGTTCAATTATGAATGTAATTATTTGCTTACCAACATATCCTATTGCGTAGAGCATGTCTCTCGGCGTGCAGAGACTCTCTTGGTCCATACGTTATTCAGTTGACCGAGCTTGTTCTCCTGCTAATTTCCACACGCTTGATTTATTTTTCAATGATTAACATGGTACACCCAGGAAAATGAAAAGGGAATAATGGCATGGAAAAACTTCAAGGACTTTCTGCCTTGACTTTGTATGTACACACAACGGAAGGGAGGAGTTATTCACCAACTTCGCTAGGTGCAGAAAACCGTAATTAAACAGAGATTCACACACACAATAGCCCACCACCTACTTCCGTTGAATCTACTGTTTATATATGTAATAAGACCTTACGTTGTCACCTAACGAAGCAAGTCTTTTGTAATTGTTTTGTAGCTGGGGAAAACTGCTTACGTTGAGTCTTTGACTCTCTTGTTGCACGTCTACTTCGCATTATTGATTTCTTTGAATGATCTTTGTGACAGAAACTCCCGAGTCCATGTGAAATGACTTTTATGTCACAAAGGGGAAAACATGGGGCTACGAAAAGTCTATTCCACGTGAAATGAAGAAGAGAATGGAGCATTATTGTTCTGAGATCACAAAATTACTTTCATTAAATTATGGGTTAATACTACAAAAAACCCTAAACTAATATACTTGTGATAAATTTACCCCAAACTATTTTTTTGATCACAAAAAATCCAAAACTAGTATACATGTGACAATTTTACCCCGAACAAATTTTTTTACCATAAAAAACGCCAAACTGCTATAACTGTGATAATTTTATCCTGAACTAATTTTTTGACCACTGAAAACCACAAACTGGTACACCTGCGACAAATTTACTCTCTGTTAGTTTTTGTTAAATTTTACTGTCAAATTGCTAAGTTTGATTATACGTGGTAGCTGACTAGTGTACCGGTTTGGGGTTTTACCCCTCTATTTGTCACAAGTTTATCAATTTGTGATTTTTTGTGATTAATTCAATTTAACGGATACTAACAGAGGGTACATTTGTCACATATGTACTAGTTTAGAGTTTTTAGTGATCAAAAAATTAGTTTGAGGTAAAATTATCACAAGTGTACCGGTTTGAGGTTTGAGGTAGTCAAAAAATTAATTCGGAGTAAAATTGTCACAAGTGTACAAGTACGGAGTTTTTGATGGTTAAAAAAATAGTTCGGGGTAAATTTGTCACGTGTGTACTAGTTTAGGATTTTTGATGGTCAAAAAATTAGTTTGGGATAAAATTATCATAAGTTTACCAGTTTGGAATTTTTTCGTGATATTAACCCTATAAATTATTTAGTATTAGAGATTTGTGGCCAAAAGCTAGAAAGCTGAAAGCAGATGATGGTCCAGGCCCTGAAGTCATTAGAACTTGTTTACTTTGACCAAAAGGTTGGGCTATTCCAAGCCCATTGAACTTGCCAAGCTCGGCCCTTAACTTGCAGCCATCTCTCGTGTTTTCTTTGGCGAGATTTCTCTGAGAAATTAAGAGGCTATTATCATTCCATACGAACATGAGGGTATTGATGAAGACATAAGTTTTGGTAATAAACCTCTAATTGGCCCCGACGTTGCTTTTCTTTAAAAAATTAGCGACGATTTTTGGATGCATGGGTAGATTGGACAAAAAAAAAAGGTTCGGTCAGAATTGGGTTGTACCTAAATTTGGGGTTTTTTTTTAAAGGAATTGGCCCCATTTACTAGGAAAATGCTACATTTATTCAATAGCAGTCAAGATGTTCCCCCAACATTTCATTCTAACCCCTTTGATGACGAATTTTGCATGTATGAATGCATCTGTTTACAACGTGTATATACGCGTCTAGATATATAGTAGGCCTATCATTTGTGACTCATTGTGATTATACAGTGTCCAGTGACAAGCAAACAAAATCAAGGATCAGCAATTAAGGATTGGCCATCATCTTTCATTATTTTCCATGGGATCATCACTACTAATCATCATCACAGCTGATTTGTCTGGCATCACGGACTGAAACATTTTGATTGCATCGACTGAGATTCTAAGCTTCAGACAACGAAACTCTCTGTGAGGTTCACACTGGCCCATAACAGAACAATAGCAACCGAGACAAGGAGGGTGATAGGCGTCCATTTCATCGCTATCGCCTATGGCAAAACAAGTTCATCATATCATTGTTAACTAAAGACCATGCCAGATCAAAGGGGGAAAGGTTATCTGCACAATTTATACAATTGCAACTCCTTGAAGTCATGACTTGATCATATAGCTATATAATCTGTCCACGATTTGGATGATATTTACTTGTAAACTGGGATCCAGATCTGTCTACATAGAGTGAAAGGACTTGACAGTTTAGTAGTTTACATACCTCCATGCGTGAGGAACCCCAAATAGGTGAAACAGTTGCATTCATCGCCATCGAACTTTCCAGATTTTCTGGACTTAAGGAAATATGTTGATCTGGTTATTTCCATTTTGTAATTGTATGTTCAAGTGATGAAGCAGAATCAGATTCGAAAATGAGAGGACCTTCACCTAAGTATCTCGTTCTTCTTCTGGCAATCTCTGAAACATGCGTTGTCATTATGTCGGCGTCCTTTTTACGGTCCGCCTTAAGCTTTGACAGATTGGCTTGTGTCCTTGTATCGATGTACCGCTTCCTAATGTTCCCTATCACACTATCTGTGACCCAAAAATAAAGCTCTATGAAAGGATATATCCGTGTTATTAAGACGCATTTCATCTTATAATACTACCCTCTTGATGCGGCGCGAAAACGACTCATAGTAGCGCCAATCAATCATTCTTTTCCGCCTCTTCTCTTAAAGTGCAAAAATTTAACAGAAAAAGAAAGAAATTTGTGAGCTGATTACTCTTAACACGAACATGTAAAACTTCAAAAGATTTACCGAATTTCGCAAAGCCGTATGGTCTGGTAATTTTGTCTAGGATTCGTTTGTCAAACTTGTCAAACTCCGTGTGCAAATCTTGCAGATAATGGAAAGCAAGCTTTCTTGGATACGAAGATTCGCACAACACGATAAAGCAAACATCATCCTCCACCAAGTAGCTAACATATAAGAAATGCAATGAAAATTAATCATACAAATGTCCCCTCGAATGAAAAAACAAGTGGCCCTATTAGTCTCCACTAGTTTTACAGATTCTTCCAGTCGGTAATAATTTTTTCAATCGATCTCATCAAATTCAAGCCCAAAAGGAAAATTTGTGCGAAAGATGCTCAACACTATGCTTGACATTGACAGTCTCTACTAAACCTCTTCTATCCTGGGTATACCAAGAATATTTGTACGTAATTGACCTAACTCTCGCGGTGCACAGTGACATTGAAAAAATTATTAATATCACAAAGAAATGCTTCATCTTCATAGATAAAATTCAGAAGCTCCTGTTCGAAGTTATGAATAATAACGTTGCTATTGATAAAAGAATGAAAAGAAATACTGGAAGCAATGGTGATCGACGTGAACGGTCATCTTGGAAGACTCCAAGGCTCCTCTTGCGATTTCTTTGAGTACAAGTTCGGCTTGTTGCTTATAAAACCCAAAGATGCCGTCGTCATCGGTGATGTACCGACGACCTTGTGCAAGAGGCAAGCCATCCTTCACCCTTCCCACAATTGTTAGCTTAACCATCCCTCAACGGAATTTTTGGCTCAGATCACAAGTTCTGTGGTGATTGTTTGGAGAAATTGAAGAAAAGCTCTTTTTATAAGGCACAAAAGAGAAGGGAATGACAAAGAAAAGCTTGAACACTAAGTTATGCTTTTTGGTCATTCTGAAGAAACGCTAGCCGGTGGGGAAGGAAAACCCATCTTTAGAAAAAGGACCTCGATACTTTGAGACACAAAGGTTTCAAGCACCCACAGAATATTTATTTCCTTAAACATGATTTCCTTTAATCTGTTGATAAAGTTCACAGAAGGTAAGAGGAAGTTGAATGAAGAAGATACCGATAGAGGCAGAAAAAACAACCATTGATTATTTTGCTTGAGTGCGATCGATTAGGACATCAAGCTGCATATAGTTCCTGAAGAAATCTAGGAAAATTGGATTTTTGCACACGTCAGAAGACATTGCCATGGATAATTTAAACCATTCATTGAAGTCATACCCTTTGGTAAACACTCTTACATGTCACATGACCTATACAAACTTGATACCACCACAAATATCTTCAGATGAGCTATAGTTAACTGCTATACAAGATTTCTTTACACGCTCCAGAAGAAAACGACACACTCACTCGAGAACTATAAATATGAACAGCAAGAACTTCAATGAGCAATGGCTATTTATCCACTTTTAAGCACACCACAAGGAGATGGACACAAACGGAGATGGAACACGTAGATTTTGGAAGACTTTCATTCCCCCAGGATGGATAGTTCAGCCTCCAAAGCAGACGAGGAGCTTCCTCGGAACAAGTCCAGTTGCGCGATACTTAGCAGCCATCTCCTCTGCCTTGAGGCGATCTTCCCCTTTCTTGGCTTCCACAGTTGCCCTCTTTTCTTCAGCGAGCTTGTGAATCGAAGCAATCTTGTTCTTCATTGTCTCTGCATATTCGGCTTTCTTCTTTTCCAGTTTTTCCTGCTAGCAGGCAAGTAATGAGATTTTAACAGACACCACAGCACATCCAAGCACTCGCTTCTCTTGTTACTAGTATACCAGGGATCTTCTACCAGCAACTCATCTGTAATCTAGACTCAATCAGAAGCACAACTGTTTGTTCTACACACGCAGTTCCTCATTTATGAATATAACATATTACTTCTTTTAAGTAAATTGGCTAGAACAACTCTATGGCACACAAAAGGATTATGGATGTGCAATAGAAGCACGACTTGGAGAAATGAGAGGGAAAAATTCACAAGTCTAATACAGCTACGAAGGAACTAAGAAGAACTAAGAAGAAATAACTACTACAAAGTCCTCTAAATGATGAATTCAAGATGTGCCGGAATTGTGAGTGGGGAGTGTGAAGCAGCATGACTAATACAAGAATGTAGCACTTTTGAGACATATGGAAAAGCAATCCATATAACTGAGGTAAAGAACAATATGAATGCAGGATTACCTCAATCTTTTTGAGGTCAGCCTCAATGGAAGCTTTCTTGCTGTTCTCCCATGATCCAATTGCAGAGAGCTTCTTCTGAGCTCTGTTTAGTGATCGAAGCAGGACTTTAGCATACAATTTCTAGCTCTTTTGAACATACTAATGGTGAGGAATAATAATATTTGATCCAAAATTCCATAATTTAAAGCAAGATTATGGCATAACAACAGGAACAGTACACTAAATAGAATCTCTTACTTGTTTTCTGCCTTTGTTTTCTCGCTTTCTTCCCATGCTCTAATCAAAGACAACTTCTTCTGTGTCTCAACTCTGGCCAGCTCAGCATCTGATCAAGAAGCATAGAATCAGTGAAGTAAAGTCCATCAGTGAAGTGTCTTAGTGAAACCATAAACACATAAAGAGTATAAAGAACAAAGAGAAAAGAGAAAGTTAAAAAACATAGACACTTGAACATCAAAATTACCTCGATTAACAGAACCTTCATTACTTTTCTCCACTGGGGTCGCAATTGGCTCTGCCCACAAAAAAGATTCAAAACCCCCAGTTCAGCAACAGATAGAATCCGTGCAGATCCTTTGCTTCAATGTCCTAATACTAATTAAACCATCAACTAAGCTGTGCTAAGCTAGCGCAAGCGTTCAAGTAAGCTGGAAATTTCAAGGTGAAATGGTGAAGATAACTAAATTTTACACCAGACATGCTACAAATCAGTTAAATTACTCAACAAATGCCTTGAAGCCTTACAGGAACTTAATTCAAGAGAGAAAACAGTGGATTTAACTATAATTAAAAAAAAGAAGAAAATTCTCATACTAAGATTCTCGCAAGTTGATATATATATATATATATATTTGATAGAGATACTAAGAATGAAAAAGAAACATAGAAACTTACTTTCAACCGCAGCAAGAGCTTTGGTATCCTCTGCTTTTTCTTCTGGAGGAGGAGGAGGAGGAGGACGAGGTGGAGGTACGACTGACTTCTCCTCCTCAACGGGTGCGGGTTCGGGTGGGGGATCTTGAGGCTGAGGGGGCTCGGGTTCCACCTTCTTGGGCTCATCCTCTGCCATTTTCTGGAGGACCTCACCTTTTGCAGAGCTTGGAGTTCACAGAATTATTGAAGACGAGAGAGATAGAGACGATTGGCAGTTGAGAGAACTTGAGATATGGTACAGTTGGTTAACTGTGTAGCTCAAAAGCCAAACAGTCAGTTGCCACTTGCCAGGTGGCCCACATGCCATTGGAGCCGTATTACACAACGTAGTCATTTTAATCACTTTTCCCATATGAGAATATTGACTATTGGTCATATTAGCGTTTTGTTTTTCTTAATCCCGAATAGGGTGCTCGGATCGCGCACTTTAATAATTTCATACGACTTTAACAATCCGTACGTTTCATCCGCATCAAATTAGCGTATATGTCTATCCTTTCAAAATTAAAAACAGTACAACGTATGGATCGCTAAGTTATGGATCCATTTTCTAGAGTTTCCCAAATTTTTCTCCAAACTACAATTATTTGAAAGCTCCTAGGTGAGCTCTTGTGGTGGCTTACATGTACACCAACGATAGCCATCTTAATCCCATGCTTCCTAGTGCTCTTGTAGAAATCAAGATATTACGATAAAAAGTTTGTTGTTTTTCATCGTCAATCATGTCCCACTCGCATTCATTTCACATTAAACGTATCCTATCATAACTCAATGTAGTCAAGATGACTTGCGAGAGCGTGAAGTCTACGTTTGAATTTGGGAATGACAAGACATTATTTAACGAGGAGGAAGCTGATAGCTTGCCCAAAACCGGGTGCAAAAAGGGTTAAATATATAGTGCAAGTTGTGAGGAATTTGTCCATTCAACTTAGTTGTCTTTGTTGGAATTTGTGGCTCTCGTCACTTTCGTGGCCCGTGGGACATAGCAGATGTCGAATCCACTTTCAAAAATCTCATTCGAATGCGTATCAATATCATATAATAATGGTTGTCTTTACTTCTAATCTCAAATTATCGTGGTAGGTCTAAATTTTAGTCGGGATATCTTCCGGAGTTAGATGAAATGCTTGAAAATAGTTACTGAACTTCCCTCTCACGACTTTAATAATTGATTGGGAAGAAGCATCGTCAACTATTTTGCTTTTCAACAAAATCACTAATAAAGAAACCAGGACCACATGAGTAAGCACTATGCGTAAATGGATCATACACCTGGACATATGAAGTTTTTGGTAAACATGAAGAAAAGTTGTCAAGAAGTTTGTAAAACCGTCTTGACATGCCTCTTAACTGGTCATTCGCCCGCACGGCAAATGATTAGCCCTCGCTTATTATGTAACCGAGAACAAATTAATAAGCATTGTCAAGGGGAAAAGTGCCAAAAAAGTCATAAACCTTTTGCATTTGTGCCAATTTAGTCCTAGACCTTTTTTTGGTATCAATTCAGTTCTAAACCTTTTACATTGGTGCCAATTTAGTTTTAAACCTTTTGCATTTGTGCCAATTCAGTCTTAAACCTTTTATCTTTGTACCAATTTGGTCATTCTAGTCATTTTTGTTTGGATTTTGCTGACGTGGACGTCGGCCGGCCGGCGGCCAATCACCGGCGTTGACATGGACAACTTTAATAATATTTTAATATTTTTTTGAATTTTTTTCTTTTTTCCCCCCTTTGTCACACTCCAAACCCTACGAGCGCGTGATCATCCCTTCGTGGTCATAATGTACCCGACATCCCAGGACTTGTCGCCGACCCAATCGAAACACTAACGAATAATGCATGCGGAAGCAATCTCGAACTCTTCGTACAACATACAAACAACGGGATAGTAGAGAGACAAAGAATACACATCAACAAGACACTTTTATAAACATAACATCGATTACAACACATACATTTGCAAGCTTTCTACGAGGCTACTATCTACGAACCATGCACAACAACAAGGATCGGGTGGTTGGTAAGGTTAACTCCTTTACAAAAAAGGGCACTCAAAAGAGGGAGTAACTTGACCTATCCTCAATCCCCGTAATATCATGGCAACGTCTCCGGATCAATCACAGTCGTGGGTTTGAAATGGTTCGGTTATACAACCATGAGAACACTTCTCAATAAGCAACTATCTAACCCTCGCTTAGGCCAAAGCGTACTTCCGAACAATTTTAAACATGCAATACCGACATCCAACATGTCATAACAATCACAGACGCCCTTACCTCGCCTCGGCACATACGTGAGCCCTGCACGTTAGAATATTGCCATAATATGGCAATTCGCTCCTCGAGCACATAATACAATCACATGACGTAAATGTGCATAAAACGGTTATTAATCCAGACATGTTCAACAGCAACACAAGCACATTGCATTCCCCAATGCATAACATGCGATTATAAATGTCCAAATTATTAACGGCCCCTCGGGCCACCGAACTCCCGCCGGTTTTCTAGTATAATCAGGCATCGTCCCGCTACTTCGGCGACGGCAATGTCTGGAATCCCCGCCCAGACGACATTTCACAAAGGAGCATCGATCTGGCCTCCACCGCGATCGACAGCGTCTAGAACCCCTGCCTAGACGGCATCCGAACTCTCGTCGGGCATTGTCTAGAACCCCGCCTAGACGGAATGTGACGTGACCATGCACATACTTAACAATCATTACCGATTCTTATCTTTGTAAATTAGCCCAATGTCAACTAAATCTGTCAAAATGCCACGATAACACCGAATAATTCTCGAGAGAGAAAAACCAAGAAATACAAAAATCGGGTCCAAACTGGGCAATTGCGCAGTGACAGAAATCCATTTGAAATAAATAGTAAATCAACTCCAAAAATTCTGAAATTTGGATATGTTGCATAAAACATCTTGATAAACATTTTCTATGAAGAACTAGAAACCCAGTTCCAACCGTAAACATCTCGTTTTGACACTCAAAGCCGGACAAAACCCGGTTCGCTCGGACAGCCCCTCAAATCATAAAAAATACAACTCATTCAGTATCGAAATCACTTTGGAAAGCTCTGAAATTTTTATATGTCATAGACACAAGTGTCTTTAATAATTTTTGTGAAGGAATTTTGTTGAAATAAGGTCTGGAAAATTTTATAAAAATTCGGAAAGACAAGAAGGTCGGTTAAACAGTAAATCGGACAGTTTTGTGACGGTCTCAAAACCGACTTCTGAATGACCCCAAATAGCTTCCAAAAATTCTGAATTTGAAGTATGTTATACTTAAAGATGTTGGGAACAAATTCCATGGAGAACACTTTCTTAGATTCGGCCCACAATGATCACAAAAAAATTAATAATGCGCAGAGGTACAATAACAACTAGAAATCCGAAAATCATTAAACTTGCACCATTAAGCAAATCAAGCCTATATAACCACTAAACCAACTATCCGCAGCCCTAATTTACCCCTAAACATGTCCATTAGTCACCTCTTAGCCTAGCCAAGAGTTAGGAAGCCACTTACTCTTAGCCTAAGCAAGAAAACCGAGTAACAGGAGCAACAGAGAGCCTCGGCACAGCAACGGCTACTCCGGTGAAGCAATGGCAAGGGCGGACGGCAGATGGCAGCTCAGGTGGTTAGTGATGGTGTGAGGGTGATCGTGGATGGTGGTGATGGCCAAGTGGTGGTAACGTGAGGCGGATGGCTAGCGATAAGGCTGGAAAACAGCTGGCAACGGGAAACTTCAAGGCTGCTGGGGGCGGCGTTGCATGTCCAAGGGATGAGCTAGGGTGACGGGGTGGTGTGGTGCACGGTGGTGGATGGTCCGGAGAGGAAATGGTCTAGTCGGGGTGGCAGCAAGAAGAAGCAAGAAGCAGTGAGGCAAGCGAAAGCAGAAACAGCGAAGCCAGCAGAAACAGAAGTGAAGAAGACCAAGAAGAAAGAAAGGAAAAAGGAAAAGGAAAAGGAAAGGGGAGAGAGAATGAGCAGTTGGTCAACAGCAAGGGGATGTGGAGGTGCAAAGGAGTCAGCAGTAGCAAGCAGGAGCAATCAGCAGAGCAGCAACGGGCAGAAGTCAACAGAACAGAGGCATGGGTTCAGTAGAACAAAAGTAGAAGCAACGTGGGGCAGCAGCAAAGTCAGCAGCAAAAGTAATCATGCAGAGGAAGAAGTAGCACGTGAGGGACATGGGGGAGCAGAAGAAAGTTAGCATGGTCAGCAAAGCAGAAAGTCAGCAAGCGTGGGGTGTTCAGCGAGAAAGGAGGAGAGAGAGAGAAGAGAGAGAGAAAGTCAACGCGCACTCAAGTGCGATCCAACGGTCTGATTTCAAATCTGAAAACGATCTTACGATCCAAATTAATCCTAGAATATAATAAGGGACAATGGCCAAATTAATTAAAACAAACCACCCCGAGAGAGGTCTACTAGTCCAAAATCGTATCCAGTCGAAATTTCACTTTTCCACTATTCCTGACAATCTCGACCTTGGCCACGATAATATTGACACCGCCCTATTTATTTCATCCTAGAACCCAAGAAATTCGACATCGAAGTTTGGGCTATAAATTAACGGCCAAATTCGATCGAGTGCGATTTTAGCAAAATCTTAAATTTAAAAACGATAACTGGGAGTGATTAGTTCTTAGGCGAGATTTTTACTACAAGCACACTGACGAATTACACGTTTTATAGATCCCAAAAATGAGTCAAAATTCGAGATGTCATACCCTCCCTCATTCCTCCAACTGGTCGTCGGACTGGCAACTGGCTGGAGGCCAGCGCTGGCAAGGTCCGACCTCGCTGGCCATTGGCGAGGGCGGCTTCGCGCTAGGCAAGGCTCGCTCTTGCTAGTGACGGCGAGGCTCGACCTCACCCAGCACGACGCCACCCTCACCAGTGGCCGGCGAGGTTGACCTCGCCAATGGTCGGCAAGGGCGGGCCTTGCCAACGCCAGTCTTTGGCCTCTAGTTGGTCTCCAGTTCAGTGACTGGCCGGAGGAATGAGGGAGGAGAGGGGAAAAAAAAAGAAAAAAAAGAAAAAAAAAATTAAAATATTATTAAAGTTGTCCACGTTAGCGTCGGTGAGTGGCTGCTGGTTGGTTAGCGCCCACATCAGCAAAATCCGACTAAAATTGACTGGAAGGACTGAATTGACACAAAAATAAAAGGTTTAGGACTGAATTGGCACAAATGCAAAAGATTTAGGACTAAATTGGCACAAAAAATGGTTTATGATTAAATTGATACCAAAATAAAAGGTTTAGGATTAAATTGATATAAAAAAAAAGTTTAGAACTAAATTAGCACAAATGCAAAAGGTTTATGGCTTTTTTGGCCCTTTTCCCCATTGTCAAGTATACTGAAATTGATCGATGAAATAGATTTGTGTAGTGTTTCACATATTGTAAGTAGACACTTAAATAAATGGACGAGATTTAATACCTAGTGACACCCCTGTCGCGTCACCTAGTATATCAACTCTATAAGTCAATCTCGGTAGACTTGGCATTTCTCTTGTGCTAAACCTCAATCTCTAGAAACGTTGGGCCAAGCCAGTTTCACGGTGCATACTTCCACAAACCTCCGTCATGATCAACCGGAAATATACAATTTAAACAGATGGAAAGCTCTTCCTTAATTGGCTGCAGAATAGCTATGCTCATCCTCTTCAGGAGGGGCATGAGATCTGACTCATAATTACACCTATAGAGGAAGGATAAGAGTGTCAAACCGGATGGTGATATTCACAGACTGTATGTCTTTTGCTTATGTTTTGCATGTGTTGTGGGATGAGAAAAATGCACATCCATCAATTAACTTACCAACTTTCATTTGCATAACTTACTTTCGAACTTATCAACTTTTACATGAAATTACCAACCTAAATTAGAGTAATTTATCAACTTTTGTCAGATAAAATTACCAACTAATTTTGGGTAAAAAATTTCCATTTACCGTACTTATTAAAGTCTAATTGTTTTCTTTAAGTTATCAACTTTTTAATAACATATAAATTTTTTTTAGGCTTGATTAGTAACCTTTTTCATTCACTAGCTCTTTTTAGAGATTACCAGTCTAAACTAGTGTGACTCGTCACCAACTTTTCACTTATTAAATTACCATATACTATTGGATTGCCAACTCCCGTTTGAATTTATTACTGAGATGTTTTTTAATTTGCCGACTTTTCTTATCGTTTACAAATATTTATTAGCATTTCTTACCAACGCTAAACAACAAATCACTAGTCGAGGATGATTTTTACCACCTTAATCCAACTAGAGGCAAGTCTTAGCCAGTTCACTTATTGGAGTGCACATGCAAAAGAGCATTTATATGTTGACCTGCGCTGCAATTATATGTACTGCTAGTCACATTGAGGTTACTCAGGATAAAAAATGAAATACGAACGCATCAATTTCTATCGCCAAAACTTCATGAAATTATGAGTAGTCACAATAGAAACACTGAATTTTCATCAACCATCCCATAAATGCCAATGCAAACATTAAAAGTGCAAGGCAATGGCACGATCTTTAGAGGGCTAAAAAAAGAGTGAACATTCATGCTCATGATGAAGATCTTGCACATCTGATAAAAAAAATGTAAAGAAAAGTTTCAGCCAGATCATACAGATTTGGCCAATTTTGTAATCCATGTATCACCGAGACAGCCTTAATGTTTAGAATCAGACATCTTCGCCCGAAAAGCAATTACTGAGCTGATCCTAGAAAATAAAATCAGTTGTCCTCAAAGTTACCTATAATGCTAAGATTGGTCTTCTGAAAATTTATGACTTTCACCAAAATTTAGAATCTTTATCTACCCACTATTACCAGCCAAATCCGCAGATTAACAACTAAATACGGATATCAGAACGCGTATTTGAACACCCTGAAAAGAAGACAGACTTGGTCTCGAATGGTGTTGTCTCGGTGCTTCGTCCTACTACTCTGTCTCCACCAATGCAAAAACTACATGTCCATCTATCCGATTTAGCCAGCTGCATTGGTCCAAAACCATGCAAAAGGATTACTAAATTTGTCATCACTGCTTTCCCTTAAGGCTGCATTTGTATTACAGCTTCGCTTTTATCCCCTTTATCGCAATATTGGCCACGTTGTCCATATTAGGCATCCATTTGTATTCCATCAGTTTCCCTAGTTCCAGCTAGTTCTTTTTGTCGAATATCTAAATTTGATCTTATCAATGATGCAAGAAAGTAATGGAAATTTGCACAACACAAAAATTTACGTGGTTCAGCTGGGGAGATATTCCGCCTACCTACGTTCACAGAGAAAAGAGATCCGTTTCATTAATAATATAGAAAAGTGTATGTTGAAAAAAACGGGTGCGGAAAAACAAATACAGAACACAGGATTTACGTGGTTCGATCACAAGGTGATCTACGTCCACGGACGAGGCAAATCAAGATTCCACTATGATTAAAAGAGAGTACAATTTTCAGAAGTCGAAACTACAACTTGACAAAACCTCACGGCTCACCAAAATCTCAGAAAAGAAAATTCTCTCTGTCACTAATGAGAAAACCTAGCCGCGGTATAAATAGAGCTTCCCAAAAAATTTTTCTTGGGGGCTACCGCCCGAAACGTTCTTTCGTTTACTCCGGCTTGGGCGGTCTACCATTGAGATTTGTTTGCTTGCTACGGGTTGAACCTATCGGTCCAACCCTTCGCGTCACGAACTAAATCTTATTTTTCGGGTTGCACAAAAAATATGTCGGGTCAGGTCATAAACCGGACCAAATAAAATTCAAGACATATTTAACAGTGTACAACCACTCTTTCTCATCCTCTGTCTTTATTCTAGAGACCCGTTTTACCCTAAATATATATAACGAAACTATACATGGCACAAATTACAAAATTGTCTACATAGCCTAAAATATTTAGCTTTCCTATATAAATCCTTTTATGACTGAACATAAAATACCTATGACGGCTCGGGGGCGCTGCCCCCGCGACTCCTGTCGGGGCGGCCTCCCTAGACCCCCGCCCGCTCACCGGGGAGCGGGACCCCCGTGTTCTCCAGTCGTTAGGAGGTTTTTCGAAACCGACTTATAATCTTTTGGATAACAGAATACAAGACATCAACCATAACACTTTTCCCTTCGACTTTCTAGTATCAGCAAAAAGCTCCATTTCTCCTCTCTGAACTTGTGTAACCACTTGAAGAATCACCAAAGGTGTGGATGCAGGATCAGGCTCCCAGCATCCAATAGGAGCATTTGCCCCTTCTTCACCTGTAAGCAAGTGAGCGAGGACCTGATGAGAGAATTGGAACATCTCCTCTCTTGGAATCGTCCATCGTTTACGTGGATCCAAATGCTTATGAAACAGTCTTCAAGCCACAAACTTTAATGAGTGGAGCAACAGTTACACCATGGTCCTCCCTGCAGTCTTCAATCACTTCAACCATATGGTAACTGTGTAACCTCATTTGGAGTGAACTCGTTCCAATCAAAAGACCACTTCCTATACAGAGCCCAAACATCTCCCTTCAAGGGATAAATTTGAATTAAGCCCCTTGCGCCTTTCGTCCACTTCATCATGTGAGAGAAAGCATTAAGGGAGCCATAGACGACAGATTTTCCAATCCGCAGATCCCCACAGGTCTTGGCAAAGCCAGATCCAACCCAACGCAGAGGGCCCATTCTTGGTTGCTCTTAGAGCTAAGCCAACTTATGCGCACCTTGAATGGTTTCAATGTTATGACATTGTGGAACAGAGCCTAGTAACGAGGCATCCCATCGTCATCCTTATAAGCAGCCCAGACTTGATCATCGGCAAACGAAATCTTTGTCTGGTTGTTGTCAAAATCAAGAAAATCAGGCTCTGCAACAAGCATATTCTTGGGAACAAAGCTCTCCCCTTTAGATTCAACATTAGAAATGGCATGGGAAGTCTTTTTGATCGGAACTCTGTCTTTACCGTCCAGAGGCTTCCCATGCTTAATTGCAACAGTTTTTGCACCATTTGCTGGGCCTTTCTGCTCTTCGCTGTACTTCTCCTTGACCTTTCCTTTTGAAGAATTTAGTCCATCAGCAGATTCTTTCTCACTACTCCACTCATCAAGCTTCTTAGAAATTTCCTTCTTTGCTTTATGTATCAACATCTTTTGTGTTTTTGTCAGAGATAGATCCCTCAGACCGGTGAACTACTTATCACGCCGAAATTAACCCTTCACCTATCCTCCAGTCGGCTCTTTCAAAATTTAGACGTACTTCCTGCTCTAAGTCCTCTACTATTTGCGAATGCCGCTTAGCTAGCATCCTCTGTGACTTTCCAATTCATGCCACCTTCATCAACCAACCTTTCTTTAATCCCTTTAGTTTCTATGGAATTGACATCAGAAGACATGCTCACTGAACCTCTACTAGACAAAGAATCATCTCCAAGCACTTCTCTTTGACTGCAGCTGCTGCCTCTTCACAACATCTCTTCTGATGCCAAACTACACGCTCATACACGTCTGAAAGGCGAGAATATGATGCAGAAGCTGGGGCAGTTTTATCACTTGCAAATTTGGTTAGTGTGCCATATGAAGAAGTGACCTTTTCCAGCAAATGACTACCAAAGAAGCTTGTCGAACCTGCATTGGTACAATAAGTCTGCCTTCCAACTTATGTGTACACGTTGTGCTTCGGAGGAAGCCTTCAAATTAGATGAACTATTGCCATCTATTGGTGGAGGTGAATCTCAATAGCAACATAGGGTTAACGGCAGCTGCGATTGCGGCAACAAAGCCGTTTGTTTAAGTAGCAGATTAAGGGAATGAGTTCACTCTGAGTGGGGTAATACACATCTACAATATGGTTGAATTGATTGAAGATTGCAGCGAGGAGTTGTGTAACCATTGCTCCACTCATCAGAGTTTGTGGCTTGAGGACTCTGTTTCAAAAGCATCCTGATCCAAGTAAATTACGGACAATTCCAAGAGAGGAAATGTTCTGTTCTCTCATTAGGTCCCTGCTCACTTGCTTACTAGTCAAGATGGTGTGAATACTCCTATTGGATACTGGGAGCTTGATCCTGCATCCACACCCATGGATCTTCTTCGATTAGTAACGCAAGTTGGGAGGAGAAATGGAAAACACTGCTTCTACAATCAAGCAACACTTGCTTGCTGATACTTCGAAGTTGAAGAAAAAGAAGTCGCAGAAATTGGAGAAACGACTGATCGAAAAGAATGGACGTCAAGATGGACGATGTGGCCAATGTTGCGATGCAGGTATGAAGTGAAGCCGGTATTGCAACGCAGGCTCAAGGGAAAGCAATGATAATGAATTTAGTCGCCAATGCAGTTGGACCAGTGCAGCTAGTTAGATCGGGTAGATTGACATGTAGTTCTTGAATTTGAGGAGATGGAGGAGGAGGAGAAAAAGGAAGCATGGAGTAATTCTTCTTTTCGGCGGTTGTTCAAATAGCCATCTTGTATCCATAGTTAGTAGTTAATCTGCGGATTTGGCTGCTAACTATGGGTGCATAGAGAATCTTGATTTGGTCATGGTCAGAGATCTTCAAAAGACTAGTCTCAGCATTATCGGTAACTTTGAGGTCAGTTTGATTTTCTTTACTAGGATTGATTAACGCGGTATTTGCTTTTCTGGCAAAGATGTCCTATTCTCCTCATTGGCATATGAATTGCAAAGTTGGTCGAATCTGTATGATCTGGCTGAAACTTACATTTTTATCATATGTATAGGATCTTTATTAGGAGCATGATTGATTTCCCCATTATTTTGTGGAGTGACGAATGGTGGATTTCATTGCTTTTGCAAATGTTTATTCTTTTCTTGGTCATCTACGGATCATGCCATTGCCTTGTGCACTTAATGTATGCATTGCCATGTATGGGATGGGTGATGGAAGATGAAAATTTAGTGCTTTTGCTGAGACGCTACCCAAAGTCTCATGAAATTTTGGATTTCTTGGAGATAGAAATCGATACATCCGTATTCTATGTTTTGACCTGAGTAGCCTCAAGGTGACTAGTGGTACATATATGTGGCGTGTAGGTCAACAAATAAATACTCTTTTGCTTGTGCACCCCAATAACAATAAGTGAACCGGCTGAGAGTTGCCTCTGATTGGAGTGAGTTGAAAATCACCCTCGACTAGTGATTTGCAGTTTGGCGTTGCTAAGAAATGCAAAAAATGATTGTAAACGATAAGCGAAAATGGAAAATTATATTATAAAATATAAATACCGGGAATAAATTTAAATGAGAGTTGATACCCCATTATTATGTGGAAATTTGATAGGAGAAAAGTTGTTGATGAATCATACTAATTTAGATTTGTAATCTCTGAAAGAGGTAATAAATGAAAAGGGTTACTAATCAAGCCTAATAAAAATTGGTAAGTTAATAAAGAAAGGTTGAAAAATTAAGGACAACAATCTAATAACTAATAAGCAAGGGTTGTGCATAAAATACTGTCTGGACCGGACCAAACTGAACCGGCCGATTCTAGGTGGTTCTCGAGGACATGGGTCCAGTTCCTGGTCACAAAAAACTTGAACTGGTGACTTTTGGTCCAATTCCTGATTTCGTTTGTGGAACCGCTCATTCGGATTGGACCAGCTTTTTTTTTTTAGTTTCTTATAAATATGTAAAAAACCCTAATCCTCCGCAAACCCTCCTAACTCCTATCACAATCGCCGTCCTCACAAACCCTAGGCCTTTTGCTCTTTCACAAAATCAGACTCTCAATCTTCACGGCTCTTGCTTGCCCGACTTTGACTCTCAGTCACTCTCTCGCTCGATTCTTAGATGCCACTCTCTTGCCTAAGTCGCTGGCATCCCTCTCGATGGACGCCTAAGCTCACTTGACTTTTAGACGTCACCCTCTTGCCTCAGTCGCTCACGTCCCTCTTGCTCGAAGCCTCCCTCTTGCGGTTTCATCTCAAGTCTTGACTATCGCCTCCCTCTCTTGCCTTTTTTTTTTGGCCAATCGTGATCACAATCGCATCTCATCGAGGTAAATATCCAATGCTCTATTGTATTTTTTTGTTGTTCTTCATACACCATTTTCGATGCTGCGTCTAGATCTCATCTTCGAACTAATCACTATGTTGCTGCTATCTCTTGGACAATTGCTTTTGATCTCTACTGCGACACCGTTGACGATTGGGCTCTTGCTAGTTGAGACAAAAAATGATCCATAATCATACAGTTTACAGTTCCATTTTATTTATAGTTGTCCACATAAAAGAGCCATGAACTTGCAAAAACATTCATAACAATTGGGCTAAGACACAATCAACCGTTAAAATGGTTAATAATTCCGTCAAAATTACTTCTCATTCTATAATTTAGGTAATAGAAAGCATGCGACAACGATCAAATTCATAGGTATCTCGCCATGAAAGAAAATCAAACACAATGGATCACATCGCCATAAGTCACCTAATGATGAAAAGAGTGTGTTGTTTGTATCATATACGTATGATGAATGGGAAACATAATACTACCATGCATTTTTCACTGTATTTAAGTATTTGCTTTTACAATTAACCCAAGTTATTTTATGCACAAGTTAAGACCCTACCTCTGGTTATATGTTAACTATGGTTAAGGTCGTCAAAATAGATAGATTAATTGGTCCAGATTTATTTAGAGCCCGCCTTTGACATCTCACTGAAAAAAACAAAGACCCTCTTTAATGATCGTTTCCCTTTTGTTTACCCTACTCATTTTCATATACAAGAAGGGAAGAGTGGTTTACGTTTTTCTGCAAGGGTCCAACCATTCTTGGTCAACCAAATGGCGAATATAAATGACATGAGATACTATTTGCATGTATGGTATGATCAGTACCACATACAGTGCAATTTTTCTATTTAATCCTTTAAGTTGTTTCTAGAGAAAAATAAAGGAGAAGTAAATTAGGTAAGTTTCTTGGGCCCTTGGATAAAGAATAAATTCGTAAAGACAGTCAATATCGGATTTGGGTGAAACGAGAAGTTCAATCAATACACGTTGTACTTTTCTATCCAAGGGCCTAGGAAACTCTTTCCGATATTGACTGTCTTTAAAAATTCAATCTCTATCCAAGGGCCCAAGAAACTTACCTAATTTACTCTTCTTTATTTTTCTCTAGAAACAACTTAAATGATTAAATAAAAAAATTGCACTGTCTGTGGTACTAATCATACCATACATGCAAATAGTATCTCATATCATTTATATTTGCCATTTGGTTGACCAAGAATGGTTGGACCCTTGCAGAAAAACATAAACCACTCATCTGGTGTAATTGGACCTTCTTGCATATGAAAATGAAAAGGGTAAACAAAAGGCAAAAGATCATTAAAGAGGGTCTTTGTTTTTTTAGTGGGACGCTAAAGGCGGGCTCTAAGTAAATTTCGACCAATTAATCTACCTATTTTGACAATGTTAACTATAGTTAACATATAACTAGAGGTAGGTTCTTAACTTGTGCATAAAATAACTTGGGTTAATTGTAAATGAAAATACTTAAAAACAGTGAAAAAGGCATGTTAGTATTATGTATCCATTCATTATACATATACGATACAAACAACACTCTTTTCATCATCAGGTGACTTGTGGCAACGTGATCCATTGTGTTCGATTTGCTTTCATGGCGAGATACCTGTGAATTTGATCATTGTTGCATACTTTCTATTACCTCACTTATAGGATGAGAAGTAATATTGATGGAACTATTAACCATTTTAACAATTGATTGTGTTTTAGCCCAACTGTTACGAACATTTTTACAAGTTCCTTGCTCTTTTATGTCGACGTCTGTAGATGAAATGAAATTGCAAACTGTATGATTATGGATCTTTTTTTGTCTCAACATCATCCTTATATTGGAAGTTTGTTGCTCGTTTATATAGATGTTATGAATAGAATCGTATTTCACTAAAAACGGCGGATCGAGCTTTGTCGCGACCATAATGCTTATCGTTGAAGTTCGCTCCTTGTATACGTGTATGTATATCATTTGATCGTTTGTGTGGATGTATGCTAATTAAATCATAATACATTAAAAATGGTGAAACGTGCTTTATCCTTACCATTATTCTTGTTGTGGAAATTTGTTGCTTGTATACGTGGATCTACATCATTTTCTTATCTATGAAGACGTATGCAGATGGAACTATAATTCGCTAATGGTGTGCTTTTTCTTGACCAGTCATGCTTTTAATAGAAGTTTGTTGTGTGTATACGTGGATTTACATCATTTGGCGGTATCATGTTTGGTCATTTGCACATTATTCGGGTGTACTTTGTTTGGCGACTTACAAGTTCTATTATGTGTATATAAATGCGTTGAAGGAGCATAATTTGACATGTTAGTATAAATACAAATGTGTATCTAGATTTTTTGCCAATTGAATTGTTTGACATTAAGTTATTTTAACTGTATAAAGAAGGTATCACATAAGGAAAGAAGAATCGAGGATATCTAGAGCAGGGAACATCCAAACCACTAAGAGATGAAATGCAATAAGGATTTCAACACTAGAGATTGTAAGAGTGCGGCTGACGTCAATTGTGCTCCAACCCCTTCTCGTTCTATAAGACGTCATTTGGACACAATGTAGTGATTGCCAAATGAAGTTTGAATACTTAATCTTGTGGGAAAAAAACACAAGTGCCACAACTTTCATATGACACTCATTTGAGGTCTATAACTAATTTTTCGATCATTCTTTTGGTCGAATTTTCTATCACTTGAATGTCAAGACTTATATACGGCACTCTTGAGTGCCATAACTTTTTTGTTTTCCAATTACTTTAGAGCCATATAATTTTTCATTTGATCACTTGAATGTCACAACTTTTAAAAAATATTTACGACAAGTGTAATGCCACAGCAGATTTTTGACACTTGGGTGAATGATTTAAAAAATTTTTGGCACTTAGATGATCGATAGAAAGTAATAGCACTAAAATAAACGTTTTCCAAATGTTATAACACTCAAGTGGTTCGAAAAAAAAAAGTTAAGGCACTCAATTGAGTGCCGCATGAAAGTCACGACATTTATGGTGTCTTTATCTCCGTTCCAATCAGAAGACCAATTCCTATACAGTGCCCAAACATCTCCCTTCGAGGATGAATCTGAATCAAGCCCCTTGCATTCGTCCACTTCATTCTATGCAAGAAAGCATTAAGAAAGTTATAGACAACAAATTTTCCTATCTGCCAATACCATAGTTCTGGGCAAAGCCAGATCCAACCCAAGGCATAAGGCCCAGTTCCTGGTCACTTTTGGAACTATGCTAACTGATGCACACATTGAATGGTTTCAATGATTTGACATCATGGATCGGAGCATAGTAACAGGGCATCCCATCATCATCATCATCACTGTAAGCAGCCTAGAATTGATTA
Organism: Syzygium aromaticum; assembly: GCA_024500025.1. Classification (NCBI taxonomy): domain Eukaryota; kingdom Viridiplantae; phylum Streptophyta; class Magnoliopsida; order Myrtales; family Myrtaceae; genus Syzygium; species Syzygium aromaticum. Next base: position 1,668,303 of record CM044895.1, read on the forward strand.
TCAGTAAACGAAACCTCTGTCCGATCATTGTCAAAATAATGAAAATCTGGGTCTGCAACGAGCATTTGCTTGGGGACAAAGTTCTCCAATTCATATTCAACATTAGAAATGGCATGGCCAATCTATTTGATTGGAACTGTGTCTCTACCGTCATAGGCTTCCTATGCTGAATTGCAGCAGTCTTTGCACCATTTGCAGGAGCTTTCTGCTCTTCACCGTACTTCTCCTCGACCTTTTCTTGTGAACAATTGGTCCATCTGCAGGTTCTTTCTCACTACTCCACTCATCAAGCTTCTTAACAATTTCCTTCTTTTCTTGTCTATCAACTTCTTACGTGTTTCTGTCGGAGATAGATCCCTCAGACTGTTGAACTAATTAATAACACTTCTCCAATTTGAGATCCAGATGCATTTCATGCACCAACTCCTCTACTGTTTGCAAATGCGGCTTGGCTAGCATCCTTTACAACTTACTTATTCATGCCACCTTCATCAACCCGCCTTTTTTAATCCCTTCAGTTTCTAGGGAATTGACATCAGAATACATGCCCACTGAACCACTACGAGCTTTCTTAGACATATGAATCATCTCTTAGCGCTCCTCTCTGACTGCAGCTGCTGCCTCTTCACGGTCCCTCTTCCCATGGCAAACTAAAGGCACAATCATGCCTGAGAGAGGAGAATATGATACAGGCGCAGGGGCACCTTTATCACTCGTAAATGTGGTTAATGTGCCATATGAAGAAGTGAGCTCTTGCAGCTACTAAATACTAGAGAAGCTTGTTGAACCTGCATTGATGGCATTAGTCTACCCTCCTACTTATGCGTACTTACTGTTTCTCATTCTATTAGGATACAATTGTGCTTCAGAGAAAGCCTTTGAATTAGATGAACTATTGCCATCTACTAGTAGAGGTGGAATCTCAATAGCAAATAGGGTTTAAGTAGCTGGGACCACGGAAACAAAGTCGCTTGTTTAAGTAGCAGATTAAGTATTCAACCTTCGTTTGGCAAGCACTGTATTATGTCTGAAATGACATCTTGATAGGACAAAGAGGGGCTAGAGCACAATTGCCATCAGCCGTTCTCTTTCAATCCTTAGTAGTGTCGAAATGCTTATTACATTCCATCTCTTAGGGGTTTGGTTGATCCCTGCTCTAGATATAACCAAATCTTCTTTGCATACGCAATACCTCCTCTATACGGTCAAAACAACTACTGTCAAAACAATACAATTGGCAAATATCTAGATACACAGCCCACTATGTTACATTGATTGTCAAGAGGCTAAATATGCCTTAAAATAAGAGAAAATTGGTAGAAAATATACTTTAGCGGAACCCCAAATTTAAACCAAACTATAGGTAAATCATAAGTATGATTGCAAACATTTGTAATTATTCTAACATGCCGGATATGCTCCTTGAACGCATTTATATATACATAAAGAAACGTGTAAATCACCAACAAAATGCAACAGAATGATGTCCAAATGACCAAACATGATATGATCAAATAATGTCATCCACATGTACATATAACATCTATAAAAAGCATGACGGTCAAGATATAGCATGACAACCATTATTAACTATTATATTTCCATCTGCATACGTCCGCATAGACGAGAAAATAGATCCACATACCCAAGTGACAAAGTTCCACAACAAGAGTAACAGTAAGGATAAAGCACGATAAACTATTTTTAACGTTTTTAATGAATTATGGTTCCATCCGCATACACCCAAATAAATGATCAAACATTATACATCCACTCATACAAGCTTAACTGTAAACAACAAGCAATAAACTTCCACAATAAGCATAATGGTCGGGATAAAGCACAATCTGCTATTTTTAATGAATTATGATTATATATACATAATCCATCAAAGGAGCAATGAACTTCCACAATAAGCATGATCATTGAGATAAAGCATGATCCATAATCCAACGGTTTGCAATTCCATTTCGTCTACCCACGTCCACATAAAAGCACGACGAACTTGCAAATTATTCATAATAGTTGGGCTAAAGCACAATCAACCATTAAAATAGGTTTACAATTCCATCAACATTACTTCCCGTCCGAAAATTGCGCAACAGTTGATCATATTGACAGGTTTCTCGCCAGGAAAGCAAATCTAACATAATGGATCCCATCGCCACAAGTCATCTCATGAACTATGATTGCGCACGAGGGCATCAACGAACTCTTCTTTGATGCGTAGGGATTCAAATATAGAAAAACCAATTAACCAAAACAAAGACCAAGACAAAATAAGAAGATAGACGGTATAACAACTGTAAGAGTGTCATAACTTTCGTACGATACTCACTTGAATGTCATAACTTATTTTTTTCGCTTACTTAAATGCCATATCGGAGTAAGATCGATCATTTGAGTGCTACTTTCGACAAATCATTCTTACATGGATTTTTTATATTTTTTTGAAATTGATTTTTTTGTATTCTTTTTTTTTTTTGTGTGCTGGCTGCAAAGGCATCGCCTTCGGTTGGTAGGGCCGCGGAGGCCCTAGGTGAGGCCATCGCTGGCTACAGGCAAGGGCCTTCACTCGAGTGTGAAAGCTCTTGCCAGACCTAAGAGAGGACACCTTGCTTGCGGTCGACCTCGCCCAGGGCCATCACAGCCTCGCCAACCGCACGCAAGGGCACGAAGGCCCTCACCATATCTGGGCAAGGCTAGCGATAGATTTTCCGATGAGGCAAATTATCAATGCCACTTCAATGATTGATTTTTCAAATTTATGACACTTAAGTGTTTGATTGTTCAAATTTGTGACACTGAATTAAGCGAAAAAAATTACAAAAATTGTCCACTCGATACTAGCAGTGTCACTTAGGACAACCAGCATCCACATTGGATTTCCCGTCAAGGCAAATCACCAATGGCACCTTAATGATTGATTTTTCAAATTTATAACACTTAAGTGTAAAAAAAAAGTTTGACAATGGTTCACTTATATGTCCACCATGCTCCTGTTATTTCTTGTCGCAACTAAGAATTCCACGACAGTGAATTTTATAGCTGTATATTGCCCATGTATATAAAGTGTAGGTATTTTTTTATTAGAATGGATATTCAATAAGTCAAATGAAGTTGTGTTGAATGTCATGTAGAACTCAATTAAAAGACTTGAGACCGATCTAAAGAGAATTTTAAAAAGAGTGAGAAAGAGCCATTAATATAGTATGATTGACTTCACTATATATATAAATTAGTTCACGAGCACCGTGAGCAACACATGCTTAAAGGCTAGTTAAATAAAGCAACCAAGAAGATGGTTCTACAGTCAAAGAAGTTGATAATGTTTTCAGTCAGGACATGAAGATTGAGAACGCTGAAGATGGAAATTCAGTCTTCAGTGTCTTCAGGTCCTTGCTCTTTCTTTCTGAGAGATTCTACAATTCAGTTTCTTGTCCAGAATGACAATTGACTAGCAGATTAGCATGCATATACAATGCCGAAACTTAGATATGCATCAACCCTTGTATACATAGACTAGCTGTATCGACATTTGTGTCATGAAGCTTTTGTGTACATTTGCAGTAAACCACATGGTCGCAAACCAAAAATTCATATATAATGGTGAACCATGGTTTCCTCGAGAAGATTTTCTAAAACCATCTCTAGATTTCAGAAATAAGCTCTTCAATTCACGGTGCAGCTGCTTGATTGTCGGAATTAACGACTGAATAAGAATATAAGAACTATACATTCGTGACTACTTTAGTTTCTCTAGAGAGTTCTAATCAAAATGCCAAAGGAATTTGCTTGGCTAACAAGAGATAACAATTATAAATGTTCAATCTGTGCAGCTGAAGTTGCCAGCGTAGTCCGACATTTTTTCGGCCATAAGCCTAGTCTGACGTGATAGAGGAAATAAATGCAAATGGGAACCCACCAAGTGCATAATTTCTTGATGAAAATCCCCAGGGAAATCCCAGAAATTCTTCATGGTTGTTCAGTTCTCTGAAAAATTATGTAAAAATTAGATATGATCCAAGGAATCCAGTTACCTTGCCATCTTCGCAAAATGTGAAGCTATCTTGTCGAGAGAGAGATTATGCACCCTAATTCTCTATATTATAATCAGCTCAAGAAGCACATTGTTCAGTGGTCGTGAATTTCTCTGGCTTTATCACCCCAAACCAACTTAGTCTGGCTCTCAGATTCATTCATCGCAAAGGAAAGTTTCTGCATGAAAATGAACTATTTATTTGAAATTTTGGTAGAAAGCACTGGAAAGATCGAATAGGGAATTCAGACAAACCCGTCTTGCTCTTTTATCAACAGGAGTCCACGAAGGGACGAGAGATGCTGACACTTTTCCATTCTTGAATGAACCAAATGATTGTGTGGATCTCTTCTGCCTCTTCTCTTCAGGTGTTTTTCTGACAGCGCTACCTCCTTGATACTTAAAAAATTCAAAAATCGATGGACTTTTTCTCTTTGTCGTATTTGATCCAGTCCGTGTATTGCTATAACAAGGAGATGCACTGGATGGAAGGGATTGCTGCCTCAACTTGCTCTTTTCCCGGATTCTGTTCAGAAACTCAATTGTCCAGGGTGAACCTTTTTGCAAGTGGGGCATGTGAATGGCATTTCTAAGTGGTGTTCCATTATACCTTGCCCTGTTCGCCTGTACAGGTATACCTTGTAAGTTCTCCATGGTTCTCCCATCCAAAAACCCCTTAAAGAGTTTCTCCCGATCATCTGTAGGCATTTTGTCATTTACTAGCTCTGTAGATAAGAAGGAATCAGTTTCTTCCTGTAAACTTTGTCTTTGATGATTCCCAGGACTATGAATGAAAGAAGTAGAATCGCTCTCAGCAACTGTTGGGAAAGTTGGATAATTGTGTTGATCAAAGAAAAATCTACTTGCATGATTGGATCGACCCTTAGCATCGTTTTCCAGATCTGGCAATGAAAATGAAAATTCCAAAGGATTGACAGTTGATGGATCGGTGAGCTTGACAGCTTCACCTTTAGTTTCCTCATGAACAATATCAGAGTTCTTGATATTTGTCCAATCAAAAGTGTCCATTGTGTCTAGGTGTGCTCCTGCGTACCAATAAAGGAAATCATCATCAGATGCTAGGCTTTGATGTTCAGTCACATCAGAGGAGAAAACACCTTTCTTGATCCGAGAATCAAATCGATTGCCAACTCTAGAAGGATATGTGATAATTGACTCATCCATCCCTCCTTTTTGACCTAGGAAATGATCAAGACACGAATTGGGTTCTTTAAACTTATTGGGTATCTCCTGATCTTTGAATATTGACGAATCATATCGATTCATAAACCCAGGAAGTTTTGAGGAACTGTTGTTACATAGTTTTGACGGCTGAAAAAGCAATTGGTCATCCACAGGTACATCACCTTTGTCAAGATGCTTCTCGTACTTACATCTTTTCCCTCCAGAATCCAGCTTACTATGGCAGTGTTTAGAGTCAGGGCCTGAAGACACTGAAGAAGAGCAGTCTGTCATTATAGACCGAGAATCCTCACGTTCCCCAAATTGGCATAAAGCACTAAATAGGGAAACACTTTCATCAGGAACTTGATATTTTTGGACCGTGGAGATTCTGCATTCATGAGATGATTCAAAAAAGTTGCTGAGCATGCCTTCAGCAGATAGTATTGCATGTGCTGATAGTGGATTAACAGAAGGAAATTTAATCAGGAAAGATTCTGCAAGTGTCTCTGATTCAGGAAGTTTAGTATAAAGACCTCTAATAGTCCTAGTTTCCTTAGCAATAGATTTCAGTATGATCTCGTCGGTCAACACAGGTGAAAAGGAGCAAAAGAGTTGCAAGTCAATTCCCAGACTAGCTGCCGCGGCATAAAATCCATCTGATGATTCCATTACTGAAGCAAGGAAGTCAGATTCTCCCTCAAATATCTGGTAGAGATAATCAAGCATAAGATAATGAGAAAAGCATAAAATCACAGGCCTGCACCAACTTCCTCTTGTAAGGAATGATATAAGTTGTATGCTTCTGCCAACTTGGCTAAGTAAACATGACAAAAGAACACTAACAGTATGAAAAAGGAGAAGCCCAATGCAAAAACCCATTGAGAGTAACAAATTTACAGTTGCTTTATGCATCTCTATTGGCTTCATAACAATATGCACAGGGCACGGTAAATAATAGCAAATAATCATCACACTGTCTGCTTGCAACAATTTAAGTTCATCTTCAACACGACACATAGAAAATCTCAAATAAAAGCATGAGATGGAGCTGAAACAGCAGTAGTTGCTAGAATATAAATGTAATTACTGCACATGTTTCTTTGCAACTGCTAGACTTTTTTCCTGCTTTAATTATCCAGAAAAATACAGAATGTTTCCTTTCAACTGCTAGACTTTTTCCTGCTTTAATTATCCAGAAAAATACAGAAATGATACTTTGTCCCTAAAGAGAAATAAGTTTTCTTTTCAACTGGTTGAGAAAAGTCTAACGACAAGGAAATAATGTATGACATTTACCAGAATGCAGGCCCTAAAAGCGAAGCTCAAGTTCGTAAGAATATTTGCCGCAATATTCTCAATATGACATGGTAACACTGAAGATCCTTCACTGAAACCAGATGCTTTTCTCCCAATGTTCTTGTGAGTATACCACACCAGGCAAACTGCAGCGCTGATTATAATATCAACAGGCAGGGTTGTATCACGCTCAATTACTTGAATTCCTTCTTTCTCCATAGCCAATATCTTTTGATATGTACTTCTTCTGGAAACCAACATTACTTCACTTGAGTTTTGTGTGTTCACAATAATGACTGAGTCAGGAAAAGAAACAATCCCTAGCTCGATATGGCCCGATCCTACTACAGGTGGCTCACAAGATGCATTTCCTGCCCCTGGGCTACTAGTCGAAACCTTGCAAGTAATATCACCAGGAATCTTGACTGCATGTATATCGTTCATTCCACCGGGAATCTTGCCTGCAGGTACACTATTTTCTTCAGCTCTATCTTTTGAAGGATTCAAGAAGAACTCCAGGTCATGAAATGGCGACATAGATTTGAATAGTGAAGAAGCCCTCTCAGAATCATACTCGGAAACTAGTCTTTGACTTGCTGGCTTTTGGTATTCAGTATCAGTAGACGTCCTGGAAGCAGCCTCAGTCAGTCCCTCCCTCAGCAAAGAGACTCTGTCAGAAAGCATGTCCAATGGCCCACTGCCTTCTTCGGATTTAGGCCTGCTAGGAGTGTGATCAAGAAGGATGAAGTCAAGAATGACTTTCCCATAATTGGCAGTATTTAAATCGAAGTCAACACTCCTGTTCAGCTCCACTACCACATTGTGATAAAAGGAATAGATTGCAGAGCTGCAGTTGTCTTCCTCCAATAGATGCCAATTTAAATAGATCCCATCAGATGCCAATGGAGGCTGTGGCTTCAAATCAATCAGTGCTTCTGCAACAATTGCATACAATGTTCCTAATACAGAGTCGGGGAGAACTGGCACGGGCAGTGATTTGAACATCTCATCTACAAGAGCCAGTTCCCGACTGACTACCAATTCCTCAAAATTCTTGAACTTCACCTTTTCCTGCAGCATTTCATTGCAGAACTGAGGTTCATGGACTTCTTGTAAGCTGAAGACCTCACAAAATAGAGCTGTCCCCATGTCAAGTATCTGAAAGTCCTCAAGGACAACTGGGCTAATTGACGATATATAATCTCTGTCTGATGGTCCTTGACAAGGTGAGTTGCCTCTTAGATAAGGTCTGTCCACAATGCTCACAAAATCCATTTCCAGAAAAGTGGCCCCTATTACCGAGTCTGATTCAAGGCAGTCCTTAGACAGACAATGGTGTGAAGGAAATTCCAAAAGGTCCTTCTCGAGCAAGTTCAAAATTTCTTTGGTGTCAAATGAAAAATTATCATTTTGACTAAGATATAGTGGTTCAACTTTGTCAAGAAGCTTTACAAGCTCATATTTCATGGATGTGCTCTTCAAAACTTCCAAACTAATCTCCTCCACTTCTAAAAGAGGAAATTGGGTACAGGGGAAGTCCGACAGCCCTGCAACATAAGCATCATCTTCCCAAAAGACAGCCTTTGGCTCTATGAGATACTGTATACTTGTGTCTCCAAATTTAGTAACCACTTCTTGAGCCTCCAAAGTATAGTTCACTGAAAAGCCCAGCTTGGGTGCATCCTGTCGGTAAAACTATAGCAGTAAGTACCTATTCTGAGTGAAACTTTGTCATCAAGATCCATTTGCTAGCAAGCCACCAAATGCCTTACAGTCTTGGACCAAAATCTTGTTTAAATCTGACGACTGTTTGGTGAAACAATCGAAAGCAACCAGCGGTCATGGTGTTGTGGCTGCCAATGGTTGTCCTAGCAAATTTCTAAATGCAGACTTGGATGATAGTTGTGACATTGCCTTCTTGCAGACAATCAAATGCCCAATCATCAATAAAGGGATGGACTATGGTCATTGGGAGGGTCTAACATTCATAAACTGGTTCAATATTTTCATGTAGAAGGAGAAACATGTTGCAATATGTAACCACAAGGTGTCACTGATCAAAGATTGATTCAAAATGGATTTCCTTCATTAATTGGACTTGCCACTTTTCTCCAGTTTTCTTAAATTATCTACCAGTCAAAACTAATTCTTGCAGTTTGAAGAACGAAGTTCAGCTTAAATGCACCAAAGTTCCAGAGGAACAATAAAATGTAAGGATCTTACGAATTAAGTTGAGCCCGGAATTTACCTCATTGTTTCCAATTTCACAAACTTCAGAGAAGATGCCTACTGCTTCTTCCTCAAGTAAGTGAGCATTCTCCTGAGGATGACAATGAACAAAAATAGGACTTTGGCATCACACTTCCGGCATATTCACTGCAATTTTCTAACGATATTCAGCATACCAAGCAATTAGCCAGCTCCGGTGTCTCAAGCTGGAAAACTGCAATGCCTTGTGTGCCCTTTTCATTGATGAAACTTTCGCTAATCTGATGGTTGCAGTAACATAGCATCAGGAGCACAAACATAAGCTTTTCTAGAGTTTTGAAAAAATAAGAAACAAAAAATTCCTCAGGCATCGGTTCATACTTTGGGAAATTCATCTTCCGTAGCTGCAGTCTTATTAGTTGAACAGCAGTCCAACCTTTCCTTCACTTCAGGGCTCAGCTCTCCTTCTTTCTGCATGTGAGCATGAACAATCCGCTTGATGGAACTCGACTAGGCAATACTGACTACCAACAACTCTGCTAATTTGCATGCCAAAAGAAGATACAACGAAAGGTGCCAGCGCGACAAAGCTTTTCCTCGCCCATCATAATTTCCAAAATTTTCATTTTCCAACCAAAACGAGAAGGAACGTTGAACGAGGGAGTACCAAAACCAACTGACAGAAATACAAATGAAATGTCAATTTGACACCGACAAGTCAAACTACTACGCCTCATGGAGGATGAACTGTCTTCATGGTTACACAAGTTCAGAGCTAATCCTGGCACAAAATCTAAACAGACAATGCTTTAGAGGGCAGGATCGTACCAAATTCAAACTGAAATCGACAGATCGAAACGAGAGCTCGATCTTCAGGTTTTCTCCCAACCAATCACACGTCAAACTCAAACTCCTATCAGATCGCTCAACACTACCAGCTTCACTCTCACACAACTAACCAAAACTGGCGAAGCATCATGAGCGAGATCACCGATTACTTCAAGCATAAAACACCGGCCGAAAGGTCACACGTACCTCGACGCTTCCATTTCCACAACCTTCGCCGCCTCCAGCGTCGACGAACCGAGGAACGACGTCGGTCAGGAACCTTGAGAGAGCGGGTCCGATCTCTAGCCTGCCGAGCTCGAGGGAGGCTTCGATCGCGGCGAGGGAGCCGTAGCAGAGGAGGTCCTGCCCTGAGGCGAGAGGGAGAGCCGAAGGGAGGCGAGGGACCGGAAGGTCCAAGAAGGCTAGGGTTTGGGCCGGAGAAGATGGCGGAGGAGGAGGAGGAGGTCCGACGCTGAAGTAGTCGACGTTGAGGAAGCGTGTTCGCATCTCGTTCAGCGGATGGTTCCGAAGAGAGATTTTTGAATTTGGCGCTTCTGTTTTTGAGGTGGGGGGGGGGGGGGGGGGGGGGGCCTTATATAGGGGACGGCGAGCGCGAGTTGGCCGAGTTGCAACGGTGAGTCAGCCGAGTGGCTCAACGGGTTACTGGGGGCGACTCATAGCTACTTCTTACTTTTATATTAAACTTCCCCTTCGATGAAAAAGTAATAAACATTATGCGACTTTACAAGTCATTTTCTAAAATATTTTAAAGGGTTTCGAGTGCTTCAAATTAAATAAAAGAGAAAACATGAGTTTTGCAAGATTAAAGAAACGAAGAGTTAAAAGTACAAGTTATTTCAAATTAATTTGGGTAATTAAATAAACAAATCTTAAACTTATTATATGACGGTCAATTTAGTTTAAAATTTTTAATTTTACCAATTTAGTTTTAAAACATTTTGATGATTTGTTAATATAGTTTTTCCAATCAATTTTGATAGGAAAATTCTTAACATGGCCATTCAGTTAGCACTAGTTGTCTTACGTGATATAGCCATACGGCAGGCATTGATATGGTCAATTTTTTTAAAAAAATTTCTTATTTTTTCTTTTCTTATTCTTTTTCTTTTCTTTCCTTCGGATTTTCAATCAACAGGGATCGATGATCCTCACTAGCCGTAGGTGAGGGCGTAGAATCCTCCCCAAATCTAGGTAAGGGCCACAACCCTTCCCTATTGGCCAGCAAGGGCATGGAGGCCCTCACCTGTGGCCGGCAAGGGCATTATCGGTTGGCATTGGGGCCCTACTGACCGAAGATTCAATGAAGGAAAAAAGAAAAAAAATGAATCAAAAAAGGGAAAAAAAGAGAAAATTCGGAAAAGTATGCAAAAATTATCTATATCAGTTCTAGCCGTGCCACTTAAGACGTTTGGCATCCATGTTAACAATTTCTGGCCAAAATTAGCCGAAGTGACTACATTGACAAATTTTCAAAAGATTTAGGGCTAAATTGACAAAATTAAAAAATTTATGATTGAATTAGCCACCGTATAATAATTTTATGACTTTTTTGGTAATTTTCTCGATAAATTTCACACATATCAATTTGCAACTTCTACTTTCAAAAACACCGAGTTCATCTAGAGTGGTAGTACCAACATTCGAATACAAGTACAAGACCAAATTACTACCTTTTTTTTTTTTTTAGTGTTTTTACCGCTTCTCTTTTCTCATTTGGCATCTTAACTTTTGAGTCTTGTTCATTGAAAGTGGATTTGCTCTTTTGGGCTAGTTTGGTATGCAAATTTTTATTTATAGGGCACACAAATTTAGAAGTTTCAAAATTCAGACATGCAGAGTGATAAACCGATGAAATTCGAGGAAGATATTTGGAATTTCCCGAAAGAAAAGATGTCGAGTGCAATTTAAGTTCGAACAATAGTAGAAGCAAGCTATTCAATACCTTAATTTAATACATGCCATTCATCTAACTTCCATTTAAGTTGTGCTAGCAACAAGGACCTCACTATGATCTGAAATACTTATCTTGCATGAGCATATCATAAGAAGAAAACAAAAGAGAGAAAGCAAAAGAATATTGTGATATGCAATTGACCAAATGAGGATCACTCATTTCATTTTCACTTATTCTCCACAACTTTTTGCTCTACTTTATTCTCCACTTTGGGGGGCTCTTCCTTCTTTTCCTCCTCCTTATCCTCTTTCTTCTCCTCCTTTTTCTCCTCCTTCTTCTCCTCCACAGCTGGTCCTACTGATATGAGGTCCACCTTCCCCACCTTCTTCAGCTTCTTCACCACCGCCACCGTGTCCATATTCCCTATCACCGTCAGCTTCTGGTCCGTCAGATCAGCCGCTATTGAGTCCACCCCTTTTCTCATAACGCAATGTTCAAAACATCCATCAGCCACATAAAAATCATTAAGTGACTAAGTGACAACGTAATCAGTGCAGGATTTGCAGCGACGGCAACAGCGACGGCAACAGCAGCCAATTTTCACGTAATATTAAGTACTTGCATGAGAGGATAGCGTGAAAATGAACAGATTATGCTAATCATCTACGTGATATTCGATAAACTAAGGGTATGAACTCCGATAAGGGAAATACCGAAGATATCGGCAGCAGCTTCAATGGCCTTTTGCTTCGTTTTGTCATCGGCCATCGTCAACACCTTCAGTATCACCTTCTGCAGGAATTAATTCAGAACAGCAAGGAAAGATGAAGTTCAAAACAGTTAGAGTTTCAACTTTTCAAGATGCAGTTTCATAAGAAAACGAGATCATGCAAATGAGCTGACGAGAAAGTCAAACGTGGATGGAGAGAATGTACGAAGTTGGAATGACCTGAGCCATGAGGAATGAAGAAGCTTAGAGAGAGGGAACTCCGAAGGTGGGGAGGAGAGTGAGAGATGAGGTGGGGGACATTATATGGGCATTATTCGAGCATTTTATCTTGGGCTAGAGACGTGCGCAAAGTCCAAATGGAGGTCCGTCGATCTTCTAAATTACGTTCATGTGAAGCAAGGAATATAAGGCAAAAAGTGAGCAGGTCACATCATTCCTTTTCCTTGGACATGAAATTCTCAAAAAGTGAGCAGGTAACATCATCCCTCGTTCAGGTGATTTCTCAATTAAAAAGAGGGAGCAATAGCCTACGAAACGAAACCATCGGTCGCTCGCACACGCGTGTATATATATTGAATATCGACTGGAGATATCACTTGAATGCAACCCATTTTCACTCTTTGAGCGAGTGTGTCCTAATGTTCTGCACAATTTTCGAGGATGTATTCCTTGATCATAACTAGGGACATCGATAGTATGGACCATTAAGGTTTCAATACGATTCCGAAACAATCGAAATAGAAGTTTATGAGTTGTGATGAGGTACAACTTCCACTAATTTTTTGTATCTTAGTAGGCTTCAATTGTTTTGCGAAAAATAAATAATTTGAAAGACATATTCTTGATCGATTATGTCGATCAAAATAATTAGTTAATAGAAAATATTTTTATTATCGATAATAATTTATGTATAAATATTTTCATGAATGATGAACATATTTTTTTTTTATTCTATTTTTTTGGTGATATAAATAATTATTTTTAAAAAATATTTTTAAAAAATATTTATTTTTCGTGAGATAAATGCATCTTTTAATTGACTTGGAAAGTATGCAGATGGCCATGTGCATACTGCGGCTCGAATCCTTCTTGTCTCGTCTTGAGTTCAAGACTCCAAACACTAGTAATTTGACCAACAAACTCAGTCCGGTCATTGGAAAACAACCGGTCAAAAGAAGAAGATCAATGCCAAAGGCACTAATGAGTTGACTTGGCCGGCACTATGAGGAATTTATATTTCACAGAAAGCAAGGGTTCAAGCGCCAAAGAAACGGCATGGGTCATGCATGAGTATACTAAAGCGACTGCAATTCGGGGCCAACTTTCTTGACCAAGGTACCCAAGGTTACATCATCCTCTTTTTCAACTGAAAGTTGAACAGTGAAATGCTCATAATGCTCACTTCCATGGCTTATGACGGTACTTCATAAAATCAGGTAATGAGCTTGTGTTGTTTTGATGGCGGGATTGTGTGGGAAATGAAAGGCTTTCTAGTTCGGATTGCTGTTTGCCCACCTGTTTGAATTTATGCTTCACAAGCTCTTGTAGTTGAAAAGATAGGAAGACTTGGCGCTTGAATGGTGGCCTTTAAGCTAGAATTGGCCATTGTTCGCTTACCACTGCTGTCTGTTTTCTATTTGTTTCAATTTTTCTCTGCTCACGTTTGTCCATCTTCCGCTTCACAAATTCGCTGACGCGTGCTGGAATGTCTACCCATTCTTAGCATGTGATTCTGCAATTCAGCTAAGATTTCTATTGTCACTTGGAATGTTTAGCAGATACTTGTGCTTTGCCACCTTATAAAACGAGATGAGTTCTATAGATGATTTAACCTTCCGTGAAGAGGAAACAGAAAGTTTGGCCTAAACAAAAAATAGGAAACACAGAGAGATTAAACCATTGCCATTAGTGCAATTCCTCAAAGCAAGTTCCCTGTCGCGTGATGCTTTTTTCTTTTTATCAGAACCTCCTGAAATCCATTACCTGCTTTCTTTGTTTTGATTGTTGATAGATTACACTGTGCGACCTCTCTTTGCAGTTTTCCAGAGCATTGTGCCTTTGGATGATGCTTTGGGCAACCTTTCCAAACATCCGCACATTCTGATTGTCCCTAGTAAAAGGCTTCTTGAGATATAATGAGTCGAGCATCGGATTGGAGAAAGCTTTTTGGGTGATTATAGATCAACACCCACCCATAAATGATTACCACCTTGTGCGTTTGCTCATAGTATTCCTTTTGGGGCTTGGCCCACATGAAACGGGCTGTATCATTATATTTTTATTGATATTCCTAGACTCGATCATTTTGCATATTCTCCAACATGTCCGTGACACAAGAAAGGAGTCTTCCTTGACGTTTATTAAGAGTTCTCACGCACTGCGCAGGACAAAGTTGAAAACCTCATAGCATACTAATTACAATACATTAATAAGCAAACTACCCGAAGGGAAGAGATTGGTAAATGGAAGAGATCACACGAGCACAAGAAGTTTCATACATCAAAAATGAAGAACCAAAGGCAAGGGAGGACACGGGATTGCTCATTACTTAAGCAGTTCTTGACTGTCTCAGTCTCTTCAACTTGGCTACCTTCACGGCTATCGCCACATATGCCTTGTCTATTGCTTGATCCACAAAGTTGAAATATGCACGTCTCCAATCCTTCTTGAACTGCAATACTCCAAAAAAGCCCCAAAACCCAGTTGCAAATCCAAGCATTACAACCACATAGAACAATCCCTTATCCTCTTCATGTGTATCTTCAGGTTGGGAGAATTTCGGTGCTTGAGGCGCATCAGCATCAGGACATTTTCTTCTCAGAAGATCGCCACAGAGTAGAGGATTGCCTGCGTAAATGGAAGGATCGATGAGGGTCTGCATTTGATAGCCCTTAGGAATCTGCCCTGTGAAGTTGTTGCGCGACAGGTTGAGGTGGGCTAGGTAAGTTAATGCTGAAATGCCTGGCGGAATTGTTCCTGAGGGGCGATTGTTGGAAAGATCAAGAGACTCGAGTGACTTCATGTCCCCAATGCCAATGCGAATGCCTCCAGAAAGAAGGTTGTGCGACAAGTTCAACCCTTGCAATCCCGCAAGGAAAGTGAGTTCTTCAGGGATCGGCCCTATTAAGTTGTTGCTCGAGAGATCCAAATTGCCCACAAGTCTTAGAACAATTTTGGTATATTCAATATAACTTCCCATCATGGTCTCAACCACAAGCTCTCGATTCCAATCTAGATAAGGTAGATTGTCCACCCATATAGCCGAGACAACGCGGGATCATTCCTGTCAATTTGTTCGCTGCCATATCCAATATTTGCAATCCTGAGAGTGAACAAAGTTGCGGAGGGATGCTACCGGTAAAACTATTCTCTTGTAGGCTCAGAATCTGCAAATATTGAAAGCTTTCCCTGAACCATGTCGGAATGGCTCCGGAGAAGTTATTCTCCCCAAGGTCCAAAATAATCAAGTTTGTGCAATTTCCCAAAGCCAGTGGAAGCTCCCCATTGAGATGGTTCCCATTCAAGTGTAGGGTTGAAAGTCCCTGTAAGGATCCCATTGAGCTTGGAATAACTCCGGGCAACTTATTGAATGACAAAGTTAAGTGAGACAAACTAGAAACCTTCCAGCAGTCGGGAATCTGCCGGATAGCGAATTGTTGCCAATACTTAAATCATACAAACCCTCTTCACATAAGGATGATGGTAACGTGCCGTTAATATGGTCGTCATTGAGATACAAGGTCTCCAGGTGCATCTCCCCAATATTGGTTGGAAGAGGTGTGACATTCCGGATTTTTAACCCGATTTTTGAGATTTATTAAAACATGTAATTCGTTAGTGTACTTATAGTAGAATCTCGCCCGGGAACTGATCACTCCCGATTTTTGTTTTTAAATTAGAGATTTCGATAGAATTGCACTCAATCGAATTTGGCCGTTATTTAGAGCCCAAACTTCGGTGTCGAATTCCTTGAGTTCCAGGATGAAATAAATCGGACGGTGTCGATATTATCGTGGCCAAGGTCCCGATTGCCAGGAATAGTGGAAAAGTGAAATTTCGACCGGGTACGAATTTGGACTAGTAGACCTCCATCGGCGTAGTTTGTTTTAATTAGTTTGGCCATTGTCCCTTATATTATTTTAGAATTAAATTGGACCGTAGAATCGTTTTCGGATTTGAATTCCGACCGTTGGATCGCGTAATGATAACGTTGACCCTCTCTCTCTCTCTCTCTCTCTCTCTCTCTCTCTCTCTCTCCTTCTGCCGCGCTCACCAACCCCACCCCCGCATGCACATGTCTCATCCTCTATACCCCCCATGCAGACTCTCTCTCCTCTCTCTCAGCTTCTTTTTTTTTTTTCTCTTCTTTCCTTCTCTCTCTCTTCTCTTCCCCACCTTCCTTCCCTTCCGCCCGACTGGTTTCCGCTCCGCCTCTGCTCTCGCTCAACGATCCTCAACCCAGCCACTTGCCACGCCTGACCACCGCGCCGCACGCTGTTCGGCCGTCGCCTCCGCCTTGTCACTACCGCCACAGCATTCTCACACCCTCTCCTCCCCTCCTTCGTAGCTCCCAGCCGTCCAATGCCACCCCCAGCCACTCGCCGCCCCACCAGTCGACCCCGGCCGCCCTCCACAGTCCACCTCACTGCCCCGACCGTCACCGCCGCAGTTGCTGCTGCACCAATGCCGCTGTGAGCAAGCTAGCCGCTGCTCGAGCTCGTCGCCAGCCACGGTGCCGTCACCCAGCCAGCCCAGCCCGCCAGCTAGCCGCCCGCCAGTTTGGCCAACCTGCTCGTTGCCGCCGCGAGGTCATTGTGCCGCCCCGTCGCCGCCCCTTCAGACCAGCCCCTCTCCCCCTCGCCACCACCGACTACCCTCTCTCTCTCTCTCACCGAACCGGTTGCCGGAGAGTCACCCAGCCGCCGCGTCACCGTCGCCGCCGCGCCCGACCGTTGCTGCTCGCTGTCACCAGGATTAGCTCGCCGCCGCCGCCACTCGCTCGCCCCAGCCAGCCCAGCTCGTCGGCCAGCCAGCCGTGTCTCGGGGCCGTGGTCGACGTGCCTTGGGCTGTGCCTAGGCCGTGGCCGAGTCACCCAACCATGGCTAAGCCCCGCGCCCGTTCCCATGCCCGTTCCCGCACCTGTGGCCGAGCTTGTGCCCGTGGCCGAGCTCGTGCTCGTGGTCGAGCTCGTGGCCGGGCATTGTGCCGTGGTCGAGCCCGTGGCCGAGGTCCGTGCCCGTGGTCGATCATCGTGGCCGAGCCTCACACCCGTCTCGCCCTCGCCCGCGCCTGCGCCAAGCATAGCACTGTTCACTCGAGCCATTTTAGGCCCGAGCCAACCTTTACCGGGCTAAAACTTAGTAAGTGATATTCTAACCCCTATTTAGTATAATGCGTACTATTAGACTTGTCTAGGGATTTATTTAGATTTAATTTAGTACCTAATCTTAGAAAATAAATTAGACGGTTAGAATGCGATTAGTGCATGGATTATGTGGCGCATGGTAGATTAAATTATGATGATTGTGCGACTAATTGTGGTATATTGATTGACCGTATTGTGGTGGCGCATGTGGATGAAAATTGGAGATCGTATGTGATTGACTTGGATGTCGGAGGTGTGACTGGATGTGATGGACTTATGATGTGATTGGAATTGGTTTGATATATTGATTTGGCAAATTGGGATGTGGCAAGTGTGTCTTGAGTTGATTGGTATGATGTGTAAGAATGACGAACTGTGTTGTGGTGCATGTGCATGTGAAAAAGCTTGGATCAATCGGAGGGCTGCCAACCTGAGGCGTAGGTTACATGGGTCATTGGAAAGGAAAAATGTCATGAGGCGTGGTTATACGGGACCGAGCCCGGCTTGATCTGAGGGCTGAGCTTGAGGTGCAGTGGCGCGGGCTGTGAGATGGGGCCTGAGGCGCAATAGCGCAGGCCGGGTGAAAGAACCTGGGAGGTCGTGGAAAGTTGTTTGACCATGCATGCGACTTGAGTGTGATTGGATTGATTGAGTCGACTGATTGATTGAACGACTGGATCGAGTGAACGACCGGATCGAGTGAATTGATCAAGTGCTATTGTGGCTGGCGTGTGTATGACTGTAAATTGTTATTAAATTGTTGTTATTATTATACTATGGTTGACTAACGTGCAGAGTCGGCACGCAGTGGATGCCGAGGTAAGTACTTGAAGTTAATTCATTATATCAGGGTTAGATTACATGTACGACTTGTCTGGGTACGCATTGGCCTATGTAGGGTTTAGAGTATTACTTATTGAGACTCATTCTCATGGTTATTATATGACCATTTCAGACCCCTGATCGTGAGAATGGCAAGAGTGCCCCTGTGTTTTGGGATCCCGGACCGCATTGACCGTTCGGTGGTTGAGTACCCCGGCTGGAATGGGGAGACTTACATTAGGTATTATACTATAGTTTGGGTCGATGAGGGCGGGCCACAGCTCAAGGCCCATCCCTATCTTGGGTGGTGTTACCCGGATGAGACTGGATTTTATGGGCCCCTTAAGACCTTCAACATCCCGTTCGATGGGTTAGGGCAATGGGACTCGCTGACAGCTGACGGGGAACTGATAAACCCCGAGGCCTCGTCTGAGGCGAGTTCGAGTTTAGGTCGCAGGCCGATTATCTGGGAGATGGACGAGCCGCATCCGATGGATGAGGAGCCGGTAGACTGGGATTCCGACCCGGAACCTATGGAGGCGGATGGAGAACCGGAGCCCATGGAGCAAGATTCAGAGCCAGAGGAGGACGAGCCCGCGGAAGAGCCCATAGATGCCGAGTCCGAGCCAGATCCCATTGACTTCGAGGACGAGCCCTCCGACAGCTCTTCTGAGTCTTCGGGACCTGACCCGGACTGGGTGCCATAGGGTTAAGCCAGCCGTAACCGTAGTGTGGCGGGAACCAGCACTTTTTGGATAAGAATTTCCCCCTTAGTATATATATGTATCTCCGACCGCTCGAGCCACGTATTCCTTTTGATGTTAGTGGCTCCCTGACCCACTTTTGGTATACATTATTGTTTGTATTGAATGCTGTAAGTCTTCCCTGGTGTTATTTAAAATACTAGTTGCGATGTGATTGCTATCATTGGTCATGGTTTTATTTTGTACGAGTGATAATCGCTTCCGCATATGTTTTATCCTCTGATTTGGGCTTGGGTCAGCGACGCTTTCTGGGACGTCGCGTTCAATATGACCGATGGCGGGGTATCACGAGCTCGATGGAATCCAGGGCGTGACATCCTCGTTGAATTGGCATCAGAGTAAAGACAGCTCGATACTAATTGGTTGAAGCCTGGAGTGATAAGGAGCGATGACCTTGGGATAGCCAATTAGGGAGACTTGTGTGTCGTGCGTACCCCAGACTACTTGATTGTGATTGCTGAGTGGCGTACGCTATGACGTGTGAAGTGCAGGTGCGTCAGGACCTGAGGTAAGTGCATGAATCATGTTGGCTGAGACTGATTGATGTGAGTGATTGCTTGCCTACTTGATAAATGGTAGTTGCGATTAGTTGCCTAGAGTTTTAAAATTGGGATAGATGGCCTAGGTTTCTAATTCCGTGTAGAATTATAGCAGGTGAACATTTGCGAGATTCGGTAAGATGAGTGGATGAGGCCGAGGTAGAGGTCGAGGTAGAAGCCGAGGATGAGGTCGAGGTCGTGTAATTCCACTAGCTGAACTTATAGGAGATCCTAGGGTAGATGAGATCTGGAGGGCGCTGGAGGAAGCGGGGATATTGTCAGGACAACAGACGGGAGAAAGGAGTGACTGTTGTCGCTGCAGCTGCCAGCAAGGTTGTTGGGAATAATGGGGACCAAGGAAATAATGTAGTGGATGGAAATCCTGGTCTGACGCGAGTGAATGCGACCAGACCAATGTCCAAACTTGTAGAACAGTTTCTGAGGCTGAAGCCCTCGAAGTTCAATGGGAAAGGCAACTCTGAGACTGCGCCAAGGTGGGTGGAAGAGTTAAAGAAAGCCTTCGAAGTACTAGGTTGCACTGAGGAAGAAAAGGTGACCCTAGCGGTTTACCAGCTTCAGGAAAATGCAAATGATTGATGGATGGCCACCAGAAATCAAGTATTCCCCACTGGCGCAGCACTGAACTGGACTACATTCACTGAGGCTTTCAATAACAAGTATTTCTCAGAAAGTGCCCGAGAGCAGAAACTGGCAGACTTTATGGGACTCCGCTAGGGCCATATGTCGGTAGATTAGTACGAAGCCGAGTTCACAAAATTGTCCAAATTTGCCCCTAGGATGTCGGAGGACCCGACAGATAAGGCGAAGAGGTTTCGGGATGGGCTGAAATCAGACCTTCCCAGCCAGATGATCTCATTAAATTTGAAGGGCTATCATGAAATCTATGAGAGGGCTTGGGCGATTGAACGAGACCAAACTGAACGGGCCACCACTTCTAAATCACGGTATGCCCCGGCTAGGGACAACAGTCAACTCGGGAAGAGACCTATGGCAGGGAATAATAGCTTCACCTCTCCCACTCGGAAGATTATCAGGAAGCTATACCACTACCAGAATGCCCCATGTATGCTATGCGGAGGAAGGCACGGGAGAGGACCTTGCCCCAGCAGGGGCGGGGCATGTTTTACATGTGGAGGAAGGGGCCACCAAATGAGGGACTGCCCTAACAACAGGCAGGCCAAATTGCCTACAGTACTGCCACTACCTCCCCGGAACGGAAATCAAGGTGGAACTGCCCAGTCGGCCACTCAGAATAGGCCGCCGGCCCAAGGACGAGTATACGCTATGGTAAGAAGGGAGGCTGAGAATGCGCCTGGCATGGTCACAAGTACGGTCTCTCTTTGTGATCATGCTGCATATGCCTTGTTTGATCCGGGAGTGTCGCATTCGTTTATATCAGAGCAATTCATTAGATTATCTGGGATTATGCCAAAGCCGCTAGAAACTATGTTGTGTGTGACTACGCCATTGAGTGATAAAGTATTGATTGAGTTTGGATGCCCTGAGTGTAAGATATTGATTGGCGAAAGGGAAAAAAGAATAGATTTGGCGGTTTTAAATATGCATGATTTTGATGTGATTGTCGGGATGGACTGGCTGGTGAAACAAAGAGCCGTTATAGACTGTAGTAACAAGGCGATCCAATTTAATCCGGTTGGATACCCTAGATTCGAGTTTGTGGGGAATCGAGGAGGGACCTCGATCCCCTGGATTTTATCACTAGAAGTGATTAAGCTGCTAGACGAAGGGTGCTAAGGATTTTTAGCAACTATACTTGACTCAACAGTTGAAGAGCTGAGATTATAAGATATTGCTGTGGTGTGCAATTTCCCCGATGTCTTTCCTCAGGAATTACCGGGACAACCACCTGATAGAGAAGTAAAATTCGTGATTGAGCTGACCCTAGGGACAGAACCGATATCAAAGGCGCCCTATAGGATGTCACTAGTGGAATTGAAGGAGTTGAAAGTACAAATGCAGGAGTTGCTAGATAAAGGCTTTATTTGTCCGAGTGCATCTCCATGGGGAGCACCGATTTTATTTGTGAAGAAAAAAGATGGATCCCTGAGGTTATGCATAGACTATAGACAGTTAAACTAGGTGACTATTAAGAATAAGTACCCATTGCCAAGGATAGACGATCTATTTGATCAGTTGCAGGGAGCATCGATATTTTCAAAAATTGACTTAAGGACGGGATACCATCAATTAAGGATCAAGAAGGAGAATATACCAAAAACGGCGTTCAGGATAAGATATGGACACTATGAGTTCACGGTAATGCTGTTTGGATTAACCAACGCCCCGCAGGCTTTATGGATCTCATGAACCGAGTATTCAAGGAATTGTTGGATCAATTTGTGATTGTATTCATTGACGATATCCTAGTATATTCAAAAAGTCCTGCTGAGCACGAGTTACATTTAAAAAAGATTCTGTAAATCTTAAGGGAGCATGCACTTTACGCTAAGTTTAGTAAGTGCGAATTTTGGCTTCAACAAGTGGCATTTTTGAGATATGTAGTGTCTGGCGAGGGAATCGCAGTGGACCCGGCAAAGATTGAAGCCGTCCTGAATTGGCCAAGACTGACAACAGTAACAGAAGTTATGAGTTTCTTGGGCCTAGCAGGATACTACAGACGCTTTGTAGAAAGGTTTTCGGCAATAGCGACGCCTTTGACGCGGCTACTTAAGAAAGAAACGAGATTTGAATGGACGGATATGTGTGAAAGGAGCTTCCAAGAGCTAAAACAGAGGTTGACAACCGCGCCAGTGTTGACAATTCCGTCGGGTCCAAGGGATATGAAATTTATAGTGATACATCGTTAAGTGGACTGGGATGTGTACTAATGCAACCTGGGAGAGTAGTGGCCTACACATCACGGCAATTGCGACCACACGAATTAAATTATCCGACTCACGACTTGGAATTAGCCGCGATTATTTTCGCCCTTAAGATTTGGAGGCACTACTTGTGTGAAGAGAAATTCCAGATTTATACCGACCACCAAAGTTTAAAGTACTTATTCTCCAAAAAGGAACTGAACATGAGACAGTGCCGTTGGATGAAACTTCTTAAAGACTATGACTGTGAGATTATGTACCATCCCGGAAAAGCTAACAGAGTAGCGGATGCACTTAGCTTGAAATCAAGCATCACGCGGATGATAGTTAGGGAATGGAGCCTGCTGGAGGGAGTTTGAGATTCGGTATTTAAGTTCGAGGTGTGTCAGGCCTCAAACCTTCTAGCAACCTTACGGATTGAACCGGAGATCCACACTAAGATCAAGGCCTTGCAATCAATGGACCCAGAAATTCAGAAGATTCTGAGTATGGACGTTACAAAGAGGAAATCGGTTTTTCAAGTGTCCGAAGACGGGATTCTAAAGTTTCGCAGATGGTTGTGTGTACCCAGCGATGCAAATCTTAAAGAAGAGATTTTGTCTGAAGCACATCGTAGCAACTATAGTGTTCACCCGGGTAGTACCAAAAAGTATCAAAACTTGCGACAACATTTTTGGTGGAACGGCATGAAAGTGGATGTAGCCAAGCGTGTGGCCAAGTGCTTAACGTGTCATCAGATAAAGGCACAACATTGCAAGCCGGGTGGAATGTTGTAGCCATTGGAGATCCCCGAGTGGAAGTGGGAACACATCACGATGGATTTTGTGATGAGACTATCAAGGAGTCAGAGAGGTAATGATTCAATTTGGGTGGTAGTTGACCGGTTGACAAAGTCAGAGCATTTTCTGCCAGTGCGCAAGGATTTCGCCTTGGATAGGTATGCTGAGATTTACGTGCGACAAATAGTCCGTCTGCACGGAGTGCCAGTGACGATCACCTCAAATCGAGATCCTAAATTTACTACCGTTTTTTGGAAAAGTCTTCACACGGCATTAGGAATGAAGTTATAATTAGCACTGCCTATCACTCACAAACGGATGGTCAGTTTGAAAGAACCATTCAGACTCTAGAGGATATGCTGCGGGCATGTGTATTGGATTTTAAAGGGGGTTGGGAGGAACAGTTGCATCTAGTCGAATTTGCTTACAACAATAGCTATCAATAGAGTATAGGAATGGCCCCATTTGAAGCATTGTATGGCAGAGCTTGCAGAACCCCGGTGTGCTGGAATGAAATTGGTGAGAGGAGTATCACGGGTCCGGAATTGATTCAACAGTCAGTTGAGACGGTCAAGGTTATTCGGGACAGACTTAAACCGCCCAGAGCCGCCAAAAGAATTATTCGAACCGAAGGAGTAGGCCGTTGGAATTCCAAGTGGGGGACCACGTCTTCCTCAAAGTGTCGCCAATGAGAGAATTGTCGCGGTTTGGTAAGAAAGGAAAATTAAGCCTGAGGTACGTAGGTCCATTCGAAATCTTGGAGAGAGTTGGTACCCTTACCTATTGTCTCGCGCTACCACCAAATTTATCGCACGTCCATAATGTGCTCCACATGTCTATGCTAAGGAAGTATGAGTCGGACCCAACACACGTGCTAAATTATGAAGAAGTGGACGTAGACGACAGGGTGTCGTACTTAGAAAAGCCAGTTAGAATTCAGGACAGAATAGATCGGGTGCTGCGGAACAAGATAATTCCGATGGTAAAGGTGATTTGGGAACATCATGGGACCGAAGGTTCGACATGGGAAAGTGAAGAGTTGATGCAATACCAATACCCCTTTTTGTTTGAATAATTGGGTAGGGATGTAAATTTCAAGAGCAAAATTTCTATAAGGGGGGAGAATTGTGACATTCCGGATTTTGGACCCAATTTTTGGGATTTATTAAAACGTGTAATTCATCAGTGTACTTATAGTAGAATCTCACCCGGGAACTGACCACTCCCGGTTAATATTTTTAAATTAGAGATATCGCTAGAATTGCACTCGATCGAATTTGGCCGTTATTTAGAGCCCAAACTTCGCTGTTGAATTTCTTAAGTTCTAGGATGAAATAAATCAGACGGTGTCGATATTATCGTGGCCAAGATCCCAATTGCTAGGAATAGTGGAAAAGTGAAATTTTGATCGGGTACGAATTTGGACTAGTAGACCTCCTTTGGCGTAGTTTGTTTTAATTAGTTTGGCTATTGTCCCTTATATTATTCTGGGATTAAATTGGACCGTATGATCATTTTCGGATGTGAATTCCGACCGTTGGATCACGTAATGATGACGTTGACCTTCTCTCTCTCTCTCTCTCTCTCTCCTTCTGCCGCGCTCACCAACCCCACCCCCGCATGCACATGTCCCATCCCCTATACCCCCCATGCAGACTCTCTCTCCTCTCTCTCCTCTTCTTTTTTTTTTTTCTTTTCTTTCCTTCTCTCTCTCTTCTCTCCTTCTCCTTCCTTCCCTTTCGCCCAACTAGTTTCCACTTTGCCTCTGCTCCCGCTCGACGGTCCTCAGCCTAGCCACTCGCCAGGCCCGACCACCGCGCCGCACACCGTCCGGCCGTCGCCTCCGCCTTGTCATTGCCGCCACAGCATTCTCTTGCCCTCTCCTCCCCTCCTTCGCAGCTCCCAGCCATCCAACGCCACCCCCAGCCACTCGCCATCCCACCAGTCAACTCTAGCCACCCCCAGTCCGCCTCACTACCCCGACCGTCACCGCCGCCATTGCTGCTGCACCGACGCCGCTGCGAGCAAGCCAACCGCTGCTCGAGCTCGTCGCAGCCACGATGCCGTCGCCGAGCCAGCCCAGCCCGCCAGTTAGCCGCCTGCCAGTTTGGCTAGCCTACCCGTTGCCGCCGCGAGGTCGCCGTGCCGCCCCTTCAGACCAGCCCCTCTCCCCATCGCCACCACCGACCGCCCTCTCTCTCTCTCTCTCTCTCTCTCTCCCCCTCCGAGCTAGTCGTCGGAGAGTCACCCAGCCGCCGCATCACTGTCGCCGCCACGCTCGATCATTACTGCTCGCCATCGCTGGGACTAGCTTGCCGCCGCCGCCGCCATTCGTTCACCCCAGCCAACCCAACTCGTCGGTCGGCTAGCCGTGGCCGACACGCCCTGAGCTATGCCCAGGCCGTGGCCGAGTCACCCGGTCCGTGGCCAAGCCCGTGGCCAAGCCCCACGCCCACTCCCGCGCCCGTGCCCACGCTTGTGCTCGTGGCTGAGCTTGTGGCCGGGCATTATGCTCGTGGCCGGGCATTGTGTTGTGGCCAAGCCCGTGGCCGAGGTTTGTGCCCGTGGCCAATCATCGTGGCCGAGCCCCGCGCCTGTCTCGCCTTCGCTTGCGCCTGCGCCGAGCACAACACTGTTCACTCGGGCCATTTTAGGCCCGAGCCGACCTTTACCGTGTCAAAACTTAGTAAGTGATATTCTAGCCCATATTTAGTATAATGGATACTATTATACTTGTCTAGGGATTTATTTAGATTTAATTTAGTGCCTAATTTTAGACAATAAATTAGATAGTTAGAAT
Source organism: Syzygium aromaticum (assembly GCA_024500025.1). Taxonomy (NCBI): domain Eukaryota; kingdom Viridiplantae; phylum Streptophyta; class Magnoliopsida; order Myrtales; family Myrtaceae; genus Syzygium; species Syzygium aromaticum. The sequence continues at coordinate 1,694,438 of CM044895.1, forward strand.
GCGATTAGTGCGTGGATTATGTGGCGCATGGTAGATTAAATTATGGTGATTGTGTGACTAATTGTGGTGTATTGATTGACCGTATTGTGGTGGCGCATGTGGATGAAAATTAGAGATCGTATGTGGTTGACTTGGATGTTAGAGGTGTGATTGGATGTTACGGACTTGTGATGTGATTAGGATTGGTTTGATGCATTGATTTGGCAAATTGGGATGTGGCGAGTGTGTCTTGAGTTGATTGGTACGATGTGTAAGAATAACGAACTGTGTTGTGGTGCATGTGCATGTGAAAAAGCCCGAATTGATCAGAGGGCTGCCAACCTGAGGCGTTGGTTATGCGGGTGTGGCGAATAAGGCGTGACTAGACCTGAGGCGTAGGTTACGCGGGTCATTGGAAAGGAAAAATGTCCTGAGGCATGGTTACACGGGACCGAGCCCGGCTTGATCTGAAGGCTGAGCTTGAGGTGCAGTGGCGCGGGCCGGGTGAAAGGACCTAGGAGGTCGTGGAAAGTTGTTCGACCACGCATACGACTTGAGTGTGATTGGATTGATTGAGTCAACTGATTGATTGAACGACCGGATCGAGTGAATTGATCAAGTGCTATTGTGGCTGGCGTGTGTATGACTGTAAATTGTTATTAAATTGTTGTTATTATTGTACTATGGTTGACTAATGTGCAGAGCCGGCACGCGGTGGATGCCGAGGTAAGTATTTGAAGTGAATTCATTATATCAGGGTTAGATTACATGTACGACTTGTTTGGGTACACATTGGCCTACGTAGGGTTTATAGTATTGCTTATTGAGACTCGTTCTCATGGTTATTATATGACCATTTCAGACCCCCGACCGTGAGAATGGTAGGAGTACCCCTGTGTTTTGGAATCCCGGACCGCATTGACCGTTCGGTGGTCGAGTACCCCGACTGGAATGTGGAGACTTACATTAGGTATTATACTATAGTTTGGGTCGATGAGGGCGGGTCACAGCTCAAGGCCCATCCCTATCTTGGGTGGTGTTATCGGGATGAAACTGGATTTTATGGGCCCCTTAGGACTTTCGATATCCTGTTTGACGGGTTAGGGTAGTGGGACCCGCCGACAGCTGACGAGGAACTGATAAACCCCGAGGCCTCGTCTAAGGCGAGTTCGAGTGCAGGCCGTAGGCTGATTATCTAGGAGATGGACGAGCCGGATCCGATGGATGAGGAGATGGTATACTGGAATTCCGACCAGGAACCTATGGAGGCGGATGGAGAACCGGAGCCCATGGAGCAAGATTCGGAGTCAGAGGAGGACGAGCCCGCGGAAGAGCCCATAGATGCCGAGTCTGAGCCGAATCCCATGGACTCCAAGGACGAGCCCTCCGACAGCTTTTCTAAGTCTTCGGGATCTGACCCGGACTGGGTGCCATAGGGTTGAGCCAGCCGTAATCGTAGTGTGGCGAGAATCAACACTTTTTGGATAGGAGTTTCTCCCCTTAGTATATATATGTATCTCTGACCGCCCGAGCCACGTATTCCTTTTGATGTTAGTGGCTCCCTGACCCACTTCTGGTATACGTTATTATCTGTACTGAATGCTGTAAGTCTTCCCTTGTGTTATTTAAAATACTAGTTGCGATATGATTGCTATCCTTGGTCATGGTTTTATTTTGTACGGGTGATAATCGCTTCCGCATATGTTTTATCCTCTGATTTGGAATTGGGTCGGCGACGCTTTCTGAGACGTCGCGTTCAATATGACCGATGGCGGGGTATCACAAGCTCGGTGGGATCCGGGGCGTTACAAGAGGTCCGGAGATAAAGTTGTGGGAGAGATCTAAAATGGAACTGTGAGAAGATATGCTGGGGAAGGGTCCCGTAATATGATTGTACGACAGACTGAACCAGCTATATGTCATGTTTCCTAACCATTCAGGCAAAGCCCCGAAGATTGAAGCATTTGAGAGATCTATGCCCTCGACGTCCACTTGTGTCTGCATCCATTCGCGAAATGTGGATATGATTTTACAGGAATTCTTCCAAATGGACTGAAGTTGAAAAGGTAGTATCTAGCCATGTTCTGCCTTAAAGGCCAGGTTCTTGTTGTCACCAATGTCCAAATCCTTTAGCCTCGACAGATTAGAAAAATGGATTTTCGAAATCACTCCTCCCAAAGAATTGTTGAAAAGATACAGAACCGAAAGTTGGGAAAGTTCTCCAAAGTTCTCGGGTATAGAGCCGCTCAAATGATTGCTGTTGAGTCGCAAAGCCTGCAGTTGGCCTAATGACGCAGGAATATGCCCCAAGAATTGATTACAACAAAGATTTAACAATCTCAATGAAGACAGTTGACCTAATGATGCTGGAATTGTGCCATTCAATTGATTATATGAAGGATCTAACAATCTCTGTGCTGATAATCGACCTATTGATGATGGGATTGTGCCATTCAATCGATTATTTGAAAGATCTAACCATCTCAATGATGACAACTGACCTAATGATGATGGAATTTTGCCATTCAATCGATTATTTGAAAGATCTATTGTTACCGAGTTTGGCGATGCTCCGATGTCTCTAGGAATTGGACCCGAGAAGTGATAGTTGCCAAGCAATAAGTATTTTAAGAGACGAAAGTGCACTAACAGTTTGGCAAAGCACCGCTAAAGTGATTAGTATATATAATTAGACTCTCTAAGTTGCACTCGATGAATCTCGATGAATTTCCGTGGGATGACAAAATCTCTTCTCTGACTTGGTTACTACACAAATGCAATGATTTGAGGTACTTCTTACTCTTCAAGAATGACAATAAGCCTCCTTCAATGCTGCGAAGATGATTCCCCTCAAGATTGAGATGAACGAGGCTTGTAAACTTGTCGAACCAAATGGGAATTGAAGAGTGCAAATAGTTCCATGAAAGATCGAGATACTGAAGATGAATGAGAGAAGTGGAGTTGGCCAAGCAAATAGAAGAAAGATGAAATTTAAAAAGTCCGCAAGTTGATAAGCTCAAATGTGATAAAGATGGCAGGATGCTGATCATCTGCATGAGTTCTCTTCTTGCGGCAATCTTTGAGCCACTCATGTCGAGGTAATTGAGTGACCGAAGATAAGAAATCCACCGGTTATCTTTAACAGCCAAATTCCCATGATCATCATGAAGGACGTCCAATCTTGTGAGGTTTCCTAATTCTTGAGGAACCGATCCTTAGAAGTTGCCAAACAATAAATTGAGGTACCTTAATTGTTTCATCGATCTGAGGAATGCGGGTATCCGTCCACGCTTGAAATCGATCCCACTTAAGTCCAAGTAGTTCAAGTATCTCAAGTTGAGTAGAGAAGAGTTCAACTTACCACAGAGAACTTTTGTTTGGTGGAACTAACGATAGTACTGTTTTTGTATCTTACGGTCAGGCGTAAGAATTGGAGCTCGATTACATGACCATACACTCCATCACAAGTGACTCCTTTCCATTTGCTGTAGTCTTTACCTTTCCAGGAAGAAAGCAAGCGATATGGGTTTGAGAGGCTTTTTCTAAGCTGAAGCAGAGCTTCTCTTTCTTGTTCTATCCAAATGGGCATTGAATTTTTGCAGAAGCATACATATAAGTTATCCGAAATAAGCGATAGGGTTACTAGTGCAAGCAGTTGGGAGCAATATCTCCCCATGAGCAACGAGGGAGAGAATGATCTATGCTGTAGAGAGCAGGTTTGAAGGTTCTCTACCGAAACCCAGATCACTTATAGAGAATGGCAGGTCCATTCTTGCAACTGCGAGGTCCATAAGTCATAAGGATAATCAGGAAACAAAGGCGCATCCATTCTTGCAATTGGTAGTAAACCAATGACCGGACGCCATTCAGAGCAGAAAATCGATTTTTCTACAGATTAGGGCAAGTCAACATGGAAGCAAGAGCAGCACCATTGAGGAGATTGTGGAGAACTGTCCAACGTTTGCAGTGCCAAACACGGACCAAGTCTTTCAGTATTTTTTTTTTTTCCTTCTTTCTTGCCTTTTCGATTACTAAAGCTTCTTCATTTGACAAGTAAAAAACGTACATACTTTTCACTTTTGCGCACTGCTATAAGCCAAGCAATAGATAACATTTTAACAAAGTCAGCACCAATAGGTACGCACTTCGTCAGGGCTGGACCAACTGCATTATCGTGTAAAACTTACGTATGACCAAGTCTTACAGTGCAAGACCCACAAGCACCAAATCGAGTCTTGAGATCGGTGTTGTCGTATTCTACAACGACTTGGGTCTCTCTATATTGATTTGTTTGTGTTTCTTTTGGATAAAATGCAAATTCTGAAAGGATTTTAATGAAATGGACGTTCGCACTTTGTGTATAAATCAAGCGACTTCTAGGATAATACGTATCGATGCTATGGATTCTCGAAATATTCTCTCGGATGATACGTTTATCGAGTCAATTGTGCGGTACCCCTTTTTTTCCTAGGCAAAATTGAGTCTGGTTAGAAGTTCGCAGTGGCCGGAAGACGCTGATAGAATTGGGGGCCCGTCGTTGTTGAGGCCCATCCAAATCTGTCCAGACCAGCACCAATCAACAGGGTTCGTCGTTGTTGAGGTCCATTTAAATCTGTCATTATATGAAATCATGTCCTTATTGCAAATGTTAGAAGTTTCAAGCTTGTAGGGCACGAGCAGGGTGTCAAAAACCAAATCGAAACCATAACCAGATCGAATTGAACCGAAATTTCGTGCATTTTCGGTTCGGTTCAGATGATGAAAAAATAATCGTTATTTTCTTTCAGTTTGTGTTATTTTGGTTCAATTCGATTAACCAAACCGAATTGAAATTTTTGACAAAATTTGAATGCTCTTTTTCACCCCTCTCAAAATCAACACGAGCAACTCTAATATCTAGTTTTCTCATTCGAATTGAAATTTGAACCGATCCGATCCGAACTGGGTATTCGGTTCAGCTTGAGATTTGGTTTGATTGAAGCGTATACCCTAACGATTCGGTTTGGTTTAATTCGGATTTTCAACAAACCCGAACCGAACCGAATCATTGACACCCCTAGGCACGAGTGCCTTATTATTAGTAAAATTTTCTTTGATAAATTAACAAGTCCCAATCAAAACATATGACTTACTAGGAATTCTCTCTTACTAACTTGGTATAGTAAAATTCTACTCTAGGATTATCACTTTTATAATTTGACGCGTACCTAAAACATGTTAAAATGTAAAAGTATAGATATATGGTATCATGTATAAAATCAAAAGTTGTGAGCAAACTGCACAGATTCAAGTTCACAAAACCACGTCCATCGTCCCACTTAAATCGCAACATCATCTGATGTTTAGATTTAAATCAAGATTTTAACACCCATGCTTGAAAGTTAACATTATTAGAAAATACTTTACCAACATTTTCAAGTTACAAACGTCGATGTCCAATTATGAACTTTTCTCCCATTAGATTTACCGACTTCTTTCAACATTTGTGGCATAATTCATAAAAATATGAGGTGGCCCAGGGAAATCCAACCCAAAAAACAGTCCTGTTGATAAATTATTAACCTCTAGTTTATTAAGTACACTTGTAGGGTTTGAAAAAAAGTTAAATTTCACTAAATTATTAGGGTGTTAATAAGTTACCAATTAATTTCAAATTTTACCTGTGTAGTTTAGTAAACTACTAACTATAATGAATTTGACAATAGTTCAATAAATTTGTAAATTACTAACTTCTTTAAAATGTTACAAGTTGGTTAGTATATATCCAATTTTCTACAGAATTTACCAACAACCCAATAAATTAGCGAGTTAACAATTATTTTTGAAATATTACAAGAACGGTTAGTAAGCTATGGCACTATAACGAATTTACTAATATCCGAATAAATTCGGAAGTTATCAATTTCTTTTCAAATTTTACAAGTGTGCTTAGTAAACTACCAAGAATAAATTCCTAAACTCTGGTAATTTATTAATGTACTAAGATGTTGGTAAATCCATTGTAGTGTGAGTAGTCTATTAAACACACTGTAAAATTTGGAAGCCGTTAATAACCTGCTAATTATTTGGATGTTGATAAATTCATTATAACGATGATAATTAACTAACCATACTTCTAAAATCTAAAAGAAAGTAATTTTAAATTCATTTAGACGTTGGTCCATGATAATTATGATTATTTACTAATAGATCACATGACAAGCAAGTCACTGATCATACTTTTTATATAATTGTATTTGAAGCTACCATCGACTTAAAAAATCTATCAACCACCGGATCTTTTTCATGAATGGACCCTCGATTCCTCTTAAATAATGAGATTTACTCACCATGTGGAGAATTGTTTCTAAACTTTACACGAATCCTTTATTGTGATTTAGATCACAATCAAATTTTGTTCCAATGTCTCGAAGTTGAGAAAGGAACATAATCTTAGGAAAGGAATCCATTGAACATTGGATGGCCCTATGCCATTAGTAGCAAAAGCGTAAACAGGGCGAAAATGGAATTTGCTAACATAGTTTCACATTATCGACAAGCATAGCATCATGATTATAATAACACAAAGTACTGCTAAATTGCTGAGCAAGACTAAATTACCAAATGGCATGATTTGCACTCCCCATGCCATTCCGTTAACTGCTTGCTCGGACAAGATTGAAACTAAAGAACACAAAAATTGGCTACTACTCATAAGGAGGAACAAGCCAACTACTAAGACGATTCTGCTTGAACAAAAAAGCAAGAACTTCACAAGATCAATAAAGTATCGGATTGATTGATGTGGAGAACAAGCCTATTACCCTCTTCTCAGTCTCCTCCTCAACTCGGCGACCTTCACTGCAACAATCACGTACACCACGTCTGTTTTACGATCCACATAGTCGAAGTAGGCGTGTCTCCAATTCTTCTTGTACACCAAACCGCCAACAACTCCCCAAAACCCAATTGCAAACCCGAACATTATGACGAGGTAGAACATCACCTTTTCAAGCTTACCTTCTTCATTGGCATCTTCTTCTGGCGCTTGAGGGGCCTCTGCATTGGAACATTTCTTTTGTAGAGGATCGCCACAAAGTAGAGGATTGTCGGCATAAATAGAAGGATCATCAAGGGTCAAGATTTGATTTCCTCTGGGAATTGGCCCCGTGAAGTTGTTGTGAGACAAGTTTAGTTTGCTCAGTGATGTGAATGCAGAAAAGCTTTGTGGGATTGTTCCTGAAAGGTGATTGTTCGAAAGATCTAGTGACTTGAGCGATTTCATGTCTCCAATCATAGTCGGGATGCCTCCAGAAAGAAAGTTGCATGATAAGTTCAAGCCCCGCAATCCAGAAAGCAAGGTAAGCTCTCTAGGGATCGGTCCAATCAATTTGTTGCTCGAGAGATCCAAATTGACCATAAGCTGTAGATCAAGTGTTGTGTAGTCAAGGTCCACCCCTTTCATGACTTGCGCCACATGCTCTTGATTCCAATCCGTTGGAGCAGTTGCGTTCGGCCTAAGCTCGGGTGCAGGAGCATAAGCAGGGGAGAGTGAGTTGCCTTCATCTATGCTTTTGTTCAGTTTCATCCCTTTCATATAGCCGAGACAATTTGGAATCATTCTTGTCATATTGTTCACTGCCAGATCCAATATTTGCAGCGCAGAGAGTAGGCATAACTGTGAAGGAATACTACCATTGAACAAGTTTCCTCGCAGCCTAAGAATCTGTAGTAATGGAAAACTTGGTCCAATCCATTGCGCAACACTTCCAGAGATTTTGTTCTCTCCAAGATCCAATATCAGCAAAGTTCTGCATTAGTTTAGAGTAACGGGAATTTCTCCATGGAGATTGTTGTTGTTCAAGTGTAATGACGTCAGCCCTATTAGATTTCCCAAAGAACTCGGTATGACTCCAGACAACATATTGGATGATAAATCAAGGAGTCTCCAAGGGTTCTTCTTCCAACACGTAGGAATTTCACCAACTAATTCATTCCGTCCGAGGTGCAAGTCATAAAGATTTTCCATCTCGCATATTGACGTAGGTATTGAACCACTTAAGAGATTATCATTCAAATTCAAGTAAAATAAATAAGGCATCGCTAGACAAATATTTTCTGGAATAGGTCCTGATATTAAGTTGTGAGAGAGATCTAAATAATTCATGCAAGAAGGAAATTTCGGTAAAGATCCATTTATTTGGTTGTGAGACAGATCTAACCAATAAATGTCAGAAAGAAAATTCGGTAGAGATATTCAGCTTAAAGAATGACATAAGACTTAGTCAATCTGGGAGAGATCCTGAAATGGAGGCATTGGATAAATCTATGGATTTTGCGTCGACTTGTGTTCTCATCCATCGCGGAAATTCCGTTCCGAACTCGCAAGACGCCATCCCCATGGACGAGATTTTTTTTTTGTTTTTTGGTCTTAAGAGGTACTTTCATCCATTCATAAAAAAGAGGTCTACGTGATGAACAAGTCTCCGAAAACAAAATATCCCGAAGGAGCTGGGCTGGGGGGGCCGGGGGGGTGAAGACACCCAATTTGGAGGAAGAGTTCTTGTACGATGGGCTTTAGCTACCCAGTCTGCCGCTTGGTTGGCCTGCCTAGGACAATGGCTTAATTTCGCTGAAGCTTGTTGAGCTAAAAGATCATTGCATTCAATTAAGATATTCTGCAAGGCCCAAGGGGGCTCTTCTCGGCCCAACACCATCTCCACTAAGGATGAACTGTCGCTCTCACACTCCTACTGCACTTTCTGTACTTGTCCTTCACCCACGTGCGTTTCTGTTCGCTGTTTCAGAAACAAAAGTCCTTGCACTAAAGCCAGGGCTTCGGCTTGCAGAGGAGTTGAAGCTCGGACATCCTTCGCGAAGCCATCGACGACCATCCCCTTTGAGTTGCGCAAGGTTCGTGCGATTGAACTTGGTTTGTCGCTATCCACCCACGAGCAGTCCGCGTTTAAGTTCATGGAGCTTCCAATCGAAGGTATCCAGTAGACAGGTTCTCTTGATTTGCTGGGTGTTTTTTTTTCCTTCGGGTTCCAGCGGCTAAAACTTCTTACTTGTGCCTGAGCTGCGTCGATTAAGGAGAGGGGTTCTGTGGGCCGAGCTCTGAAGATGCTGTCATTATAGTTTTTCCATATCAACCATTGCACTGTCGCTAACAATTCTTCTTTGGGTGAGTCCCTCTTTGCTTCGAAAAAATCCAGAAGCCATTTGTCTATTCTAGTGATGTTGAGGGTGCTTAAATTGAGGCTGATTCTCGGATCTGACCAAATATTTTCCATCCATTCGCATAGCAGGAAGAGATGTTCGGCTATCTCTGGATGACTTGCACTGAGGGGGCACAATGGGTTAGGTAATACTTTTCTCTTGAAGAGATTTTCTCTCGTTGGTAGGGTGTCTTGACATAAACTCCGTAGAAAAATTCTCAGTTTGGGGGGGATCAACAGATTCCATATTTTTGTCCATAATCTTCTGGGAGGCTGAAATGATGTTGTTGCCCTGTTTATGTCTGATTTTGTGATCATGGAACACACCTTGTTGTAGCCACTCTTTACTGTGTAGGCACCTGTTTTGTTCCCTGTCCAGAATAATTTATCTTCCTTTAGGTTGGGACCAATGGAGATAGATAGGATTTCATTAGCAATACTATCATCAAAGAGATTTTTGGTTTTGGATTCATTCCATCCGTTCGTTTCTTCACTGATTAATTCTGCCACCATTATTGGATCATCCTTGTTCACTGGACCCCCAATTGTACCGATAGTGAGCCACTTGTCCTCACGAATTTTAATAGACTTACCATCGCCTACCATCCATTTCACCTCCAATTCAATGGCTTCTCTTCCCATTATAATGCTTTACCAACCCCAGGACGGGCGATTCCCTTTTCTGGCCTTGCAAAAATCGCCATCAGGAAAATAGATACCTTTTAAGATTTTGCTCCATAATGCTGAGGGGGTTTGAGATAGTCTCCATGCCTGCTTGCCTAACATAGCTTTGTTGAAAATTTGTAAATCTTTAAAACCGAGACCCCCTTCATCCTTTCTGGATTTTAGCACTTTCCATTTCTTCTAGTGCATTCCCCTCGTTGAGGCATTTTGTTTCCACCAGAACGACGCAATTCTTTTTTCAATGGCATTACAGATAGAGTTGGGAATTTTAAAGATTGACATAGCATATTGAGGTAGGGCTTGCACCACGCTTTTTATCAAGATTTCTTTACCTGCTTTTGACAGAGTCTTTTCTTTCCATCTCTCTAACTTCATATTCACTCCTGCTAAAATCCAAGCAAACATCTCCTTCTTCGATTTACCCCATTCAGATGGAATGCCGAGGTATTTCCCTGTTTTTTCTATGATCGGAACTCTTAGCTCATGTGACATATTCTTTTTGAGCATCGGTGGGCATCCACTGCTGAAATAAACTCCCTATTTATTCAGGTTAATGGCTTGACCCGTTGCAAAGCAGTACTTATTTAAAATAGTTGCCAGATTTTGGCATTCTCTGACTGTCCCATCCAGAAAAAATATAGCATCATTAGTGAACAATAGATGTGACAATGTAGGGAAATACCTGTTGAGTGTGATTCCTTTGAGATCCCCATCCTCAATGGCTTTGTGCGTCATCCAAGAGAGAACATTTGCCATTAGAATAAATAGATATGGGGACAGTGGGTCTCCTTGTCTAATTCCGCGTGAAGGTAGAAAAAATTGCGTTGGTTCCCCATTAACTTTCACACTAAATGAAATAGTTGAAACACATTGCATGATTAACTCAACCCATCGCTCGCAGAAACCCATCTTTAACATGCTCGCTCTCAAGAAGTCCCATTCTACTCTATGGCAAGCCTTTTGCATGTCCAATTTGAGGATAGCCTGAAAATTCTTCTTTCTTTTCTTTATCCTTAATTGGTGTAACACTTCCTGAACAATTATAATGTTATCTTGTATCTGCCGTCCTTTGACAAAGGCACTTTGTTCTGTTGCTATTAACTCAAGAAGCCACAGTTTCAGCCTGTTAGCCAACACCTTAGATATGATCTTGTAACTAAAGTTACAAAGGCTTATAGGTCTAAACTGGCTGATGCATTCTGGATTTTTAATCTTTGGGATAAGTGAAATATGTGTCTTGTTTAGGAGAGGGTTGAGAGTACCTGATTCAAAGAAATACTGAACTAAGTGGCACAAGTCCATCTTGATATCCTCCCAATAATGGTGAAAGAATTGGCCATTTAGCCCATCAGGTCCAGGGGCTTTTAATGCACCCAACTAAAAGACGGCATCTTTTACTTCCTCTAAGGTTAGGGTTGCCATCAAACTGTCATTTATCTCGTCACTAACCAATCTGGGGCTTTGGTCTAGAACAGGCTAAAAATTCCTCGGACCTTCCGACTCATAGAGAGATCGATAGAAGTTCCTTATATGTTGTTTGAGATCATTGGGATCCCTACTCCAGTTGTCTTCATCAATTTTCAGCATCGTAATCCTATTTCTCTGTCTTCTTTGCACCATTGTGGCGTGAAAATACTTTGTATTCCTGTCACCCCATTGGAGCCAATTAATCCAAGATCTCAGCCCCCAATACATCTCTTCTTGTCTCCACAGCTTTTCAATTTGATCCACAGTACCCTGGGTCTCCTCCTTCCGGGAAGTTCCGGATGCTCTATTGGTTATCTCTGTTAGCTTCCTTTTCAGCCCCTTGATTTGGTGTGATGCATTGGAGAATTTTCCTGTACTCCGTAAAGCTAATTCCCTGGATACATCTTGGACTTTTTCTGAGAAGCTTCTGTAATTCAACGAGTGTTCCTACCATGTTCTTCTGATTATTTCTCCACATTCTTAATCATCTAACCAAAACGATTCAAACTTAAATTCTTTCTTCCTTTTGTTGTATGGTGGGTGTAGAGATAGCAGAAGTGGGCTGTGATCCGATCCTACCGCTGGTAGAGCTAAAACCTCTGCATCGGGGAAAGCAATCCTCCACTCCATTGTGCATAAAACTCTGTCCAATCTCTCTTTGACTAGGTCCTTTCCTCCTCTATTGTTAGCCCACGTGTATGCGCATCCCCTGCTCTCTATGTCCATTAGCGAACAATCATTTAAAAATTCATGGAAAGCACATATTCTGTAGTATTCTGCCTCTCTCCTACCAACCTTCTCCCAATTGTATAGGATTTCGTTAAAATCTCCCATACAAATCCAGGGGAGTTGAATGTTTACCTGGGTGCAACGTACTTGTTGCCACAGAGGAAGTCTCTCTCTAAAATTTGTAGGAGCATCAAGAAAAGTTACCCTCATTTGACTACCATTGGTTGGATCTTTGCATTCCACATCAATAAGATTTTTGGAACTAAGCACTACTTTAAAAGCAACATCTTCACTCCACATTATAGCTAATCCCCCCGCAATACCTTCCGGTTGTTCTAAAAACAAGTTTGGGAACTTGAGACGCCGTCTAACCTGGTCCACCAGCTGCTCCTTATTTTTTGTTTCCATTAAGAAAACCAGGTTGGGCCTTTCAAGAGCCACTAAGGCTCTCAGCTCTTGGAATATCAAGGGATTGCCCAGCCCCTGACAGTTCTAGCTCATAATCCTCATATTGTCCCTGGTGGCTTATTAGGGCTAGCCACCAAAGCCCATTGTTTCCCTTCTTGTACCACTTGGATAGGGGTTTCCAAAAGCTCCATGTCTTTTAATATTGAAGAGCTAGAGCCTTCTAGCCTCTTCTGTTTTTTTGCCCTTTGATTTTTCTGCCCTTTCTTGTTGTTGAAAGTCGAAACCTTAGATATTCCAGAGTTAAGTGGTTCTAAAGCCATTAATTGTTTTCCATTGCCTTCCTTCTTTTCTGAAATTGCTGCTGATTCTTCATATGCTCCCTGAAGCGAGGGACTTTCTGCTCTTTTTTTGTTGCGAATGGGGGCTGCAAACTGCTCTATTTCCCCCCTCACTGCTATGTCCATTTCGGGTGATGGAATTGGTGTTTCAAGGACGTACTCTTCTTCCTCATTGTTGGGGATTACCTTTCCATAAAAAGCTTCCCAGTGAGGGCTGCGATCACGCACTTCTGCTTTGAGCCAAGTGCCATATTTCCCTATCCTATTTTCAGTCCATCTTGTTTGCTCGTGAGGACTTTCGTCGCAATATGATGCATGATGGCCAATTCTCCCGCATGAATAGCAGAAATGTGGAAGATGTTCGTACTTAAATTCCACCCATAGCTTTTTTTCCCCTAGATTCGCTATAGTTCCAAATTTCAAGGGAGCTAACAAATCCACTTCAACCTTCACCTTTCCTACTTTATAGGGTCCATTTCCTTTAGATTCTAACTGTAGCTCCAGCACCTTTCCCACCTTCTCAGCCAAGTGATAATAAACATCCTCCAGGATCCATCCAGGTGAAATTCCTAATATTTGAACCCAGAACGCATACCGTGTAAAATCATAACAATGGTCAGGGATATCCTGCTTACATTGTTTAAGAACAAGTTAATTGCTAGCAAAAGACCAAGGACCTGATTGTATCACCTTTTCTTTGTCACTTTCAGATTCGAAGACGAATGAAAAGAAACCCGGCTCTTTTTGGTTGCAAACCACTAAGGTGCTGCATGAAAACCATTCTAGTTCTGTCCAGAACTGGTTTTTTGTTCCCAGAGTCAGTTTTGGATCAGAAACTTGTTTGGTAATACAATTTCATTTTTCTATTTCCGGGACAAGTTTGCTTCCAAAACTAATTTTGAAACCAGAAATGAGAACAAAAAAAAAGTTGGTTTTTCATTTTTGGAACAAAAATGAGAACCATTTTTTATGAATTCATTTTCTTCAACACACATTCATATGGAAGTCACGATCTTTGAGGTGAGAAAAAAAAGTAAAAAATCAAAAATTTCAAAACTTGACAGAATGGTTTAGAATCTGTGGCTATCCACTTTCAGTGAAATTTAATTTTTTTTAGATGTCGAAAAAAATAATAAATAAATAAAAATAAAAAATTTCAAAATTTCACAAAATGGTTTAGAAAACATATGGCCACTTACTTTGAATAAAATTTAATTTTTTAGATGCCAAAAAAAATAAAAAATAATCAAAAAAATCTAAAATTTAAAAACTTCACAGAATGTCTTAAAATACCTGTGGCCACCCAATTTGAGCGAAATTTTATTTTTTTAGGTGCCGAAGAAAATAAAAAGAAGCAAAAAATCAAAAATTTCAAAATTTCATAGAATGTCTTAGAATATTTATGGCTATCTACTTTAAGTGAAATTTAAATTTTTTTAGGTGCCGAAAAAAATAAAAAAATAAAAAATTTTGAAACTTCACAGAATAGCTTAAAATACCTGTGGTCACCCACTTTGAGTGAAATTTAATTTTTTTTACATGCCAAAAAAAATAAAAATAAGCAAAAAAGTAAAAATTTCAAAACTTTACAGAATGGCTTAAAATACCTGTGGCCACTCACTTTGAGTGAAATTTTATTTTTTTAGGTGCCAAAAAAAATAAAAAAAGAAAGAAAAAATTTTAAAACTTCACAAAATGGCTTAAATTAACAGTGGCCATTCACTTTGAGCGAAATTTAAATTTTTTTGGGTGCCGAAAAATATAAAAAAATAAAAAATAAAAAACTTCACATAATTGCTTAGAATACCTGTGGCCACCCACTTTGTGTGAAATCTAATTTCTTTTAGGTGAAAAAAATAAAAATATGCAAAAAAGAAAAATTTTCAAAACTTCACAAAATGGCTTAAATACTTGTGACCATCCACTTTAAGCGAAATTTTATTTTTTTTAGGTGCTGAAAAAAAAAGTAGAAATTCAAAAATTTCAAAACTTCACAGAGTGGCTTAGAATACATGTGATCATCCACTTTGAGTGAAATTTAATTTTCTTTAGGAACCAAATAAAAAAAAAAATAATTACCATTTGGGCATCTAAAAAATATTAAATTTTACTCAAAGTGAGTGGCTAGAGGTATTCTAAGTTATTATGTGAAGTTTTGAAATTTTCAATTTTTTATGTTTTTTTTCACCTAAAAAAATTTAAATTTCACTCAAAATGGATGGCCACATGTATTCTAAGCCATTCTGTGAAGTTTTGAAATTTTTGATTTTTGATTTTTTTTTTGCATCTAAAAACGTTTAAATTTCGCTCAAAGGGGATGGCCACATATATTCTAAGTCATTTTGTGAAGTTTTGAAATTTTTGATTTTTTATGTTTTTTTTCACCTAAAAGAATTTAAATTTTGCTCAAAGTGGATGGCCACATTTATTCTAAGTCATTCTCTAAAGTTTTGAAATTTTTGATTTTTTGCTTTTTTTTCACCTCCAAAAATTAAAATTTCACTCAAAGTAGGTGGCCACAAGTATTCTAAGCTATTCTGTGAAGTTTTGAAATTTTTAAGTTTTTGAATTTTTTTGGGCACCTTTAAAAATTTAAATTTCACTCAAAATGGATGGCCACATGTATTTTAATATATTCTGTGAAGTTTTAAAGTTTTTGATTTTTTTGGGCACCTAAAAAAATTTAAATTTCACTAAAAGTGGGTGGCCACAGGTTTTCTAAGCAATTTTGTGAAATTTTGAAATTTTTGATTTTTTTCGAAAAAATTTAACAAATTTCCTATTTTCTCGAAATCTGAATTTTTTTTTATTTTCTCGACATTTTGATGATTTTTTCTGAAATTTTTCAATTTTTTGGGATTTTTTGAATTTTTTTTAAAGATTTTTATGAATTTTTCGGATTTTTTATTATTTTTAATCCATTTCTTAAAAAATGGATTTCTGTTCTTGGAAATAGAATTTTCTGTTGTTTATTAAACGAGTGTTTGTTTTAGGAAATAGAAATTTTGTGCTGTTATCAAACGGGTTTCTGTTCTAGAAATATAAATTTTTTGTCGTTATCAAACGGGTTTTTTTTCTCAGAAACTCATCCAGGAACCAGAAATAAAAAAAAATTATTTTTGGTTCAGGAACTCATTTCGG
Organism: Syzygium aromaticum; assembly: GCA_024500025.1. Classification (NCBI taxonomy): domain Eukaryota; kingdom Viridiplantae; phylum Streptophyta; class Magnoliopsida; order Myrtales; family Myrtaceae; genus Syzygium; species Syzygium aromaticum. The sequence continues at coordinate 1,710,381 of CM044895.1, forward strand.
AACAGAATGGTTATCATTCGCTACCTAATTCGGTTTTTCATGCCTTCTTCTTCATTGTGTTAAGGAAGGCTTGGAAATTTACATTGGGCTTTGAAAAAGTTTACCATACTAAGTAAGGCTACACTCCACTTGTTTTTCAAAAGGAATTTCCCGTCTCAAATTCACTACATCATCCTTCGACCACAAGTGACCCGAACTTTTACACAAAGCAGCTAGGCATAAGTCATTCTCAGTCTCACCTTCCGTAGTCTCACCTTCCATCTTACAATGTTGCAGTGACACTACAAGGAGCATGACTAGGGTGCGAAACTGGGAAAGAGACTCGCGGCAGTCTACTATAGCATACTCACCTGTGAGCCTATATATGGTAGAAGAGCCAGCTTCCACATGAATGAGTTTCAAAGGTTTTAGAATGTTTAAGGTTAAAATAGATTGAAGGGAGCTCTGAGATTGGAAGAAGAAATAGTCATTCTAGACAAAACAGAAAAGAGGCAAGGAGTAAAAAACTACTGGGAGTTTCTGTTAAAGGGTAGGGTTTTTGTAGGTGCACAACATTATTCGGGCCAGAGTAGTGGGTAAGGGATAACTAGTGTAGGTGGAAAGGCTAAAATGGGTTTGGTGAAATTTTTAGGGTTTGGGCGTGTCGCGACCTAAATTTTTCTCATACTAATGGATTATTAAGATTAAGCTTAACTCGGACCCTCCCAAGCCCTATCAATTCGCAGCTTAGGATTTAAGTTCTTAACATGCAAATGTTTTCATGTTTGGAGTCGCCACTAATCTATTTGCAGTACGTTGATTAGAAACCTAAATAAAACATATGAAGATATGTTTTATTTCTACGAACCAAAGATTCTAAGTTTAGGGACTTGGTTACGCTAGATCTAGTCTAACGCCCTTTCGGTACCTTTTCCTTTCAAAAAAAATATTTTGACAGATAGTTTGGATTCATTTTAACTTAGTTACTAGCATGTGAGATGATTATACGGGTGCTCAAACCACCAAAGTAACATCCAATAATCAAAACATTAAATAAATTACAAGATTGGGAGAATTACTTACCTCGAAGCAACGTAAGCATCTGCATTATTAGTTAGAAAATCACATTAACAATCATAATATGATTTCTAATTAACAAGCAGTTCATTTAATATTTTTTGGATTTTCACTTATTTAAATGAAAGCAATCAAACAAAGATAATAACCGCACTTAAACATTCCACGCAATCCGCAAGATTCTTTTTATCAAATTTGGATTAGGAAAAAAAATCAAACTAACAGTCATATCTATAGGGTTATAGATATCGACGGAAAGTTGATTATTTGAATTTGGAAGGCGAATAAAATTTATTATCGTATCAAAGTGATTATGGATAGGATAACGATTTTCCGTATCACCGCGTATCGTACCTTAGGAATAAGGTCGGATAGTTGTCCAAATACGTTGCCACATTAGGAAAGATTCCTAATTTTGGGTATTTTCAAATATTGCGGATATCACAAAATTACCCTAAGATATCTAGCTATCTACCAAAATATTCATGAAATATTCGAACACCGAAAACTTAGGAAATTAAATATTTTAGAAAATATTCAGATAATGATCTTACCTAATTTGCGAATATCTTCCAGATTCTTACTCGGTTCTGGATTGAATTTGTAGATCACTTTCCAAATTTGAATCACGTGGATCGGGATTACGGATTGGATGACCGGCAGCAAACGGACCGGCGATGGTGGCGGTGGCGTGGTGCTTGACGGCGAGGACGGCAACTCAATGACGGGTTCTCGGTGGGTTCACGGTGTGCTCGACGGTGTGATCGGCGATGGCGCTCGCGGTGGTGCTCGAGGAGCAACTTGGTTCGGTTTGGATGTGAGGATTTAGCTCGATGGTCTCCACGATGATGTTTCGCTATGACTTTGGAAACCTCAGTGACTATGGACTGTGGGATGCTAAGATCCGCTTGAAGTCCACCGGAGTTGCTGTAGGAATGCTTGGAAGCGACTGGAAGTTACGCGGCAGCAATGAATTTGGAGATGAGAGAGAGCACTTTTTGCATCACTTGCTCAGCGTCACGTGTCTCTTGCGTTGAGGGCGTAGCTTCTTCTCTCCGACGTTTTCTCTTGTGGCTGTCTTCTCTTTGTAGAGGAAGAAAAATCCCTTGTGGACAAAGATGCGAGAGAGAAACTTCTTCGTGCAATCAGTGGAGATAGACAAAGAAAAGCTTCTTTTTTCCTTTGGAGAAAACTTCCTTCATCTCTCTCTCGGCTTAGACCACTCTAGACAAAGACCACTGCTTCAAAGTCTTCTCCTTTTTTGTGCTTGCTCTCAAAAACGTCTTCTGGAAATTCTCCGAAATTGTGTTCTCCGAAAATTCTGAGAGCCCCCCTTGAGTGAGGGGTATAATCACATATTTATATCGCAACCCTAGGTTAATTGACTGGGCTTCCTAGTCCTAATGGGCTTTGGCTTAGGTTTTATCCTTTAATTTTTATTTAATTCCAAATTGACTAAATTAATTTGGGCTTTTCTTTAATTAAGCTTAATGGGCTGATTTAAGCTCAAATTAAGACAACAAAGGCATTTTAGGTTTGTGATTTTCGGCCCCCGTCTTCTAAGTGAGCCAAGTTTCGTTCAGTGCTCGAGCTCGATTTGCGCGATGGATTTTCAGTTCATTTGCCACTGCCGGTTCGATGTGGAATGCGGTCAATTTATATAAACTTAAACTATATGCTATGCAATTTTAATATTTTTATTTAGGGGTTAAAATTTAATCCATAATTTTCTATGCAATGAACGGCTAATTAGGTCGCCAAAATTTAGGTGTCAACAGGGCGAAAGGTGGAGCTAAGAAATTGAAGGCTTGAGATGCAGAAAACTCTTGGCAGCTGAGATTGGATGAGGTGATTGTCCATTAGGGAGGAAACAAGCTCGAAATCAATAGGGGTTTTAGGGTTTTGATATCACTATCACCATGGAAGGGATAGAAGAAAAATCTCTACCCATGAGAGAGAGGAAACTCTACCAAACGACAGGGTTCATGTACGAGAGATTGAAGGGTGGTATCCAGTCAGAATCCACCTCGATAGCTAAATGGTTGTTGCTAATATCTAAGGATGATAGCTTCGAGAGGTTGGAGAAATTGATTTCGGAAACTATTCCTCCCAAGGAATTTGTTGAAAGATATAACAGGTCAAGATTTTGAAGTTGTCCGAGATAGTGTGGAATAGTACCATTTAGTAGATTGTTACTGAGATCTAAAATTGTTAAGAATTGCAATCTTCCCAATGCCTCAAGAATATTCCCTGTTAATTGATTATGAGAAAGAAAAAGTGCTCTCAAGCATAACCAACCATATGATGACGGGATGGTTCCACATAATTGATTATATGATAGGTCAAGCATTTTCAGGTTTTTCAAGTGCACCGACCAATCTGGCAAAGGCCCCTGAAGAAAATTGTTACTTATCTCCAGTTGCTCGAAGTTTTTCTCGATAAGCCCCGAAGAATTTCCCTCCACTGAATATATCTCCTCATGAAGTTTGTTATAGCCCAAATATAGTGACTCGAGGAACGGATTTTCCCTTAAGAAAGAGAACAACCCTCCTTCAATGCTTTGAAAGAGATTGTTTGCAAGATTGAGATCGGCAAGACTTCTCATGTTGTTGAACCACCTTGGTACTGAAGAGTCGAAAAGGTTTGATGAAAGATCGAGGTGTTGGAGAGAAGTCATGTTTAGAAATATAGTGCCTTGGATGGGACCTTTGAAATGATTATATGAAAGATCGAGGTACTGAAGATGAAGAAAAGTATAATTGGCCAAGTTGAAAGAGTTTAGTGAAAGATCAAGGTACTGGAGAGAAGTCATGTTTTGAAATATAGTGCTTGGGATGAAACCTTCGAAAAAATTCCGTGAAAGATCTAGGTACTGAAGATGAAGAGCAGTAGAATTGGCCAAGCGTTCAGAAGACAAGTGAAAGTTATAAAGCCCACAATGTGATAGACTTAAATGTGATAAAGATGGGAGTGTGCTTATCACCTGCACAAGGTCTCCAGATCTGTTAACATTTATGCCACTCATGTCGAGGTACTTTAATGATCGAAGATGCGAAACCCATCGAATGTCATTACCAACACCCGTGCGATAATAACCATGGAGATCAAGGAATTCCAACTTGGTGAGATTTCCCCATTCATGAGGAACAGTTGCAAAAGAGAAAGAGTGGGACAAGTTAAGGTACCTCAACTGCTTTATGGAGCCGATGAATTTGGGCATGGACGCATACGTGAAAATGATCCCGCTCAAGTCTAGGTAGTTCAAGTATCTCAAGTTGAGCAAAGAAGAGTTTAGTTCACTAGCTTTCAAAAAAAACCATGGGAACAAGTTTGAGAGGTCAGCTCCTCGTGGAGACAAGAATTCATCTTCTGGTAGTAACGTAGTTTTTGGCAAGATTTGGAACATGACGACTTGTCCATTTGCTTGGTCACACGTCACTCCAGTCCATCGGCAACAATCTTCACCTTTCCAGGAAGAAAGGAGGTTTGACTTGTCTAAAAGACTTTGTCTAAACTGCAGTAGAGCATCCCTTTCTTCTTCGAAGCAAATGGAGGATGAGCTTCTGTTTCTGAACAAGCATAAAAAGGCATTGTCTAAAATTAACAACAGACTTACTAGTACATGCACTTTCACACTATCATGTCCCGCCATGAATAATGTTGAAAATGAAAACAAAAGCTATATTGCACGTGAAAGCCACTCGACTAGGCTTCAAGTTTTTGGTTTGGGTGCATTTGTTTAAACTTTGGGAGGTTCATTTTGAGCGTGTTCTTAAGAGTAGACAAATGGCATTTATAGAGAGCAAGAAAATGAATGCTAGCGAATGTAATCAATTATTATTTTATATCATCGCTGTACCGTGTATATCACGTGTGCACAATTTCATATACCATCTCAGTAAAGGGAAATATCACTCGTTGATTTTAGTATTATCCAGCAGCATCCTTATGACTTGACTCCAAATCTACAATCTCCCAAAAAAGTCAAATTTAAGATCGTCTCTTTAGACATTTGTGCTTACATTCAAAGATGTTCCTGCACGATTGGATGTCATTACCATTGATTTGACTGGTGGAGTTAAGGCTTGCGTTGTGACAGGCATATGACCCAAATAATTGATGAGGCAGTGTTATGGTTTGAAAAATCACACTTTTAATGCATTAGGTCGATGAAAACCCAAAAGGTTAATTGTATCCTATCATCGAGCAATGTAGGATAGAGGTTAGAATATGTGCAGATTGGATTGGGAAACATCAAGCGAAAACTTGAAGATTAATGAATAAAACAAGCAAAGACCAACAATTAAATTGAAGTTAAAGAGTGATAAGAAGATATTGAGGAACTTGGCTCTGATTAGACCAACGTGTTTGCACTTTGGTGGGGCTGGACCAGCTGCATGTTTGTGGAAGACTCATGTATGGCCAAGCTTCGCAGTGCAAGACCCACAAGCACCAAGTCAGGTCTCGAGGTCCACGTCATTGTCTTATGCGGTGACTTGGGTCAATATTGATTTGTTTGCATTTCTCCAAAAGAAATGCAATTTCTAACAGAATTTTAATGAAATGGACGCTTCTCTCTATGAGTAAATCAAGCAACTTCCAGGATAACACATGCCGATGTTATGGACGTTGTAGGATCATTCTCTGTAAATGACTAGGAGGAAAAGGCCGGCTTTTGACCTTACATCGATTTCATTTAACTGGTAAAGTTCATATTGCTGCCCTTCCACATTGGAGAACTTCTACGGGATGTGTAGATGGAGAAATTATGGAATTGATGAAGTTCGGAATAGGAAAACGATAAAATGGGGTACAAATCATTCGACGTTCCATTCCCGTGAGAATCTCTATATATTGTTGAAGGTTGATCTTGTTGCATTCATTCGTAGAAAGTTAGATTGCTGACAAGTGTTCTTATGGAGTTGGTAGATACTTGATTGCGGCCAATTAGGTATTATCAATTTGCTTCTTTTAGCTCTATATATCCAGTGCGGAACTTCTTGTTTTCACATCTCTCACACGTGCACTCGATAGTAGTTTCGTATAATAATTTTAACAAGTTGGCAAACTACAAGAATAAATGTTGATAAATCATCACGGTAGTTGGTAATTTTGAAGTGACCAAATGAACATTGATAGGTGACTCAAGTTATCACACCCTAATTCCATACCAAAATTTAGGGAATGAACCCTGTCATCCTTTATAAAATAAAGGACATAACCTTCCACCAAATATAGTGATTTTATGAAAATATCAATTTATAAAACCTTTCATCGAACAAATATAATAACAAAATCAAGGATCTAGTGAATTAATCAAAATGAGTGTCATACAATTTCATTTCAATAGCTTTTACTCGAGTAATCTAAAGTAGAGTTCCATGCCACGTCAAATCGCTCTCAATGTGCCTCAATTAAGTTTGCTTATTCTCGGAACCTAGAATGCTAATAAAGTGAGGTGAGCAGAGCCACAGCTTGATAAGTGACAATACCCCCACTATAAAATGAAGCAAGAAAGAGTGCAGCTTTAGAAACTAAGTGGGCATCCATATGGTCAAGACAATTGAAGTCCTTGCATTTCCCGTATTTCAAGCATTATGCATGAATTCCAACAGCCATGAGGTATGCACCATATAATAAACCTTGCAACATAGTGTAGGCATCATATGTCTTACTCATTCAATTGCTCATGACAAGAAAACTCTATCGTCACGCTTTGCCAGGTGACAAGGCTCAAATACCATATCGGCTATGTCATGCCTTGAAGATCAAATCGGTTGTGATTAAGCCTCAATGCGGAACCAGTCCATACACATGTATGTTGTGACACCCCAAACTCCGACGAGCGCGCGCGACACCCCAAGCTTGGTTGAAATAGTACGACGTCCCAGGAACATTGCCGACCCAAACCAACACAACAGAGTTCGAACACGGCGGAAACGAGAATAATTCTCGAACAAGAATTAGAAAAGGGGCAACAGGGAGGGATAATTAATTAAGCAACCAACCACTTCATTACACCCACTATATTTACAATATTCAATACAAATTATCGTAATCATCAAACCTCTGTATTGACAATCGCCGATATCAAAAAGGGCTAGCGGTTTCGGGTAGACTATCACTTATACCAAAAAGGGTCCAACGCCTAACTTCTAACTAACCCTAGAGAGGGTCTACTTAGAGTCAGTCTCATCGGAGTCAGTCTGATATGCTGAGGATTCAGACTCAGCATCGATCTCAATCGGGTTATCTTCATCTCTTGACTCCAATGAGACCTCAATCAGCTCCTCGTTTTTAGGCTCCTCCTCTGGTTCTTCTTCGAGTTCCTCTTCGGACTCCATCTTGGGTTCCTCCTCGGGCTCCTCTTCTGGTTCCATCTCTTCGGGATCTTCCTCCGGGTCCGACTCTATTGGTACTTCCTCTTGATGAGGCTCGTCGGGTATTGGTTCGAAGGCTACCTCCATCTGATCTGACTCCAAGGGTGCAAATTGGTGCCCGGACTCTGCAAGACCGGTGCCTGTACAGGTCAACTTGCCCTTGGGGGGAGTTATAACTGACGGGTTCCAATCACCTACTCCACCGAATGGGACATCGAAACCTCGCACTTGCCCGAACTCATCTAGCCTGTCTCGGAAGCACCATGCTACATAGGTATGGGGTTGCCACAACTGTTCACCCACATCTACCAAAACAATGCTGGTATACTTAATCCAAGTATGGTTCTCATTTATAGGGTACTCCAAAATTGTATGATCCGTGTGCATCGGGATCCCAAAATGCTGTGGAGGAGGGATATTCATTGTACTGGTCGGGGGTTTGAAGTGGTTTGATTTAATAACCATGAGACATTTCTCAATAAGCGAAACCCTAAACCCCACTTAGGCTAACACGTATTTATGGGTGTGTTTGAGCACACAGATCACACAACTATCAAGCCAGAACAATAGTAGGCACAAATGTCTCACCTTGATACGCACGAAATCTTACATGTGAATTCAAATATTATTACTAGAAACCAACACCATGTCGCACTCAATAATACCAATCAAACCATATTCATGCTAACATTTGCAAAACAAACACAACATCATACGATTCCCATTTCATTCGAGCATACGCATCCAATTCATTTCTAGCTCACGTAAACACGCCTCAGGTCCAAAAACTAGCTATCAATCTCTGACCCGCGTAAACACCCTTCAGGTCCAACAACACTTCTATAGCCTGTGTCAAAACGCCTCAGGCTCAATGTCTTTAGCCGGCGTAAATGAACACACCTCAAGCGCAACACCATCTCCCTTTTTGTAACATAACCCTCGTAACACGCATCAGGTTGAACAACACTTCTATAACCCACGTCAAAACGTCTCAGGCTTAGTGTCTCTAGCCCGCGTAAACGAACAAGCCTCAGGCGCAACACCATATTCCTTTTTACGGCACAACCAGCGTAAAACGCATCAGGTTGGCGGTCTTTCGATATAACCGGGCATCGTCCCGTGTAACATGCCTCAGGACGGGTTCAATTCCCCGCGTAAAATGCATCAGGGATTATGTTATCACACATGCACACATTTTCCATTTATTTTCTGGACCCCGCGTAAAAATGCCTTAGGGTATTTCATGGTTGTGCAACACGTTGGACACCCAATCACATGCCAATTTCATACAACCAACTCACACACGTCATTCGACATATTCAAGCTAACAATAAGCCATGCTAACTCACGATTGCACCAATTCAATTCGCACGTGCACAATTTAACGCAAATTTTTGCATTCTAAACCAAATTACACCACTCAAGGGTGTTGTACTCCTACCGACAACCCCAATCTAGCACGCGCCACATTTTGAACAGAAACATGCATCAATTCAACCACAATATGCACAACAACTCAACCACCATAGAAAAATCACTATAACGGCACATTTAGGCCCGTTTTTCACGCAATAAATCACGATAATCACCCCGTAATCATTCCGATTATCTAATCAATCAATTCTAACCTCAAATCTACCTCATAAATTATCATAATTCCATCCAAACCACTCAGCCAAATCAGTCTAATCTTTTCTCTATGAATAACCCCTAAAACTCGCTAAAATGGGCCCGAACTAACCCAAAATTACCAATTATCTTAGGCAAGGGTTAGGATATCACTTACTTGTGATTTCAAGCAAGATTTGAGCATTACTAGGTGGCTGTACAGAGGAGAAATAGCAGCGGTGGCGGCGGCGGCGGCGACGGCGGCAGCAGCAATACACGGTGGCTAAACGATGGATGACGGTCGGGTGAGTGACGACCGGCCTTGCTTGGTCGTGCGCTCAAGGCAAGAAGGGGAGGAGGGGCTGGCCAAGAGGTGAGGGAGAGGGGGACTCGGTTGGGGGGAAAAAGGGGGAGTTGAGCGTGAGAAAATGTGGAGAGAGAGAGAGAGAGAGAGAGAGAGAGAGAGAGAGAGAGAGAGAGAGAGAGAGAGGCTAATCTAATCCTATCCCGAAGAAATTATCATATTGCCTTTCTCTCTACTTTCCATCTGACGGTGACGATTCAATCTTATCCAAAAATTGGTGACCCAGATCGATCCCCACAAAAAAAAAATCCAAGGGTAAAATTGGAATTTCACAAAATTTCAGTTTTCCAAACGAATCCGGACAAATCTGAGGCTGACCACGTTAATAACGATGTTGTTCAATTACTCTGTCATGAATTTCAAAATTTTCAACACCTAAACTTAGTGTCTATTTAATTGCCAAACTCAAATAAACGCGACTTGAGCTTATCTCAAACTAATGGGCGGCTTTCGGGAAAATTCATATATTCGACCCATGGTCGATACTAAATCGAGCCACGTTTAAGTTCACTTGAGCCATGTCGACCTCGATTGTTATATAATTGCGAGGATCAATCACTAGTTCTAAAGAACATGATCATTTGGAATAGGTTTGAGATCGTTCGCAAATTTCGTATTCTGGCGAGGCGGAATCACCCGCGATCCAATTATACGACATTCGCAAATCAATCCATGACCATCCTTAGATCGGTCTATATTAGTCCAAAATATTACATCGACAATCCTTGTGGTCGAAAGTCAGTCCATGGTCAGGTTCTATGGTCGTGCGAATCTAGATCCCTAATTAGCATTTCCTTACTGGTTAGTGTCCCAAGAATGATCAAGTCTGGGTGAGATTTACTACAAGTGCGTTATTGAAATTATGCATTTCATAAATACCAAGTGGGTCGAAATTTAGAATGTCACAACTCTTCCCCCGTTATAAAAATTTTGTCATCGAAATTTACAATCAAAACCAAACTATTCAAACAACTGGGGATAATGACGTCTCATTAGCTCCTCACTTTCCCAAGTAGCGCCTTCGGTCCTGTGATGTTCCTAAATGACCTTGACCAACAGGATTGTCTTGCTCCTTAAGACTTGTTCCTTCCTATCCTCGATCCGCATCGGTCTTTCCATGTACGACACTCTGTCATCCACTTCTATCTCCTCATAATTTAGTACATGAGCTGGATCCGGTTCATACTTCCTCAACATCGACACGTGGAATACATTGTGCACTTGAGATAAGTTTGGCGATAAGGCGAGTCGACAAGATAAATCTCCATCCCTTTCTAACACCTTAAAAGGTCTCACAAACCGTGAACTTAATTTCCCTTTCTTATCAAATCGGGACAATCTTTTCATTGGCGATACCTTGAGGAATACGTGATCCCCTACTTGAAATTTCAAAGGTCTTCACCTTCTATCTGCATAACTCTTTTGATGGCTTTACGCTGTTTTCAACCTTTCACGAATGATCTTAACCGCCTCAATTGATTGTTGAACTAATTCTGGCTCGATTATACTCCTTTCTCCAACTTCGTCCTAATATATGGGCGTTCTACATGCTCTGCCATACAACGCTTCAAATGGAGACATTCCAATACTCTGCTGAAAACTATTATTGTATGCGAATTCCACTAAGGGTAATTGTTCTTCCCACTTGCCTTGAAAATCCAATACACATGATCGAAGCATATCTTCTAGAGTCTAAATTATCCTCTTAGACAAGCCATCTGTTTGTGGATGGTAAGCTATACTAAACTGCAGTTTGGATCTTAATACCGTCTGCAGACTTTTCCAAAAGTTGGCGGTAAACTTGGGATTACGATTCGAAGTAATCGTCACTGGTAGCCCATGCAAACGAACTATCTGTTGTACGTACAATTCGGCATACTGATCCAATGCGAAGTCCTTTCGCACTGCCAAGAAGTGCATTGACTTTGTCAATCTATCAACAATCACCCAATTGGAATCATGGCCCTTTTGGCTCCTTGATAATCCCATTACAAAATCCATAGTCACGTGCTCCCATTTTCATTCTGAAATTTCCAAAGGTTGCAACAATCCTCCGGGCTTGCCATGTTGAGCTTTCACTTGCTGGCATATTAAACACTTAGCTACGTATTTAGCTACATCCACCTTCATTCCATTCCACCAATAGTGTTGTCTAAGGTTCTCATACTTTTTCGTGCTACCAGGATGGATGCTATACTTACCACGGTGTGCTTCCAATAAGATTTTCTCCTTAGGTTCTGCATTGTCGGACACACATAATCGTCCATGAAACTTCAAGATCCTATTATCGGATACTTGAAAGTCCGGTTTTTTCTTAGTAGCGTCTATCTCTAGAATCTTCTAAATCTCTTGGTCTGTAAATTATAAGGCCTTGATCTTAGTTTGAATTTCCGACTCAATTATTAATGTGGCGAGCAAATTTGAGACTTGACCTATTTCGAACTTAAACTCCGAGTCTCTTGGTTCTTCCAATAATATCCATTCTTTGACCAACATGTGCGCAATGCTCGACTTTCGACTTAACGCATCCGCTATCCGGTTAGCCTTTCCGAGGTGATATAAAATATCACAATCATAGTCTTTTAGTAATTCCATCCAATGACGTTGTCTCACATTTAACTCCTTTTGAGAAAATAGATACTTAAGGCCTTGATGATCTGTATAAATCTGAAATCTTTCCCCGCACAGGTAATGTCTCCAGATTTTAAGGGAGAAAATGATTGCGACTAATTCCAAATCATGCGCCGGGTAATTCAACTCATGCGACCTCAACTGCCTTGATGCGTATGCTACCACTCGTCCATGTTACATCAGCACGCATCCTAATCCTTTTAACAACACATCACTATAGATTTCAAAACCTCCAGATCCTGACGGAATAGTTAACACTGGTGCCATCTTAGCCTATGCTTTAATTCATGAAAACTCTTTCACACTTGTTAGTCCACTCAAACTTCGTTTCTTTCTTTAACAAACGTGTCAACGGCATCGCAATAATTGAAAATCCTTCCATAAAATGTCTATAGTATCCTGCCAACTCTAAGAAGCTTCGAACCTCAGTTACTGTCGTCGGACTTGGCCACTCATCACCGCTTCAATCTTTGCCGAGTCCACTGAAATTCCATCCCCCGATATCACATGTCCAAGGAATGCCATTCAACTGAGCCAGAATTCGTACTTACTAAACTTGACATATAGTGTATTTTCTCTTAAAGTCTGCAAAACTTTACTCAAATAGAACTCATGCTCCTCCGGGCTCTTTGAGTAAACCAATATATCATCTATAAAAACTATAACAAACTAATCCAAGAATTCCTTAAACATATAATTCATGAAGTCCATAAAGGTAGCAGGGGCATTTGTCAACTCAAACGGCATTACTGTAAACTCATAATGCCTATATCTCGTCCTAAATGCCGTTTTCGATATGTCCTTCTTCCTAATCCTCAACTGATGATATCTTGTCCTCAAATCAATCGTAGAAAATACCGAAGTCCCTTGCAACTGATCAAACAATTCATTTATCATTGATAGGAGATATTTATTCTTGATGGTCATTTGATTCAATTGTCTATAATCGATACACAACTTCAACGACCCATCTTTATTCTTTACAAATAATACTGGCGCTCCCCATAAAGACGCACTTGGACGAATAAAAACCTTTGTCCAACAATTCTTACATATGAACTTTCAATTCTTTTAACTCAGACAGTGATATCCTATAAGGTGCTTTCGAAATTGGCTCTATCCTAGTGGCCAACTTGATTACAAACTCTACTTCTTTTTCTGGTGACAATCTTGGTAGTTCATGAGGAAAGACATCGGGAAAATTGCACACTACGGCTATATCCTCTAGCTTTGGTTCCTTAATTGTCGAATCAACTACTGCCGTTAAAAACCCTTTGCACCCTTCGTCTAACAATTTAGTCACTTCCAATGATGAAATCCAAGGGATCGAGGTTTCTTCTCGATTTCTGACAAATTCGAATTTGGAATGTTCAACCGGATTAAATTGGATCACCTTGCTACTACAGTCCATTAGGGCTTTTTACTTAACTAACCAATTCATACCCACAATCACATCGAAATTGTACATAGCTAGAATTGCCATGTCTATCCTTTTTTTTTTTTCCTATCACCAATCATTATCTTATAATCCGGGTATCCTAACGAAACTAATACCTTATCATTCAACAAAGTATTAATGCATAACACAACTTCAAGTGATTTCGGCTTCCCGATATTCTTCTTAACGGGTGGGACAAAGCACCGATTTCCTGCCATCGGTTTCTTTTCGAAGTGGCGATTGTCCCTAGCCAAGGCAAACCTTGACCTAGAAGAGGCTGCCCTATCGGCTAAATCACGCTCAATCGCTTGGGCTCTCTCACAAATCTCATTATAGTCCCTCAGGTTTAGAAATATCATTTGACTACGAAGGTCTAGCTTCAAACCATCTCGGAATCTCCGGGTCCTATCCAATGGTTCCTTCACCATTTTTGGAGCAAACTTGGATAACCTAGCAAACTCAGCTTCATATTGGTCAATTGTCATCTGTCTTTGATGGAACCCCATAAATTTAGCCAACTTCCATTCTCGTGCACTCTCGGGGAAGTACTTGCCTATGAAGGCCTCAACAAACACAATCTAAATCTGAGCGGTACCAGCAGGGAACACTTTTTCTCTGGTGGCTTTCCACCAATCACTTGCATTTCCTTGTAGCTGGAATACTGCTAGGGTCACATTCTCCTCATCCATGGACCTCAATACCTCAAAAGTCTTTTTCCAATTCCTCTACTGAAAGTGACGCAGCCTTAGGGTCACATTTTCCATCAAACTTAAGGGGCTTTGTCGCGACCTAAAATTTTCTCAGGTTAATGGATTATTAAGACTAAGCTTAACTTGGGCCCTCCCAAGCCCTACCAATTCGCAACTTAGAATTTAAGTTCTTAACATGCAAATGTTTTCATACTTGGAGTCGCCACTAATCTATTTGCGGTAGGTTGCTTAGAAACCTAAATAAAACATAGGGAGATATGTTTTATTCCTACGAATCAGAGATTTTAAGCTCGGGGACTTGGTTACGTTAGATCTAATTTAACGCCATTTCAGTACCTTTTCTTTTCAAAAAATATTTTGGTAGACAGTTTGGATTTATTTTAACTTAGTCACTAGCATGTGAGGTGATCATACGAGTGCGCAAACCACTAAAGTAACACCAAATAATCAAAACATCAAATAAATTGTAAGATTGGGAGAATTACTTACCTCGAAGCAACGTAAGCATATGCATTGTTAGATAGAAAATCACATCAACAATTCTAATATGATTTCTAATTAACAAGCAGTTTACTCAATATTTTTTGGATTTTTACTTATTTAAATGAAAGCTAACCTATATGTAATGATATGCAAAAATTAACATGCGATTAATGCAGCCTAACGCGCAAACTATATGACATGCGACAATATGACCTATTTCTAATGACGGGTAAATGATTTATTTTTGGTATTTTTATGAAATTCGGAATTAAAAATGCCAATTATCTAAACATGCAATTTTAAACTAAAGAAAGCAAGTTAACCTATTCTAGAACAATCTTTTTGGTTTTTTTTTTTATCAAAATTTGAAATTAAAATCAACCCGAAATGAACTATCATGGTTAGAATAATCTAATTAAACTAGGAAACAAATTACCCTAATTCCTAATTTAAATTAGAAATTATCTTATCTTTCTAGCAAATCTCGGTTGTCCTATTCTTTTCAAAAAAAGCTATCTAGATATATTTTAAACATGCAATATTATCTTCTAAGAAATCAATTCAAATTGCATCTAATCTTTTTGGCTTTTCTTTTAAAGAAACAAAATCAAATAAGAGATAAACACCACCATCAAATCAAAATCCACACAATCCGTAAAATTTTTTTTATCAAATTTAAATGAGGCAAAGAAATCAAATTAACGGTCATATCTATAGAGTTATAGATATCGATGGAAAGTTGATTGGTCGAATTTGGAAAGCAAATAAAATCTATTATTGTATCCAAGTGATTATGGATAAGATAACGATTTTCCGTATCGCCGCGTATCGTACCTTAGAGATAAGGTCGAATAGTCGTCCAGATACGTTGCTAAATTAGGAATGATTCCTAATTTTGGGTATTTTCGAATATTGCGGATGTAACATACATCATCCTAAGGTATCTAGCAATCCACGCACTATTCACGAAATATTCAAACACCCAAAAGATTAGGAAATTGAATATTCTAAGACTATAGATTAGAATATTACCTAATTTGTGGATATTTTTAATTTGAACTTGGATCGGATTCGGGCTTGCGGATTGGGACTGGGTGGAGTAAACGGTCAGCGGGTGGCTGACGGCAAGGCTGAGCGGGATGATGCCTTGGTCGTGTGGACTCTTAGCTCATTGGGGGCTACGTTGGTGTTGTTGGACACGACCAAGAATTTGCAATTATCAATGAAACAAGCGCACTAATTGAGAAGTGGACGAGGAAAAGAGAGAACTTTTTCCTCGACGTATCATGGAAAGAGAACTCCCGTGGGTGTTGTTGGTCTTTGCGTCGGTTCTCAAAAGAAGACCATGCATGATTTTCTTTTCTCCACTTCGTACGTCTCCCCAATATAAGACCTCCAAGTGAATTTTTTAATCCAACTTCCACTAAAGCTCTTTTGACCACCGCTTGGAATTTTCCTCAAACTAGCAGCTTGCTGGTCTGGGCGTCGATGCTGTGGCAGAGACAAAATAAGGAACTAGCCGCTGTGCAGGGGCGTTGTAGAAGAGCAGCAGCAGGATGGCGGCACTACGGTGCCAGCTCGGGAGCGGCAGCCGATCGTCGGGTGGCGCGGAGACAGACGGTCCAGGCAGCAGCGACGACAGCCAGTGGTCTGCAAGTTTGGGCTTAGATGGCAACAGCAGCGGCCCAAGCAGTGCGGACGACAGCACTGACAACGTCGGTGCAAAGGCTGACCAGCGCAGGCGCGAGGCAACGTGGAGTTGGGGGCAAGTGTGCACGCAACCAACTCTCTCTTGCTTTCCTTGCTCTCACTCTCGGTCACGTGTATCTCTCGTGCTCTTTGAAATTGTCTCTTGAAAATTATGAGAGCCCTCCCTTCATTGAAGGGTATAATTACATATTTATATTACAATCCTAGGTTAATAGACCGGACTTCCTAGTCCTAATGAGCTTAGGCTTAGGCTTTTATCCTTTAATTTTTATTTAATTCCAAATGGGCTAAATTAATTCGGGCTAATTTAAGCTCAAATTAAAACAATCAAAGCCTTTTAGACTTGTGAATTTTGGCCTCCAATCCCTTGAGTGAGCTGAGTGCTCGAGCTCAGTTTACGCGATGAATTTTCAGTTTTCTTGCCACCGCCGATCCGATGCGGAATGCAACTAACCTATATGAACTTAAACTATATGCTATGCAATTTTAATATTTTTATTTAGGGGTTAAAATTTAATCCCTAATTTTCTATGCAAATTATTATTAAATGTTCGGTCGAAATTTATGTGTCAACAGGCTTCAACTTTAAAAACTGCTCAACTAACTAATACATCTGTCTCTTCGCATTTCTTTGTCCTTAATCATGATTTTCATTATTACTATTAACAGCAGTTATAGCGGCCTCAGTAGCCTGAGCGATGTTGGCAGCTCGTTCCTGAGTTTGCCTACCCATTAAAGTCCCAACCTCCTTAAGTATTCTTAAAATTCCATCAACTTTGGTATATTCCACAACTCTAGCTCGTGCATCCCCTCGACCTCTTGTTCCTCTTCTTGCACCCCTTCCTACACCCCTTCCTTGGTTGTCCATACTTATAGAATTCTATCATTCACTTATCTATTATAATTCTATTCAAGAATTAGAGACTTAAGGCAACTATACCAGTCTAGTCCTAGGTAGTGAATCGCGACGATAATTCACTTAGTAGGCAATCATCCACCACAACATGAGATCACAATCAATAAGTTTCATGCACGTACCTCAGGTCCAAAAGCACTTGCAACTCAACCGCTAAAGCACACAATTTACCCAGCAATCATAACAAACAATTTAGAGATACGCGTAGCGCTAGACATACCTATGACTTACTAAGGTCTTCCTAGATGACTACCCCAGGGTCTCCGCCCCTTATCACTCCAGGTTTCGACCAACTTGGATCGAACAGACCTTACTCTGATACCAAAACAATAGGAATGTCACGCCCTGAACCTCGACGAGCTCGCGCGACACCCCAAGCTCTGTCGAAATAGTGTGACGTCCTAGGAACATCGCCGACCTAAACCAACATATCAGAGTTTGAACACGGCAAGAACGAGAATAACTCCCGAACAAGAATTAGAAAAGGGGTAATAGGGAGAGATAATTAACCAAGCAACCAACCACTTCATTACACCCATTATATTCACAATATTTAATATAAACCATCGCAACCATCAAACTTCCGTACTGACAACTGCTGATATCAAAAAGGGCTAGCGGCTTCGAGTAGATTATCACTTACACCAAAAAGGGTCTAACGCCTAGCTTCTAACTAACCCTAAAGGGGGTTCACTAAGAGTCAGTCTCATCAGAGTCAGTCTGATACTCCGAGGACTCAGACTCAGCATTGATCTCAATCATGTTATCTTAATCTACCGACTTCAATGGGATCTCAATCAGCTCCTCTTCTTCAGGCTCCTCTTCCGGTTCTTCTTTAGGTTCTTCTTTGGACTCCATCTCAGGTTCCTCCTCGAGCTCCTCTTCTGACTCCATCTCTTCGGGATCTTCTTCCGGATCCGACTCTATCAGTACTTCCTCTTGATGAGGCTCATTAGTCCATCTGATTTGACTCCAAGGGTGCAAATTGGTGCCCATACTCCACAAGACCGGTGCCTGTACTAGTCAACTCACCCTCGGGGGGAGGTATAGCCGACGGGTCCCGATCACCTACTCCATTGAATGGAACATCAAAACCTCGCACTGGTCCGAACTCATCTAGCCCGTCTTGGAAGCACCATGCTATATAGGTATGTGGTTGCCATAACTGTTCACCCACGTCTACCTAAACTATGATGGTATGCTTAATCCAAGTATGGATCTTATCTAAAGGGTACTCCAAAACTGTATGATCCGTGTGCATCCGGATCCCAAAATGTTGTGGAGGAGGGATATTCATTGGATCGGCCGGGGGTCTGAAATGGTTTGGTTTAACAATCATGAGACACTTCTTAATAAGCGAAACCTTAAACCCCACATAGGCTAACACATATCTCTGGGCATATTCAAGCACACAAATCACACAACTATCAAGCCAAAACAATAGCAAGCACAAATGTCTCACCTTGATACGCACGAAATTTTACATGTGAATTCAAACATTATTACTAGAAACCGACACCATGTCGCACTCAATAATACCAATCAAACCATATTCATGCCCACATTCGCAAAACAAACACAACATCATACGATTCCCATTTCACTCGAGCACACGCATTCAATTCATTTCTGACTTGTGTAAACACACCTTAGGTTCAAAAACTAGCCATCGATCTTTGACTCGCGTAAACACACCTCAGGTCCAACAACACTTCTATAGCCCGTGTCAAAACGCCTCAGGCTCAGTGTCTCTAGCCGGCGTAAACGAACATGCCTTAGGCGCAATACCATCTCCTTTTTTATAACACAATCTGCGTAACACGCATTAGGTGGAACAACACTTTTATATCCCATGTCAAAACACCTCAGGCTCAGTGTCTCTAGCCCGTGTAAACAAACACGCCTTAGGTACAACACCGTCTCCCTTTTTACGGCACAACCTGCGTAAAACGCATCAGGTTGGCGATCTTCCGGTATAATTGGGCATCGTTCTGTGTAACACGCCTCAGGTTGGGTTCAATTCCCCGCGTAAAACACATCAGGGATTATGTTATCACATGTGCACACATTTTCCATTTATTATCTGGACCCCGCATAAAAATGCCTCAGGGTATTTAATGATCGTGCAACACGATGGGCACCAATTACATGCCAATTTCATACGACCAATTCACACACGTCATTCGACATATTCAACCTAACAATAAGCCATGTTAACTCACAATTTTAGCAATTCAATTCGCACGTGCACGATTTAACGCAAATTATTGCATTATAAGCTAAATTACACCACTCAAGGGCATTGTACTCCTACTGACGACCCCAATCTAGCACCACATTTCAAACATAAACATGTACCAATTCAGCCACAATATGTGCTGCAACTCAACCACCATAGAAAAATCACTATAACGGTACATTTAGGCCCGTTTTTCATGCAATAAAACACGATAATCACTCGTAATCATTCCGATTACTTAATCAATCAATTCTAACCTCAAATCCACCTCATAAATTATCATAATTTCATCCAAACCACTTAGCCAAATCAGTCCAACCATTTCTCTACGAATAACCCTTAAACTCGCTAAAACGAGCCCGAACTAACCCGAAATTATCCGTTATTTTAGGCGAGGGTTACGATATCATTTACTTGTGATACCAAGCAAGATTTGAGCACTACTAGGTTGCTGTACAAAGGAGAAACAATAGTGGCGGCGGCGGCGGCGGCAACACGGTGGTTGAATGGCGGAAGGCGGTCGGGCAAGCGGCGACTAGCCTTGCTTGGCCGTGCGCGCAAGGCAAGAAGGGGAGGAGGGGTTGGCCAAGAGGTGAGGGAGAGGGGGACTTGACCGGGGGGAAAAAGGGGGAGTTGAGCGTGAGAAAATGAGGGGGGGGGGGAGAGAGAGAGAGAGAGAGAGAGAGAGAGAGAGAGAGAGAGAGAGAGAGAGAGAGAGAGAGAGAGAGAGAGGCTAATCTAAGCCTACCCTGGAGAAATTACCATTTTGCCCTTCTCTTTACTTTCCATTCGATGGCCACTATTCAATCTTATCCAAAAATTGACGGCCCAGGTCGATCCCCACAAAAAATATCCAAGGGTAAAATTGAAATTTCACAAAAAGTGCGGGGGCAAAATCGTTAAAAAATTTTTATCTCTAAAGTTAGTATGAAATGACCAAAATGCCTTTCTCATTTTACACTTGGTCTTCACAAAATCCCAGGGGCAAAACGGTCATTTTCCACTTACTGTCAAATTTCAGTTTTCTGACGAATCTGGACAAATCCGAGACTGACCACGTTAGTAATGATGTCATCCAATTACTCTGTAATAACTTTCAAAATTTTCAACACCCAAACTTAGTGTCTATTTAATGGCCAAACTCAAATAAACGCGATTTGAGCTTATCTCAAACTAACGGGCGGCTTTCGGGATAATTCGTATATTTGACCCGTGGTTGATACTAAATCGAGCTACATTTCAATTCACTTGAGCCATGGCGACCTCGATTGTTATATAATTACGAGGATCAATTACTAGTTCCAAAGAACGTGATCGTTTGGAATAGGTTTGAGATCATTTGCAAATTTCGTGTTCTGGTGAGGTGGAATCACTCGCGATCCAATTGTACGACATTCACAAATCGATCCATGACCATCCTTAGATCGGTCTATATTAGCCCAAAATATCACCTCGACAATCCTTATGGTCGAAAGTCAGTCCATGGTTAGGTTCTATGGTCGCACGAATCTAGATCCCTAATTAGTCTTTCCCTATTAGTTAGTGTTTCAAGAGTGATCAAATCTGGACAAGATTTACTACAAGTGCGTTATTGAAATTATGCATTTCATAAATACCAAGTGGGTTGAAATTTAGAATGTCATATCCTGTCTCAATACATTGGTTTGCAAGAAGTATCAAATCTATACCTCGATACAACATGCTAGCATCAACAGAGTTACATGGATTGTTACTTGAAAAAAGGATTCTATACCTTTTATTTATTCGGTAATGTGAAGAGTTTTGGCATTTTTAATTCACACAAACAAAATTTACAAAGGGAGTGTATGGGTGCATGCGATATCATGCGCACCCGTGATTTAGGTGCCGTATGAAAAACGAATGTACACATCCAGCGTATCTAATAATTCCAGGGGATCCAATCATCATTTTGATTTTCAATTGCAATTAGAGGTTTACATGTTTCTTTCAATTGAAATTCATGAAATTGAAAGTCCACAAATAACTCCAACTCGAGTCAACTTTATCACTTTTCCAGTCAACGTTTATCCTTCTCCATTAATCTATTGCTTCATCCTTAGAGTAGTCACCCTCACTTCCTTGATCGAAGTTGACAAGAGAGGTGTTCGCCTTTGCCCACCGCTACAAGCCAATTACATGTTCCCTTAGTCATATCAATGTGGAAAACCCACAAGACCCGCAAGCACCAAGTCCAAGTCTTGAGGTCCTTCTCCTCATTTTTCCATATCCCTTTTGTCCACATTCATATGTGTCCATATTTATCTAATTTGCATTCAGTTATTTTTCAATAATCAAATATCGTGTATTTTTTTGTAATCCCAAATTGTTCTACGAATGTCCCTGCGGAGCATATAATGTCCCAAAACCCAGTAACTATCATACACAATCAAATTATAAGAAGATCCCAATTGTCCAAAAAGTCTCCCCAATTTTCAAACAGACCAAACAACATTAGAACAAATGGCAAGAGCAAAAGCAAGAAACTAGAAATAAAAGGGATGAAGTCAAAGAACTAAGGGTTGGATACACATTGTGGGAATTACGGAACGGAAGCCAATACATTCATTCGAGGACATCACCAAGAGAGAACCCAAGTCTGAACTCGTCAATATATCCGTTGAACTCACATTTACTTAAAAACTTAAGCCAATGAGTTAAGTGCCAACTATCATATATTAATTACTTAACACACATCAATTCTCCAATGCGAGATGTTTTAATATAACTCTCATGCGCATCTAAATACGTTACCATATGCATTAGAACAATCACACCTTTAGCAAAATGTAACGTCGCCATGTATAAAAGAGACTAGCAGACTTTCCATTTGATGAGCAAGTGAAAAACAATCTCCTTACCACCAAACTCATTTGATCGCTCATGTCAAGAATGCGATAAGGCCCAAATAATACTTGATTAAGTTCTGTAGATCACGTCGGCTGTGATTAAGTTTTGAAACAGAGCTAGTCTATGCATTTGTATGTCATATCATGTCTCAACACATATATTGACAACTAGTATAAAATCCACACCACAATACAACATGTCAGCATCAATAGAGTTACTAGAATTGTTACTTGTAACATGGAGAGAGTTATTGCATGCAAAACCCCACAACTAGGCTTTTACACTTATTTTTTTGGCTAGTATGCTTTTTCAAGTGAGTTTTCGCATTCTTAGATAAAAAAAAAAAGTCAGAATTTTTAAAGGTATATATGGGTGTGTTCCCATCTGATACAATATCATGTGCACCTATGATCTATGTGCCATGTGAGGGACGCATGTATGCATCTAGCGCATTCAATAATTCTAGGGTTCTAATTATTGCTTTGATTTTCAATTGAAATTGAAAGTTAACATGTTTCTTTCAATTAAAGTTTTTGAAATTGGAAGTCCCCGAATCTCTCCAAGTCATGTCTACATCACTTTTCGATGAATCTCTTCCTTCATCCTTAAAGCTAGTCCACTATTCTGTCTTCTTCTTTTTTTTTTTTCAGGCGTGAAGCAACAGTCCTAGCAAAGTAGTCATGCCTCACTTTCATAGATTAAACCCTAGCGATATCACATGCAAAACAATGCAACTATGTATTATTCTTTATTTTTATTTATTTCGATCAGTTAGTACTAACATTATTTAAAGAGAAAAGTGTTTGCCTTTGCCGATCTGCTATAAACCAAGGAGCATATAACATCTTAAATAAGTCATAGCACCAACATGTCTGCACTTTAGTGGGGCTGGACCAATGGCATTATCGTGGAAGACTTATGTATGGCCAAGTTTCGCAGTGCAAGAGCCGCAAGCACTTCTTGAGTTCCATGTCGTTATATTATACGACTACTTGGGTCTATATTGATCTTTTAGTGTTTCTTTCAGAGAAATGCAAATTCTAACAGAACTTTAACGAAATGGACGTTCTCTCTCCATGTAGCGATTTTACAAAACTATCAATTTAATAAAAATCTCGATCAAACAAATATAATAACAAAATCAAGGGCCTTGTAAGTTAAACAAAATGAGTTGTCATGAAATTTCATGTTAATAGCTTATACTCAAGTATTCTAAATCAGAGTCTCATGCCACCCCAAATCGCTCTCCATGGGACTGGATTAAGTTCGCCTATTCTCGGAACCTAAAATGCTAATAAAGTGGGGTGAGCACAAAGCAAAGCCACTGCTCAATAAGTGACAATACCCCCAATATAAAATCAAGCAAAAAAAAGTGCAGCTTTAGAAACTAAAGTGTGCATCCATATGCATCAAGACAATTGAATTCATTGCATTTCCCATGTTTCAAGCACAATGCATGTATTCCAACAGTCATAAGGTATGCACCATATCATAAACCATGCAACATAGTATAAGCAGCCTATTCATACTGATTCAATTGCCTATGTAAAGAAAACTCTATGGTCATGCTTCACCAGGTGACAAGGCTCAAATACCATATCGACTATGATTATGCCTCGAAAAGAAAATAGGTTGTGATTAAGCCTCGAAATGGAACCAGTCCATGCACATGTATCTCATATCTTGTCTCAATACGTTGGTTCACAAGAAGTATCAAATCCATACCTCAATACAACCTGCTGGCATCAACAAAGTTACTAGGATTGTTACTTGAAAAAAGGCTTCTCTACCTTTATTTTTCGGTAATATGAAGTAGGTTTTGGCATTCTTAGAGCATACAAACAGAATTTACATAGGGGGTGTATGGGTCTGTTCCCTTATCATGCGCACCAGTGATTTACGTGTCGTGTCAAAAATGGATGTATGCATCCAGCGTATCTAATAATTCCAGGGGATCTAATCATTGTTTTGGTTTTCGATTGCAATTGGAGGATTACATGTTTCTTTCTATCGAAATTCATGAAATTGAATGTCCACGAATAACTCCAACTCGAGTCAACTTTTATCACTTTTCCAGTCAACATTTATCACTTTTCCATTAATCTCTTACTTCATCGTTGGAGTAGTCACCCTCACTTCCTTGATTGAAGTTGACAAGAGAGGTGTTTGCCTTTGCCCACTGCTATAAACCGATAACATCTTCCCTCAGTCATATCAATGTGGAAAACCCGCAAGACCCACAAGCACCAAGTCCAAGTCTTGAGATCCTCATCCTCATTTTTCCAGATCCCTTTTGTCCACATTTTTATGTGTCCATATTTATCTAATTTGCATTAATTTATTTTTCAATAAGCAAATATCTTGTTCTGCAAATATCCCTATGGAGTATAGAATGTCCCAAAAACAAGATCCCAATTGTCCTAAAATTTCCCAAAGTTTCAAATAGACCAAACGACATCAAAACAAACAACAAGAACAAAAGCAAGAAACCAGATATTAACGGGATGCATGCTTGATTCTGCCATTAAACAAAATGTCCATTATGGATGTTTTAGGATAAACTCATATTTCCTCTTAGGGATGTATGCAGATGAAGAAAATTTGCAATAGGAAATTAAAATTAAATAACCAGTCAATTATCCCGAGGATTTTTTGTGGCTCGAAGGACATGCTCTAAAATTATATCTTCATCAAAGCATGATGATGTCAAAGAGTTAAGGGCTGGACACACATTGTTGGAAGTACGGAGCAGAAGCCAATACATTCATCCAAGGAGATCACCAAGAGAGAACCCAAGTCCGAGCTCGTCGACATATCCAGTTGAATCCACCTTTACTAAAAAATTTAAGCCAATGAGTTTTGTGCTAATTAGGATATATTAATTACTCCAGACACACCTTTTCTTTGATGTGAGACGTTCTAACATAACTTATATATACATCTAAAACATTACCGTATACATTATGACAATCGCACCTTTAGCAAAATGTAACATCACCATTTATAAAAGAGACTAGCTTGCTTTCTATTTGATGGGTAAGTCAAACAATCTCCTTACCACCAAACTCATTTGATCGCTCGTTTCAAGTATGTGACAAGGCCCGAATAATATGTGATTAAGTCCTGCATATCACGTTGGCCATGATTAAGTTTTGAAACAGAACTGTTCTATGCATTTTTATGTCATATCATGTCTCGATACATAGTTTGACAATGAGTATAAAATCCACACCACAATACAACATGTTGGCATCAACAAAGTTACTAGGATTGTTACTTGCAACATGGAGAGAGTTATTGCATGCAAAACTAGGCAACTAGGCTTTTACAAATTCCTTTTTTGGCTAGTACTCTTTATCAAGTGCTAAAACAGAAAATTAGAATTTTTAAATGGATATATGGGTGTGTTCCCATCTGATACGATATCTGCGCACCTGTGATCTATGTGCCATGTGCGGGATGCATGTATGCATCTAGCACATCTAATAATTCTGGGATTCTAATTATCACTTGTCAATTGAAATCGAGAGTTTACAAGTTTCATTTTATTAAAGTTTGTGAAATTGGAAGTCCCCGAATAACTCCAAGTCAAGTCAACGTCACTTTTTCGATTAATCTCTTCCCTCGTCCTTAAAGCTAGTCCACTATTTTGTCGTTGTTTTTTGTCCCGGCATGAAGCAGCTGTCCTAGCAGAGTAGTCATGCCTCACTTTCATGGATTGAAATTGAAACAAAGGTGTTTGCCTTAGCCCACTGCTATAAACCGATAACATCAACTTCCTTTGGTCACATCACCCTGGAAAACCGGCAAGACCCACAAACATGAAGTCTAAGTCTTGAGGTCCATGTCCTCATTCTGGTAGATTCTTTTTCTCCAGATCTTTATTGTCCATACTCGACTGGATGCATCTATTTCTCTCTTTCAAAAGCAAATATCGTGTATTTTTGTTTTTCATAATCCCAAATTGTTCTACAAATGTCCCAGTTGAGCATATAATGTCCCAAAACCTAGTATAGCACGATCCCAATTGTCCTAGAAATGTCGTAAATTTTCAAAGAGACCACACAACACCAGAACAAACGGCAAAGGCAAGAAACTAGATATTTAGGGGATATTTGCATAATTCTGCCATTACACAGAATATTTATAATGGATTTTTCTTTTTTGTGTAAAATCATATTTCTTCTACAATGTGCATCTATATAGATGAAGAAATGATGAAAATGTGCAAGAGGAAAAACAACTTAAGAAGTAGTCAATATCCTGAGTATCTTTTTTGGCTCGAAAGAACAAACTCTCAAATGATATCTTCATCAAAGGATGATGCAATCAAGGACTTAAGGGCTGGATACACATTATTATGAAATCATGTTTATAACAAACGCCAGAAGTTTCAAGTTTCTTGGGCACGAGGGCATTATTATTAGTAAAATTTTATTTGATGAATTAACAAGTGTCAATCAAAATACACGACTTATTAGGAAGAAGGCTCTCTCTTACTTGGCATAGTAAAATATTACTCTCGGAACATGACTATTATAGGATGGTGTGCGCATAAAAACCTTTTAAAATGTAAAAGTATTGATAGATGGAATCGTGGACAACATCAAAAGTTGCAAGCAACCTGCACTGATTCAAGTACACAACACCACGCCTATCGTATCGTCCTGTTGAATCATAGCGTAGTCTGATTTTTAAATTTATATCAAGAATTTAACACCCATGCTTAAGTGAACATAATAAAAAAATTTACCAACATTTTAGAGTTACAATCATTAATATGTCGAATTATGAACTTTTCTTCGATTAAATCTACCAACTGCTTTATGAGTTATTTATCACCTTGTCTTGGGCGTGAGGGAGAGCACGAGCACGAGTGGTTCTTAGATTGAACCAGTGAGCGCGATTGAGGTGAAGAGAGGAAAAGACAAAGAAAGATTAGAGTGCTGATTTTAGTAAAAAAATACATTGAACATTGGAGGGCCCTATGCCATTATCAATTTCATGTCCTGATTTTGTTTTACCCTCAACATGCAATTAGCAGCAAAAGCATAAACAGGACGGAAATGGAACTTGCTAACATAATTTCACATCATTGACAAGCAAAGCATCATGAGTATAATAACAGAAAGTACTACTAAATTGTTTTTTTTTTTTAGTAAGGAAGTACTACTAAATTGTTTTTTTTTTTTTTTGGTAAGAAAGTACTACTAAATTGTTGAGCATCACTAAATTACCAAATTACATGATTTGCACTTCCCATGCCGTTCCGTTGACGGCTTGCTCAGACAAGCTTCAAACTAAAGAAAAACAAAAAAATTGGCTACTACTCATAAGGAGGAACAAGCCAACTACTAAGATGAGTCTGCTCGAACAAGAAAGCAAGAACTTCACGAGATTGATAAAGCATTGGACTGATTGATGTGCTGAACAGGCCTGTTAAACTCTTTTCAGTCTCCTCCTCAACTAGGCTACCTTCACTGCAACAATCACGTACATCATGTTTGTTTTACGATCCAGATAATCGAAGTACGCGGGCCTCCGATTCTTCTTGTACACCAAACTACCAACGACTCCCTAGAACCAGGTTGCAAACCTGAGCATTATGACTACGTAGAACATTACCTTTTCAAGTTTACCTTCTTCATTGGCGTCTTCGTCTGGTGCTCGAGGGGCCTCTGCACCGGGGCATTTCTTTTGTAGAGGATCGCCACAAAGTAGTGGATTGTTGGCATAAATGAAAGGATCATCAAGGGTCTAGATTTGATTTCCTCTAGGAATTGGCCCCGTGAAGTTGTTGTGAGACAAGTTTAGTTTGCTCAAATTTGTTAATGAAGAAAAGCTCCTTGGGATTATTCCTGAAAAGTGATTGTTTGAAAGATCAAGTGACTCAAGCGATTTCATGTCTCCAATCATAGTTGGGATGCCTCCAGAAAGAAAATTGCACAATAAGTTCAAGCCTCGTAATCCGGAGAGCAATGTAAGCTCTCCAGGGATGTATCCATCAATTTGTTGCTCGAGAGATCCAAATTGACCGTAAGTTGTAGATCAAGTGTTGTGTAGTCAAGGTCCATCCCCTTCATGACCTACTCCACATGCTCTTGACTCCAATCTGTTGGAGCAAAGGTAGCCGGCGGCCTAAGCGTGGATGCAGGAGCATAAGCAGGGGAGAGCGAGTTGCCTTTATTTATGCTTTTGTTGAGTTTCATACCTTTCATATAGCCAAAACAATTTGAAATTGTTACAGTCAAATTGTTGATTGCCAAGTCCAATATTTGCAGCGCGGAGAGTAAGCATAGCTTTGAAGGAATACTCCCATTGAATATGTTTTCTCGCATTCTGAGGATCTGTAGTAAGGGAAAGCTTAGACCAATCCAATGTGGAACACTTCCAAAGATGTTGTTCTTGCCAAGATCCAAAATCTGCAATTTCCCGCAATAGTTCATAGTCACGGGAATTCCTCCATGGAGTTGTTCAAGTGTAATGACATAAGCCCAATTAGATTTCCCAAAGAACTCGGTATGACTCCGGACAATATGTTCGATGATAAATCAAGGAGTGTCAAAGAAATCTCCTTCCAACATGCAAGAATTTCACCAACTAATTTGTTCCTTCCAAGGTGCAACGCATTCAGAAATTGCATCTCGCATAATGAGGTTGGCATTGGACCACTTAAGAGGTTATCATTCAGATACAATAAATCCAACTGTGGTAGTGCTAGGCCAATATCTTGTGGAATAGGTCCGGAGATTAAGTTGTGCGAGAGATCTAATGAATATATGTCAGAAGAAAATTTCGGCAGAGATCCATATATTTAATTCTAAGAGAGATTTGGGTTGGAGAGCAACATCAAAGCTAGCCAAACTGGGAGAGCTCCTCTTATTGAGGCATTGGACAAAACTATCTCTGTTTGTCATGCCCTGAACCCCATTGAGCACGCAACATCCCTTCGAGGTCATAATGTACGCGACATCCCAGGACTTGTCGCCGACCCAATCGAAACACTAGTAATTAAAAGTACGCAGAAGCGAATACGAACACTCCATACAACATTCAATAAACAGGCTAGTAAGGAAAACACTTCCCATAAAAACCAACAAGTCATTATAAGCTCATAAAGATAACTTAAGGAGGTTTACATAATTACAAGCCACACACGAAGACACTTCCTAACGAGACCATGGATACAAAAGGGAGGTTGACTTAAACTCTTCTACAACATGGCATCCAAAAGGATGATACATCCAATGCCCAATGTCACTCGAGAACTCCGAACCGCACGTGACGACTACTCGTTATTCCAAGCCTGAAAATGTTTAACAACGGGGGATAAGATAAATCTCAATAAGTAACTACCTAAGCCTCACTTAGGCTAACACGTACCTCCGAACAATCTTAACCATGCAATATTGACGTCCAATATGTCATAACAATCACAGGCGCCCTTACCTCGCCTCTGCACATACGCAAGCCTTGCATGTTAGAATTCCGCCATAACATGGCCAATTGCCCATCAAGCTTGCGCAAAGCAAAGCATGGCATAATCAAGCATAGCATGGTTAATAATCCAGACGTGCTCATCAATTAACTTAGGCAAAGCATTCCCCAATACAAATCACACTCATTAAGTCCAGATTATTAATGACCCCTCGGGCCATCGAACACCCGCCGGTCTTCTTGCGTAACCAGGCATCATTCCGCTACATCGGTGATGGCAACGTTAGGGATCGAACACCCCTCGGCAAGCCGGGTATCTAACGGCACTCCATTTAGGAGTATTGATCCTGCCTCCACCGCGATCGGCATCGTCTGGGATCGAACACCCTCCAGCAACCCCGGGTACCTGACGGCAACGTTGCGGATCGAACACCCCCCGACAAGCTGGGTACCCAACGACATTCCACTTAGGAGCATCGATTCGGCCTCCACCATGATCGGCATTATCTGGGATCGGACACCCTCTGGCAATCCCGGGTACCAGATGGCATCCGAACTCCCATTGAGCATCATCTAGAACTTTCGCCTAGACGGAATGTGTCGTGACCATGCACACACCTCAACAATCATGACCAATTCTTATATTTATAAATTAGCCCAATTTCAACTGAATTCGTCAAAATGCCATGATAATACCGAATAATTCTCGAGAGAGAGAAAAATCGAAAATGTACAAAACCAGGCCCAAACTAGGCAGTTGTGCAGTGACAGAAATCTATTTGAAGTAAATAGTAAATCAACTCCAAAAATTCTAAATTTTGGATATGTCATATAAAATATCTCGATAAACATTTTCCGTGAAGAGCTCAAAAGCCAGTTCCGACTGTAAATACCTTTTTTTTTTCACTTGAAGTCAGACGAAATTCAACCCATTCGGTCAGGCCGCCTGACCATTAAAATGCATCCCATCCAGTACCCAAATCACTTTGGAAAGCCTTGAAATTTTTATATGTCATAGACACGGATGTTATTAACAATTTTTTTGAAGGAATTTTGTTGAAAAGAGGTCTAGAAAAATTTATAGAAAATCGGAAAGACCAGAAGGTCGGGTGAACAGTAAATCCGGCAGACTGAATTTGGTCCAAAAATGGACTTACAAATGGCCCTAAAGGATCTCCAAAAATTCCAGATTTAATATATGTCATACTTCAAGATGTTATGAACAACTTTCATGATGAACATTTCCTCAAATTCGGCCTACACAAGTCACAGTAAAAATAGAAAAATCTAGCGACGTAGTAACAACCTTACTGGAAATCAACCAACAAGCACCATCAAGTAAACCAAGCACAACCAGCCACTAAACCAACTATCCACAGTCCTAATCCACCCCTAAACATATCCATTAGTAACCCATTATCCTAACTAAGGCTTAGGGAGCACTTACTCTTAGCCTAAGCAAGAAAAACTGAGTGAAAGGGCAGTAGCAACCTCGCCGATGCAACAGCGACGGATGACGGCAAGCGGTTGTTGGATGGCTGAGGCTGTTGGCTGGTGGAGGCAGACAACATTGGTGCAGTGGCAGCGTGAAGTGGCTCTTAGCGGTGGCTGCTTCCGACGAAAAATCGTTTGGTCAGTGAGCAACAACGAAGGAGCCAGAAGAAGTAGACGTGCGCAGATGCAGAAGCCAAAGAAAAGAATAAGGGGAAGAAGAGAAGAGAGAGGGGAGTGGGTGAAGTTGGTGGGGGTGTCAGCCAGCAGGGGGAGAAAAGTTAGCAGCAACGTGTGGGGGAAAAGCAGAGGAAGTTAGCAGCAGAATAGAAGCAGTAGCAGCAGCAAAACAACAGCAGGAACGTGGGGGTAGCAGAGGAAGTCAGCAACAGCAAGGCAGAAGTCAAAAGTAACGTGGGTTCAGCAGCATGGGGGGTTCAGCGGAGGAGAAGGAGAGGAGAGAGAGAGGAGAGAGGAGAGGGGGTTCAATCATTAACCCACAAAATATTGTTCAATTTTCCTTTTTCTAAAATTCCGATCAACATGATAATTGGCCACACTTTAACGAGACGACATCCAATAAATTAGTCGTGGAAATCTTGAAACTTCGATACCCAATTCAGATTCTAATTAATGGTAAAATTCAATCGAACGCAATTTTAGTGCATCTCGAACTAACATGCGGCATTTAGGAATTTACGCATATTGACTCGTGGCCAATTCGATATCGAGTCACATCTAAATTTACTCGAGCCATGGTAACCTTGGTTGTCATTTAATTGCGAGGATCAATCACGAGTTTTGAATGGCGCAATCGTTCGGATCATGTTTAGGATTGTTTGAAATTCATACAATAGCCAAAAGGAATCATCTGCGACCCAATTGTACGACATTTGCGAATCGTTCCATAACCATCCTTGGATCGGCCTTTAACGGCCCAAAATATTCCTTCGCCAATCCTTATGGTCGAAGTGTCAATCCATAGTAAAGTTATTAGGTCCACGTACTTGCTTCCTAGCTTGTCATTCCCTAACGGTTAGTCTACTCGAGAGTGATCAATTCCGAGCGAGATTTCACTGAAAGCGCATTAAAGAAATATTCATTTCATAAATCCCGAAAATGAGTCGAAATTCAAAATATCACAACTCTTCCCCCCTTACAAAAATTTCTTCCTTGAAATTTACAACCAAACTACGCTACTCAAACAAATGGGGGTGCTGACGCCTCATGATCTCTTCACTTTCCCAAGTGGCTCCTTCCGTACCGTGATATTGCTATACGACTTTAACTAACGGGATCGTCTTGCTTCTCAAAACAATCTCCTTTTTGTCCTCAATCTGGAAAGGTCTTTTCACATACGACTCCCTGTCGTCTACATCTATTTCTTCATAATTCAGCACGTGGGACAAATCCGGTTCATACTTCCTTAACATGGACATGTGGAAAACGTTATGAACTTGAGACAAATTTGGCGGCAAGGCTAATCGATAGGCCAAAGTTCCAATCTTTTCTAATATCTCAAACGGACCTGCGTATCTTGGACTCAACTTTTATTTCTCGCCAAATCGGAACGTTCCTCGCATTGGCAACACCTTAAAGAAGACATGATCTTCCACTTGAAATTCCAAAGACTTACATCTCCGATCCACATAGCACTTTTGACGACTTTGAACGGTCTTAAACTTGTCTCGGATGATCTTAACTGCCTCGACTAACTATTGAACCAACTCTGGACCCGTTATGCTCCTTTCACCAATCTCATTCCAACAAACTAGAGTTATGCAAGATCTGCTATACAATGCCTTAAAATGTGCCATTCTGATACTTTGCTAATAGCTGTTATTGTAGGCGAACTCAACAAGGTGTAACTGTTCTTCCCATCCCCCTTTAAAGTCTATTACACAAGCTTGTAACATGTCCTCGAGCATTTGAATCGTCCTTTCAGACTGACCATCCACCTACGAATGATAGGCTGTGTTATATTGCAGCTTCGTCCCCATAGCAGTTTGAAGACTTTTCCAAAAGGTTGTGATAAACTTAAGATCTCTGTCTGATGTAATTGTAACTGGCACTCCATGAAGACGGACTATTTGTCACATATACAGCTAAGCGTACCTATCCATTGTGAAATCTTTTTGCACTACTAGAAAATGTACTGACTTAGTCAATCTGTCGACGATAACCCAAATTGAATCATTGCCTCTCTAGCTCCTTGATAATCCCATGACGAAATCCATAGTAATGTGTTCCCATTTCCATTCGGGAATTTTCAATGGTCGCAACAATCCACCAAGCATATAATGTTGTGTCTTCACTTATTGGCACGTTAAACACTTGGTCAACTGCTTAGCTACATCCACTTTCATTCCATTCTACTAATAATATTGACGTAAGTTCTGATACATTTTCGTACTGCCTAGGTGAATGCTATAGTTGCTACGGTGAGCTTCTGTCAAGATTTCTTGTGACATTCTGAAATTTGCCCATTTGGGCAAATGGGCAAATTAGGGATTTAAATGGTTTTATGAATGTACTTGTAGTTAGTTCTCGCCCAGAACTGATCATTCTTGAGATACTAATCATTAGGAAAAGGCTAATTAGGGATTTAAATTCGTACGACAAGAGAAATTCGACCGTGAGTCGACTTTTGACCATAGAATTATCGAGGTGACATTTTGAGCCAATGTAGGCTGATCTTAGGATAGTTATGGGCCGATTCGTCACTGTCATACGAGTGGATCACGGGTGATTCCGTCTGACCACGAAATGAATTGACGAACAACCCATAACCTATACCGAATGATTTTGTCCATCGGAACTAGCAATTGATCCTCGCGATTACATGACAATCGAGGTCGTCACGATCCGAATGAACTTGCACGTGACTTGATTTAGTATCAGTCATGGGTCAAATATGCGAATTTCCCAAAAGCCGCCCGTTAGTCTGAGACACGCTTAAGTTACGTTATATAAAATTCAGTTATTAATTAGACCTATTTGGGCATAGAAAACTATGAATGTCACGACAAGACATTTGGACAACGTTGTTTTTGGAATGTTCAGCCTTGGATTTGTCCGAATCCTTCAGAAAAAACTGAATTTCGGCGAAGGATGGAAAATAACCATTTTACCCCTGGGAGTTTCTTAAGGCCAAGTATTAAAATGGAATTGCATTTTGGTCATTCTGCCCTTTGCCCTTGGAATTTTATGAAATTCCCAAATTGCCCTTGGATATTTTGGAAAAGATTTGATCCGGACCGTTGATCTCAAGATAAGATCAAATCTAGGCTGTTGATTTGGAATGTGAGAGAGGGGCATGATAGTCATTTTGCATTGGTCTAGACACCAATTATTGGTGTTCTTCATTTATATACTCATTTTTCTCTCTCTCCTCACTCTCTCACCTCTCTTGGCCACATTCTCTCTCTCTCTCTCTCCCCTCTCGACTGAACTAGCCCTCCTCATCGTGCCCTTGGCCGTCCGACCTAGCCAACAACCATCCCCGTCCTCCCATCCAGCCGGAGCAGCAATGCCGGAGCCGGTCGCTGCTTACCGTGGCTGCTCGCCTCCCCCACCGTTTCTCTCTCTTGTTCTACCCCACTGAAACACCATCACCATTATCCTGTCCTGTTTAGCCGTAGAAGACAAGCTAGCAGATCGCCGCCAGCCACCGCCGATCGCCGTCGCCGCACGCTGCCTTGAGGCTACCAATCTGCCGCTCCATTTTCGCTCTAGCCAAGCTAGCCTAGAATTCGTGTAAGTCGCTCCCTAAACCCTATTTAGGATGTCGGGTATCGATAGACGCGATTAGGGGTTAAATTAGGTTAATTAGTGTCGGTTTAGGGGTTAATTATGGGCTGTTTAGGGGTTAATTGAATGGACTGGTTTGGGGACTAATATTGGCTGATTTGAGGTTGAAATGGTGATGTTTTAGGACTGATTTGAGATTGAGTTAAGTGCTGAATATCGGAGATTGAATCGACGAGCAATTGGCTCGACTTAAGGGCATATGGTGTTGGTTTGGCGTGTTATGAGGTGGCTGGATTTTGGCACTAGTTATAACTCGAAATGAGTGTGGAAAGGTTGAAAATGTACTCATTTTGTGGTTGTGATTGTGGGCCCGATAGTGGCCTTGTATATTTGTTGAATCGTGTTTTGGTTGATTGAAATGTGAGTCGTTATGTGCACGCTTGGACTGAATTGAACTTGATTGTTAATTGGCCATGTTGGGTGCTTATTAAGCATGAGAAATGTGTGTGATTTTGTGCGTGCACGGGCCAAGTGTGATTGGCTAGTATATTGGCATGTGGGTGTCGAGCAAGTGAACGAGTGAGAAATTGTGTGTGGTGTGGTATGAGGTTATGAAAATCCTTGAGGCGGTACCATTACGTGGGGAATTGATCCGTCTTGAGGTGGTACGATTACGCGGGACGATACTTGGTATTATCGGAGGACGGCCAACCTGAGGCGGTACCATTACGTGGGTTGTGTTGTAGGTGGTGGGTGTTGAGCCTAAGGCGGTACCATTACGCGGGCAAAATACATGGCCTGAGGCGGTACCATTACGTGGGCCATGAAGTGTTGTTATGACTAGTCGTAGTGAACCTGAGGCGGTACTACTACGCGGGTCACTGGCGCGTTGAATGGAAAATATGAGATGGTCGCAATAAACCTGAGGCGGTACCATTACGCGGGTCACTAGCGAATCGGATGAAAATAATGTGATAAGGCAGGAACGAGTGTGTGAAACGTAATTAGAATGTCTATGTGGT
This sequence comes from Syzygium aromaticum, assembly GCA_024500025.1. NCBI lineage: Eukaryota > Viridiplantae > Streptophyta > Magnoliopsida > Myrtales > Myrtaceae > Syzygium > Syzygium aromaticum. Next base: position 1,746,484 of record CM044895.1, read on the forward strand.
TGGAAATTGTACTATTGTGGCTAACATACAGGTTGCATGCAGGAAAAGCCCAGGTAAGTATAAATTGTGTGCTTGCTATGTGATGATCGAGTGGTTGTGTTTGTGATTGTCTGGAGGTACGTGTTAGCCTAGATGGGGTTTAGGGTGTGTGCTTGCTGAGATGTGATCTCATGGTTGTTTCAACCAATAATTTCAGAGTATCTGCCTGAGTCATGAACCTTCCGCCGCCACCGCCACAGCATTTTGGGATTGTTATGCATACAGAGCATGATGTTGTAGAATACCTTATAGACGATCATTATACCTGGGTTAAGCATACTTCAATAGTATGGATAGATATAGGGTTACCCCTCTGGCAGGCTTATACCTATACTGCCTGGATGTTTAGGGACGGGATGGATGAATTCAGACCCGTTCGAGGATTTGATGTACCCTTTGATGGAGTTGGCGATTGAGATCCGTCAGCCATACCCCCCTCCAGATGGTGAGATGACTAGTTTGGAGACTAGTCTTGCTCAGTCAAGGCACCAGCACGTCCCTATAGCACCAGAGCCGACAATAGCAGAACCCAATCCCGAGCTGGAAGAATCCCAAGCAGGGTACGATCCAATGGATGTGGATTTAGACGTAATACCTGAGGTAGAATCGGAGGAGGAAGATGAAGAGGATCCAGTAGATGAGTAGCCCGAGGAAGATGAGTATGAGGAGGCCCCAGAGGAGGAACCAAAAGCTGATGAGGAGGATGAACCAGCAGCAGAGTCAGAAGAGAACAAGGATGAGTCAGCCGAGGAGGAGTGGATTGAGGTTCAGCTAGAGTCGGGGGATGAGAATAATCTGATTGAGATTGGGGCTGACTCGGAGTCGTCGAATGAACATGTACTTGATAAGGATTTGGATGAGGATTTCGAGGAGAGTGAGTCAGAGTGGACGCCATTTAAAGAGCGTAGGGGCTAGTTTTGGAGTTGAAGAAGAGTTTGGAAGTGTCCCATTTTTGGTATAGTGCTTACCCAGGCTACTGATCTTTTTGTATGTTGATGGTTTGTAGTTTAGTAGTTCGGTGTGCATATTTTGTTTTGTGGATTGTAAATGATGGTGGTGACATAAGTTTGAACTGAAAATGGACAATGTTTATTTATCGAGGTATAATGATATGTTTGGTGATTTGATAATTTATTTCTCTCAGGTTCTCCAGAAAATTTTATTATCTGGGATTATATATATTTGTTTTCGCTGCGATTAACTGTGATGAGATCGTTTGGGTCAGCGACGTTTCCTGGGACGTTGCACTAATTTGATCGAGCTTGGGGTGTTGGGCGCTCGTTGGGGTAAGGGGCGTGACATTTCCTCTTTAAGATCCGTGTCATCGGGCACGCACAAACATTCACGAAACTTTAAGATTCCATCCTCAGACACTTGAAAGTCGGTTTTCCTCTTAGTTGCATCCATACTCAAAATCTTTTGAATCTCATTGTCCGTAGATTGTAATACCTTAATCATCACCTGAATCCTCGGCTCAATCCTCAAGGTAGCTAACAGACTCAAGAGGCGACTTACCTCAAACTTGAATTCCGAATCTTGCACCCCTTCGAGTAGGGTCCACTCTTTAACCATCATTTGCGTAATGCTTGACTTCTGATTAAGTGCATCCACCACTTTATTGGCTTTTCCGGGGTGGTACAGAATATTGCAATCATAATCCTTCAGAAGCTCCATCCAACAACATTGTCTCACGTTCAATTCTTTTTGGGAAAATAAGTACTTTAGGCTCTAATAGTCCGTGTAGATTTGAAACCTTTCACCACATAAATAATGCCTTCAAATCTTGAGTGTGAAGATCATCGCCGCAAGTTTCAAATCGTGCGTTGGGTAATTCAACTCGTGAGGTCTCAATTGTCGCGATGCGTATGCAACCACTCTTCCATGCTGCATTAATACGCATCTCAATCCCTTTAACGACACATCACTGTAGATTTTATATCCTCCAGGATCTAACGATATTGTCAACACAAGCGCAATCATCTACTTATGCTTAAGCTCCTAAAAACTTTTCTCTTACTTGTCTGTCTATTCAAATCTTGTTTCCTTCTTTAGTAGACGCGTCAAAGGAGTAGCTATCACGGAGAACCTTTCCATGAACCGTCTGTAGGAGCCCACTAAACCTAAGAAACTCTGGACCTCTATCACTGTCGTCGGTCTTGGCCAACTCGTAATTGCCTCAATCTTTGTCGGGTCAACTGAAATTTCATCCACAGAGATGACATGTCCAAGAAATGCCACTCGGGTGAGCCAGAACTTGCACTTACTAAACTTGACATAAAGTGCGTGTTTTCTTAAGGTCCGTAGAACCATCCGTAGATGTTGCTCATGCTCCTTGGGGCTTTTCAAGTATACCCAAAATGTCGTTGATGAAAATGATGATGAACTGATCCAGAAATTCCTTAAAAATTCGATTCATTAAATCTATAAAGGCAGTTAGGGCATTAGTCAGTCTAAACGGTGTCACTGTAACTCGTAATGTCCATATCTTGTCCGACAGGCCGTTTTCGGTATATCCTCCTTCTTAATCCTTAGTTGATGGTAGCCCATTCTTAAGTCTATTTTGGAGAATACTGAAACCCCTTGCAATTGATTGAACAAGTCATCCATTCCTGATAATGGATACTTATTCTTGACAATTACTTGGTTCAACTTCTGAGAATCAATGCGCAAGCGTAATGACTCATTTTTCTTCCTTACAAACAATACTAGTGCTCCCCACAATGACACACTCGGATGAATAAACCGCTTATCCAGAAGTTCTTGCATATGAACCTTTAACTCTTTCAACTCTGAAAATGCCATCCTATAGGGCGCTCTAGATATCAACTCTGTTCTAGGAGCCAACTCAATTACGAACTCCACTTCTCTTTTAGGTGGTAATCCCGACAATTTCTGAGGAAAGACATCGGGAAAATTACACACCTCAGCTATGTCCTCTAGCCTTGGTTCCTCGACCAACTAGTTTACTACAAGATAGCTATCTTTCTACACCTCAAAGATAAAGCTCAATCCATCAAACTTTAATCCAACAGTCTCCCAAAACGAATAACCCCGGTTCTTTACAAAATCCAAAATTTCCAAGCGATAACTCATTCATCCAAATCTTGTCAAAAGATATCATTAGTAATTCCAAAATCCATAAACTGATTACATCTATTCACCATGAGCAATTATATGTCTTACATGACCATTCAATCTATAACTTCAAAATCGCTTCTAATACACCAAATATCATTGCACATTGCATTTAGACCTTTAAGACAAATCCTCCGCTTCCTTTCCAGCCACAATGCACACCCTTCCTTGTGCCTGTGGTCAGTCCGAGTTAATTTGCGGGGCAACTCTAGCTTGATGCCCTACTCGCAATTGTTGTTGTAGCATTGGCAGCCTAGCTTGTTAGTTCGGGCAGTTTCTCACTTGGTGACCATGTTGGCCACATCCAAAACACGTTCCAGGTCCACCTAGGTAAGGGCCATTCCCATGCCTCCTTCCACAAGATCAATATGCGTCCTTGGAGTAGTGGTTCAACTTTCTAAAGTTCTTTCTTACTGGAGGGACAAATAGTCTATTCCTAATCATAGGCTTCTTTCCAAAGTTCCTATTGTCCCTAGCCGGCGCATTCCGCGATCTAGAAGCGGCAATCCTCTTGTCAAGCTCATTATAGTCCCTTAGATTCAGGAGTATCAACAGACTATGGAGATTTGATTTCAGTCCATCTTGGAACCTCCTCACCCTATCCACAGGTTCTTCCACCATCCTTGGTGTGAACCTAGACAATCTTGCAAATTCCGCCTTGTACTAATCCACAGCCATATGGTTCTGACAAAGTTGTAAAAACTCTGCCATTTTCTGTTCTCGTGTAGTCTCAAAGAAGTATTTCCCATTGAAGGTCTCAATGATGGCAGTCCAATTTGGGATTGTGCTTATAGGCAAAACCTTACCTTAGGGTCACCACTAGGGTCTTAATGAAGGCAGTCATTTGCTACTCCCTGAAGTTGATACACCACTAGGGTCACCTTTTCTTCCTCTGTGCACTCTAGCAGTGCAGAGGCTTTCTCCAATTCTTGAACCTAAATAGTAGCGACCTTGGGATCTCCTTTCCTGTCAAACTTGGATGGCTTCAGCTTTAAGAACTGCTCCACCAGTTGGTGCATCTAGCGATTTCTATTTCCATGATTACCATTATTCCTATTATTTGCATTAGCCCTATTAACAGTAGCAATACCGGCCTTAGCAGTAGCAATAACAGTAATAACTCGTTCTTGAATCTGCCTACCCATCAAGTTTCCAACCTCTGCAAGTGCCCTCAGAATCCCATCCACTCTGTGATCCTCCACAGCTCTAACTCGTGAACCCGATCGGCCCCTTGTCCCCCTTCCTCGGCTGCTTATTCTCACAGAGTTCTCACACCAGACAACTAAACTGCTATAATTCTGTCTAGGAATTAGAGACTTAAGCCATATCTACTCAAGTCTAGCAATTTTAGACATAAAATAACAACAATGAACATAGGATAAGCATCCACCAAAATAAGCATCGAGAGCATATAACGAGTAGGATTCTTGTGACATTATGCAATTTGACCTACTTGGGATTTATGAAATGGATGATTTTATGGAAGTGCTTGTAGTTAGATCTCGCCCGAAACTGATCACTTCTGGGATATTAACCGCGAGGGAAAGGCTAATTAGAGATTTAAATTCGCGTGACCAAAGATACTCGATCGTGAGCTGACTTTCGACCATAGAAATTGTCGATGTGACATTTTGAGCCAATGTAGGTCGATCTAAGGATAACTAGGGATCAATTCGCCGCTGTCATACGAGTAGATTACGGGTGATTCCGTTTGACCACAAGTTGAATTGATGAATGACCCAAAACCTATACCAAACGATCGCTCTCGTCGGAACTAGCGATCGATCCTCACAATTACATTACAACCGAGGTTGTAAAGATCCGAGTAAGCTTAAACGTGGCTTCATTTAGTATCGGTCACGGGTTGAATATGCGAATTTCCCCAAAAGCCACCCGTTAGTCTGAGATACGTTCAAGTTACGTTATTTAAAATTTAGTCATTAATTAGAGATCAAGTTGGGCATTGAAAATTTAGAAGGTCACGACAAGATATTTGGATAACGTTGTTATTAGCGAGATTAGCTTTAGAATTGTCTGGATCCTTTAGAAAAATCGAATTTCGGCAAGAAATAGAAAATGATCGTTTTACCCTTGGAACTTTGTTAAGGCTAAGTATAATGGGAGAACGGCATTTTGGTAATTTCACCCTCACTTTAGAAATGACAATTTTTGGACGATTTTGCCCTTGGACTTTTTGTAAAATTCCCATTTTACCATTGGATATTGTTGGAAAAGATTCGATCTCGACTGTTAATCTTAAGATAAGAACGAATCGTGGTTGTCGATTGGAAAGTAGAGATAGGGGCAAGATGGTCATTTTGCCAAAAGGGGGTCCAATTATTGGTGTTTTAAGCCTTTTTTTTCTCTCTCACCCTCTCATTTCTCTCTTTCCCACTCTCGACAATCTCTCCCTCTTCCCTCCCCCATCGGCCGACCGCCCCCTCTCTCCATTGTCGCGTGGCCGCCGCTTCGGCCACCATCCGCCTCGTCGCTGTCTTGCCTGAACCGTACCACCACCCTCATGCCACCACCATCTCTCTCTCCCTCTTGGCGATCTCTCTCTCTCTCTCTCCTCCTGTGGCCGTGACTAGCCGGCCAAGCAAGATGCTGCCGCCATCGCCGATCACCTCCATTCGATCGCCGCCGTAGCTGTCGCGTGACCGCTGACTCACCACCCTCTCTCTCTTACTTGGACGCACTTAGGATTCCAAGTAAGTTACACCCTAAACCCTATTTAGGATATCGGGTATTAACAGACTCGTTTAGATGCGGTTTAGTATAGTTTAGGGGTTGATTTGGATGAAGGGCCTTAGGGATGAATTTGTGGCATTTTGGAGGAAAATTAGAGGCCAAATAAGGGCTGAGATTGATTGGTTTGAATGTTGGAAAATTCTATTTGGCACATGGAATGGATTGTTTGATTTATCTCGTAATTGCATGAAGTTGTGGTGTAGTGCCGTGATTGTTGTGCCATGATTTTTATGACTAAAAGTAGCATGTTGTATGATGGTTGTATATTTAATATATGGGTTGAATTGTGATGGTCGAATTAGGTGCATTTGAGTTCATTTAATTCATGTCCGCGTATGTGAACGTGTGAGATTTGAAGCATGCGATGTGTATGTGATCACTAAAAAGCCCTGAGTCGTGATTATGAGGGGTATAGATAAAATATGGCGTGTTGGTATGTTCGCGTGATCACCTAATCCCTGAGGCATGTTTACGCGGGGAATTGAACCGGCCTAAGGCATGTTTGTGCGGGTCGTGATACGAACGTGAACCTGAGTCATGTTTATGCGGGCTGTGGAAAGAGAATGAGAATGAGACGTGTGGTGTGGCAAGTGAAAGTGAGATTGAGCCTAAGGCATGTTTACATAGGTCGCAATAGGAATGTGTAGTCTGAGGCGTGTTTACGCGGGCTGTGGAAAGAGAATGAGAATGAGGTGTGTGATGTGGCAAGTAAGAGCGAGATCGGACTTGAGGTTTGTTTATGCGGGTCATTAGCAAGTTGAATGAAAATGGTGTGGTAGTGCATGAATGAGTGTGAATTGTGGAATTCGAAAATGTTATGTGTTCGACCTTTGTTTTAGGTATGGAAATAGTTTGGAAAGTGCATGTGGTTTGAAATTGGTGAATTTGAGACTAATGTTCAGATTGTGTGTACCGAGGCCTAGGTAAGTGCATTTGTGAGCTTGTCATGTGTGTATTGAATGATATTATTTTTGGACTTGTCTGGAGGTACGTGGTAGCTTAAGTGGGGTTTACGCTGTCAACTTATTGAGATTCGTCTGATGGTTGTTTAACCAAACCATTTCAGAACCCCGACCTGAACCATGAATCTCTCCCCACCATCGCTCCAACGTTTTGGTATACCGATGCACGCCGAGCATTCAGTTGTAGAGTATCCAGTAGATGACAATATGGCTTGGATCAAACATATAACCATAGTCTGGGTAGACATAGGGCAACCCCTCTGGCAAGCCCACACTTACACCGCCTGGTATTTCCGGGATGGGTTTGATGAGTTTGGCCCTGTTCGAAGTTTTGATGTTCCCTTTAACGGAATGGGAAACTGGGACTCGTCAGCTATGCCCCCTTCCGATGGCGAGATGACTAGTATAGACACTAGCCTCGCACAGTCAAGACATCAGCATGTTCCTGCAGAGCCCGAGCCTACAATGGTAGAGCCGGAGGAGTCACAGGCCGGATTTGACCCGATGAATGTGGACTTAGGTGTAAAACCGGAGGAAGAACCCGTAGAAGAGCAGCTTGAAGAAGAGTATGAGGAGGCACCGGAGGAGGAACCAGAAGCGGAGTCAGAAGAGGAACCAGCAAAGGAACTAGAGTAAAATTTGGAGGAGTCTGAGTCAGAGGAACAGATTGAGGTTCCATTAGAGTCGGTGGACGAGGATAACCCGATTGAGATCGAGGCAGACTTAGAGTCTTTAGAGCAGCACGTGCCTCAGGGGGATTCGGATTTGGATTCTGGAGAGACAGAATTGGAGTGGACGCCGTCTGTAGGGCATATAAGCTAGTTTAGGAGTAGATGAACCTTTTTGAAGTGTCCCATTTTTGGAGTTAGAGTATACCCAGACTACTAATCCTTTTGAGGTTGATGGTGTGATCTGTAGAAGCCAATTCGTGTGTGTATCATAGTTTGACGTAAAATTGGTGATTATACGAAGTGACTAGTTGTTGTGATATGGATGAGAATGGATATTGTATATATATCGTGGTGTAGAATAATGTTTGGTGGCTTAGTGAATTATCTTTCTCTATTACCCCATGATTTTCCTGTCAGGGTTTTTGTTCTTGTTTCCACCTTGTTCAAACACTGATGTGATTCGTTTAGGTCGGCGATATTTCCTGGGACATCGCACTAATTCGACCGAAGAGGGGTGTCGTGAGTTCGATGGGGTTCGGGGCGTGATAACCCCCGTTGATTTGGTATTAAAGCAAAGTCAGCTCGATCCAAGTCGGTCGAAGCCTGAAGTGATGAGGAGTAGAGACCTTGGGGTAGTCAGTTAGGGAGACCACAGTGAGTTATAGGTGTTGGATGAGCTTCGCGTACCTTTAGATGGTTTGTTGTGATTGTTGAGTGAATTGAGTACTCTAATGGTTGAGTTGCAAGTGCATCTAGACCTAAGATAAGTACACAAAACTTATTGACTATAATCTCGTGTTGTGGTGATTGATTGCCTGCTAAGTGAATTATTATCGTGATTCATTGCCTAAGACTAGACTAGTATAGTTGGCCTAGGTCTCTAATTTCTGTATGGAATTATAGCAGGTGAGTGAATGATAGAAATTATGAGAATGAACAGCAAAGGAAGAAGTGCAAGAAGGGGTGCAGGAAAAGGAGTAAGGGGTTGAGGTGGTGATCGAGCCAAAGTTGTAGAGGACCCCAGAGTTGATGCTAAAGCTGTAGAAGACCCCACAGTTGATGGAATTCTAAGGGAACTTGAGGAAGTTGGAATTTTGATGGGTAGGCAAACTTAGGAGCGAGCTGTCACTATTGTCCAAGCTATTGAGGCCGCTACAGCCGTTGCCATCAATGGTAACGATGGAAATCAAAGGTAGGGACAAGTAAACGTGAATAGGCAGATGTATTAGCTAGTTGAGCAGTTTTTGAAATTAAAGCCCCCTAAGTTTGATGGTAGAGGCGATCTTGAGGTTGCATCACTTTGGGTAGAGGAGTTAGAAAAAGCTTTTGAGGTATTATGGTGCACCGAGGAAGAGAAAGTGACCTTGGTGGTGTACCAGCTCCAAGGAAATAGAAGTGATTGGTGGAAAGCCACCAGAGAAAGGGTGTTCTCTGCTAGTGCCGCCCAGACTTGGGCGATGTTTGTAGAAGTCTTCAATGGTAAATATTTTTCTAAGAGTGCCCGGGAACAGAAGTTAGCTGAGTTTGTGAGGCTTCGTCAGGGACTGAAGACAGTGGATCAGTATGAGGTTGAATTCACTCGGTTATCTAAGTTTGCCCTGAGGATAGTGGAGGACCCATTGGATAGAGCTCGGAGGTTCCGAGATGGTTTGAAGCCGGACTTTCACAGCCAAATGATTTCATTGAATTTGAGGGATCATAATGAGATCTATGAGCAGGCTCAAGCGATTGAGCGTGACTTAGCGGATAGAGCCGTTGCTTCTAAATCGAGATACGCTCTAGCTAGGGATAATCATAATCTCGGGAAGAGACCGATATCGGGCAATCAACGTTTTATTCCTTCCGTTAAGAGGAACATCATAAAGCTGAACCATTATCAGGGTACTATGTGCTAATTGTGTGGTGGAAGACATGGGACTGGACCTTGTCCGAGTAAGAGTATTATATGCTATAGATGTGGCGGAGTGGGCCACCAAGTGAGTAACTGTCCCAATAACAGACAAGCTAGGTCGTCTGTGCTACCGCGCCCACCTCGAGTTGGAAATCAAGTTGGAATGCCCTTACCAACGAACCAGAACAGACCACCGGCTCAAGGACAAGTGTATGCGATGGCTAGAAAGGAGACTGAGAATGTGCCAAGCGTGGTCACAGGTACAGTTTCTCTCTGTGATCATGCTGCATATGCTTTATTCGATCCGGGGGTGCCACATTTGTTTGTGTCAGAGCAATTTGTTAAATTGACTGGTATAGAGTCGCAATTGCTTGATGATGCGTTGTGTGTTACCACCCCATTGAATGATAAGGTGCTAGTCTCATTAGGGTGCTCGGATTGCAAGAATGTGATTGGTGATAAGGAGGAAATGATAGATCTAGCGGTTTTAGTTATGTTTTCAATATGATTGTGGGTATGGATTGGTTAGTTAAGTAGAGGGCTGTTATGAATTGTAATAGCAAGGTGATCCAATTTAATCCAATTGGACACCCTAGATTCAAATTTGTGGGAAATCGAGGAGGAAACTCAATTCCTTAGATTTCGTTACTAGAAGTGACTAAATTGTTGGACGAAGGGTGTGAAGGGTTCTTAGTAGTAGTAGTTGATTCGACAATGGAGGAACCAAGGCTAGAGGATATAGCCGTGGAGTATAATTTTCCCGATGTCTTTCCTCAGAAATTGCCGGGACTACCACTTGAAAGAGAAGTTGAGTTTGTAATCAAGTTGGCCCCTCGGACTGGGCCAATCTCGAAGGTACCTTATAGAATGTCGTTGTCAGAGTTAAATGAGTTAAATGTGCAAATGCAAAAATTGTTGGACAAAGGTTTCATTCGTCTAAGTACGTCCCTGTGGGGAGCATCAGTCTTATTTGTGAGGAAGAAGGATGGGTCACTGGGATTATGTATTGATTATCGGCAGTTGAATCAAGTGACGATTAAGAATAAGTATCCCTTGCCAAGGATAGATAACCTGTTTGATCAGCTATAAGGGGCTTCGGTATTTTCTAAGATTGATTTAAGGACGGGATATTATCAATTGAGGATTATGAAGGATGACATACCGAAAATAGCATTCAGGACGAGATATGGACATTATGAGTTTATAGTAATGTTGTTTGAGTTTATAGACTTAATGAATCGGGTGTTTAAGGAATTTTTAGATCAATTTGTCATAGCCTTTATAGATGACATATTGGTGTACTCAAAGAGCCCAGAAGAGCATGAGCTCCATTTGAGTAAAGTTATACATACTTTAAGAGAAAATGCGCTGTATGCTAAGTTTAGTAAGTGCGAGTTTTGGCTCAATTGAGTAACATTTCTTGGACACGTGATTTCTGGGGAAGGAATCTCAATAGATCCAACAAAGAATGAGGCGGTAATGAAATAGCCGAGACCAATGACGGTAACAGAGGTTTGAAGCTTTCTGGGTTTAGCAAGATATTACCAACATTTCGTGGAAGGGTTTTTGGTAAGAGCAACACCGTTGACACATTTGTTGAAAAAGGAAACAAGGTTTGAATGGACTGATAAATGTGAAAGGAGTTTCCAGGAACTAAAGCATAGGCTAGTGACGGCACCTGTGTTGATTATTCCATCAAGACCCAATGGATATGAAATTTATAGCAACGCGTCATTAAAAGGATTGGGGTGTGTACTCATGCAAAACGGACGAGTAGTGGCCTACGCATCAAGACAATTAAGATCGCATGAGTTGAACTACCGGACGCATGATTTGGAATTGGCCGCAATAGTGTTCGCCCTTAAGATTTGGCAACATTATTTGTGTGGAGAGAAATTTCAGATCTATACAAATCATCAGAGCCTCAAATATCTGTTTTCTCAAAAGGAGTTAAATATGAGACAGCGTTATTGGATGGAATTGCTAAAAGATTGTGATTGTGATATTTTATATCACCCCGGAAAGGCTAACTGAATAGCGGATGCATTGAGTCGGAAGTCAAGCATCGCACACTTGATGGTCAAGGAATGGATATTGTTGGAAAAAGTGTGAGACTCGGAATTTAGGTTTGAAGTAAGTCAAGTTTCGAGTTTGCCAGCCATGCTAAGGATTGAACCAGAAATCCGGACTAAGATTAAGGCTTTATAACCTACGGACCAAGAGATTCAAAAGAATTTAGAAATGGATGCTATTAAGAGGAAACAGAACTTCTAAGTATCTGAGGATGGGATCTTGAAGTTCCGTAGACGATTGTGTGTACCCAACGATGCGAAACTTAAGGAGGAGATTTTGTTGGAAGCGCATCGTAGTAATTATAGTATTCATTCGGGGAGTACGAAAATGTATCAGAATTTGAGACAGTATTATTGGTGGAATGGCATGAAGGTGGACATAACCAGGCATGTGGCTAAGTGTCTAACGTGCCAGTAAATGAAAACGCAACATTGTAAGCTCGGAAGATTGTTGCGACCTTTGAAAATCTCATAATGGAAATGGGAACATATTACTATGGATTTTGTAATGGGATTGCCAAGAAGCCAAAAAGGTCATGATTCCATTTGGGTGATTGTTGATAAATTGACCAAGTCAGCGCACTTCCTGGTAGTGCGAAAGGACTTCGCATTGGATTGATATGCTGAATTGTATGTACAACAGATCATTCGTTTGCACGGGGTGCCAGTGACGATTACTTCAGACCTTGATCCTAAGTTTATCGCCAACTTTTGGAAAAGTTTGTAAACGGCATTGGGATCAAAGTTGCAATTTAGTACAGCTTATCATCTGCAAACAGATGGCCAATGTGAAAGGACGATTCAGACTCTAGAGGATATTTTTTGGGCATGTGTATTGGATTTTCAAGATAAATGGGAGGAATAATTGCCTTTGACAGAATTCGTGTATAATAATAGTTTTCAGCAGAGTATTGGAATGGCGCCATTTAAAGTGTTGTATGGTAGGGCTTGTAGAATGCCCATATGTTGGGATGAAGTTGGAGAAAGAAGTATAACCGGGCCAGAATTAGTTCAATAGCCAGTTGAAGCGGTTAAGATCATTCGCGAAAAGCTGAAAACAGCTCAAAGCCGTCAAAAGAGTTATGCAAATAGAAGGCGAAGACCTTTGGAATTTCAAGTAGGGGATCACGTATTTCTTAAGGTATCGTCCATGCGAGGATTTTCCTGAATTGGCAAGAAAGGGATGTTGAGTTCGAGGTACGTGTGACCCTTTGAGATTTTGGAATGGATTGGGGACTTAACTTATCGCCTTGCATTATCACCAAATTTGTCGCAAGTGCATAATCTATTCCACGTATTGATGCTGAAAAAATATGAACCGGACCCAACTCATGTGCTGAACTATGAAGAAATAGAAGTTGACAACAGGGTGTCGTATGTTGAAAGGCCAATAAGGATTGAAGATCAGAAAGAACGAGTTTTAAGGAATAAGATGATCCCGATGGTCAAGGTTGTTTAGGAATATCACGGGACAGAAGGCGCGACTTGGGAAAGTGAGGAGCTAATACAACGTCAATACCCCTATTTGTTTGACTAGTTAGGTTGAATTGTAAATTTCGGGGACAAAATTTTTGTAAGGGGGGAAGAGTTGTGACATTCTGAAATTTGACCCACTTGGGATTTATGAAATGGATGATTTTATGGACGTGCTTGTGCTCGGAACTGATCACTCATGGGATACTAACCATTAGGGAAAGGCTAATTAGGGATTTAAATTCGCGTGACCAAAGAAACTCAATCATGAGCTGACTTTCGACCATAAAAATTGTCGAGATGACATTTTAAGCCTATGTAAGCCGATCTAAGGATAGCTAGGGATCAATTCACCGCTGTCATATGAGTGGATCACGGGTAATTCCATTTGACCATGAGATGAATTGATGAATAACCCAAAACCTATACAAAACGATCACGCCCGTCGGAACTAGCGATCGATCCTTGCAATTACATGACAACTGAGGTCGTCACGATCCGAGTAAGCTTAAATGTGGCTTCATTTAGTATCGGTCACGGGTTGAATATGCAAATTTCCGTAAAAGCCACCCGTTAGTCTAAGATACGCTCAAGTTACGTTATTTAAAATTTAGTCATTAATTAGAGACCAAGTTGGGCATTGAAAATTTAAAAGGTCACGACAGGATATTTGGACGACATTGCTATTAGTGTGATGAGCCTTAGAATTGTCCAGATCCTTTAGAAAAATCGAATTTCAGCAAGAAATAGAAAATGACCATTTTACCCTTGGGACTTTGTTAAGGCCAAGTATAATGGGAGAAGGGCATTTTGGTCATTTCACCCTCACTTTAGAAATGACCATTTTTGGATGATTTTGCCCTTGGACTTTTTGTGAAATTCCCATTTTACCCTTGACTATTTTTGGAAAAGATTCCATCTCGACCGTTGATCTCATGATAAGAACGAATCGTGGCCGTCTATTGAAAAGTAAAGAGAGGGGCAATATGGTCATTTTGCAAAAAGGGGGACAATTATTGGTATATTTAGTCCTTTCTCTCTCTCACCCTCTCATTCTCTCTCTCCTTCTCTCTCAGTAATCTCTCTCCCTCTCCCTTCCCCCATTGGCCGACCGCTCTTTCTCCCCCTTGCTGCGCAGCCGCTGCTCCGGCCACCGTTCGCTTCGTCGTCGTCTCGCCAGAACCATACCACCACCTTCACTCCACCACCGTCTCTCTCTCCCTCTCAGCGATCTCTCTCTCTCTCTCTCTCTCTCTCTCCTCCCATGGCCATGACTAGCTAGCCAAACAAGCCGCCGTCGCCGTCGCCAATCACTGCCATTCGATAGCCACCGTAGCCGCCGCGTGACCACAAGCTCACCACCTTCTCTCTCTTACTTGGACGCGCTTAGGATTCCAAGCAAGTTACACCCTAAATCCTAGTTAGGATATCGGGTATTAACGGACTCGTTTAGATACAGTTTAGTGTAGTTTAGGGGTTGTTTTGGATGAGGGGCCTTAGGGAAAAAATCGAGAAGTTTTAATGGATAATTAGAGGCCAAATAAGGGCTGAGATCGATTGGTTTGAATGCTGAAAAATTCTGTCTGGTGCGTGGAATGGATTGTTTGATTCGGCTCGTAATTGCGTGAAGTTGTGGTGTAGCGCCATGATTGTTGTGCCAAGATTTTTGTGATGAAAAATAACATGTTGTATGATGGCTGTATGTTTAATATATAGGTTGAATTGTGATGGTTGAAGTGGATTCATTTAAGTGCATTAAATTCATGTCCGCGTATGTGAACATGTGAGATTTGAGACGTGTGATGTGCGTGTGATCACTAAAAAGTCCTGAGGCATGTTTACGTGGGGTACAAATAAAATATGACGTGTTGGTATGTTTGCATGATCACTTAATCCTTGAGGCATGTTTACGTGGGGAATTGAACCGGCCCAAGGCATATTTACGCAGGTCGTGTTACGAATGTGGAGCTTGAGACGTGTTTATGCGGGTTGTAGAAAGAGAATGAGAATGAGATGTGTGGTGTGGCAAATGAAAGTGAGATCGGGCCTAAGGCGTGTTTACGCGGATTGCGATAAGAATATGTAGCCTAAGGCGTGTTTCCGCGGGCTGTGGAAAGAGAATGAGAATGAGGTGTGTGATGTGGCAAGTAAGAGTGAGATCGTACCTAAGGCGTGTTTACGCGGGTTGTTGGCAAGTTAAATGAAAATGGTGTAGTAGTGTATGAATGAGTGTGAATTGTGGAGTTCGGCAATGTTATGTGTTCGACCTTTGTTTTGGGTATGGAAATAGTTTGGAAAGTGCATGTGGTTTGAAATTGGTGAATTTGAGACTAACGTGCAGATTATGTGTATCAAGAGCCCAGGTAAATGCCTTTGTGAGTTTATCATGTGTGTATTGAATATTATTGTGTTTGGACTTGTCT
The DNA here is from genome assembly GCA_024500025.1 of Syzygium aromaticum. Taxonomy (NCBI): domain Eukaryota; kingdom Viridiplantae; phylum Streptophyta; class Magnoliopsida; order Myrtales; family Myrtaceae; genus Syzygium; species Syzygium aromaticum. Next base: position 1,761,901 of record CM044895.1, read on the forward strand.
GGAGATACGTGATAGCTTAAGTGGGGTTTACGCTACCAACTTATTGAGATTTATTTGATGGTTGTTTAACCAAACCATTTCAGAATCTCGGCCTGAACCATGAATCTCCCTCCACCACCGCCCCAGCGTTTTGGTATACTGATGCACACCGAGCATTCAGTTGTAGAGTATCCGGTAGACAACAATACGACTTGGATCAAACATACGACCGTAGTCTAGGTAGACATAGAGCAACCCCTTTGTCAAGCCCACACTTATATCGCCTGATGTTTCCGGGATGGGTTTGATGAATTTGGCCTTGTCCAAGGTTTTGATGTCCTCTTTGACGGAGTGGGAGACTGGGACCTGTCAACTATGCTCCCTCCCTCCCGATGGCGAGATGACTAGTATAGACACTAGCCTCGCACAGTCAAGACATCAGCATGTTCCTGCAGAGCCCGAGCCTACAATGGCAGAGCCGGAGGAGTCACAGGCCGGATTTGACCCGATGAATGTGGACTTAGGTGTAAAATCGGAAGAAGAACCTGTAGAAGAGCAGCTTGAAGAAGAGTATGAGGAGGCATCGGAGGAGGAACCAGAAGCGGAGTTAGAAGAGGAACTGGGAGAGGAATCAGAGGAAAATTTGGAGGAGGAGTCTGAGTCAGAGGAATGGATTGAGGTTCCGTTAGAGTTGGGGGACGAGGATAATCCAATTGAGATCGAGGTAGACTCAGAGTCTTCAAAGGAGCATGTGCCTCAGGGGGATTCGGATTCAGATTCTAGAGAGACCGAATCAAAATGGACGCCATCTGCAGGGCGTAGGGGCTAGTTTAAGGGTAGATGAACCTTTTTGAAGTGTCTCATTTTTGGAGTTAGAGTATGCTCAAACTACTAATCTTTTTGAGGTTAATGGTGTGATCTGTAAAAACCAGTTCGTGTGTGTATCATAGTTTAATGTAAAATTGGTGATTATATGAAGTGACTAGTTGTTGTGATATGGATGAGAATGGATATTATATATATATATATATATATATATATATATATATATATATATATATTATATATATATATCGTTGTGTAGCATAATGTTTGGTGGCTTGGTGAATCATCTCTCCATATTACCCCATGATTTTACTGTCAGAGATTTTATTCTTGCTTCCGCTGTGTTCAAACTCTGATGTGATTTGTTTGGGTTGGCGACGTTTCCTGAGACGTCGCACTAATTCGATCGAAGAGGGGTGTTGCGAGCTCGATGGGGTTTGGGGTGTGACAATTCTCATTCTTACCGTACTCCTTACAGTGCCTGCAGTCACGAATATTACTAAACAAGCATCCAACAATCGCAAAACAAGCATCGTAAGGACACAATCAACAGAGTTCTCGCTCTTACCTTTAGTCCTACTGCACCTGCAATCAACAGTAATAACACGAAACCACCCAGCACTCACAAGTAAATAACTACAAGATATGCATTAAACACCTCACATGATACAAACTCAAGCCTATTAACCATAAGCACATAATCTCGAGGCATGCATAACGCAATCTATTTATGCGATCAGCGAAGGTCTCCCTAACTAACTACCCCAAAGTCATCATCCTTATCACTCTAGGTCTTGACCAAATTTGAATTGAGCTAATCTTGCTCTGATACCAATTCAACGGGGATGTCACGCCCCAAACCCCATCGAGCACTCAGCATCCCTCCGAGGTCGTAATGTATGCGACATCCCAGGACTTGTCGTTGACCCAATCGAAACACTAGCGATTAAACATACGCGGAAGCGTATACAAACACTCCATACAACATTCAATAAACGGGGTAGTAAGGAAAACACTTCCCATAAAAACCAGCAAAGTCATTATAAGCTCACAAAGATAACTCAAGGAGGTTTACACAATTACAAGCCTCACGCGAAGTCACTTCCTAACGAGGCCACGGATACAAAAGGGAGGTTGACTTAAACTCCTCTACAACAGGGCATCCAAAAGGATGATCATCCAATGCCGAACATCATCCTAGAACTCCGAACCGCACGTGACGACTACTCGTCATTCCAAGCCTGAAAATGTTTAACGACGGGGGATGAGATAAATCTCAATAAGTAACTACCTAAGCCTTGCTTAGGCTAACGTATACCTCCGAACAATCCCAATCATGCAATATCGACGTCCAATATGTCATAATAATCACAGGTGCCTTTACCTCGCCTCGGCACATACGCAAGCCGTACACGTTAGAATCCCGCCATAACATGGCCAATTGCCCATCAAGCTTGCGCAAAGCAAATCATGACATAATCAAGCATAACATGGTTAATAATTCAGACATGCTCATCAATTAACTCAAGCAAAGCATTCCCTAATACAAATCGCACTCATTAAGTCTAGATTATTAATGACCCCTCGGGCCACCGAACTTCCACCAATCTTTTGGCGTAACCAGGCATCGTCCTGCTACGTAGGCGACGGCAACGTTGGGGATCGAACACCACCCAACAAGCCGGGTACCCAACGACATTCCACTTAGGAGCATCAATCCGGCCTCCACGACGATTGGCATCACCTGGGATTGAACACCCCCTGACAACCCTGGGTACCAGACGGTAACGTTAGGGATCGAACACCCCTTGGCAAGTCGAGTACCCAACGACACTCTACTTAGGAGCATCGATCCGGCCTCCACCACGATCGGCATCATCTGGGATCGAACACCCCCCGGTAATCCCGAGTACTAGACGGCATCCGAACTCCCGTCGAGCATCGTCTAGAACTCCCGCTTAGACAGAACGCGTGTGACCATGCACACACCTCAATAATCATTATCAATTCTTATCTTTGTAAATAGCCAAATGTCAACTAAATCTGTCAAAACGCCATGATACTACTGAATGATTTTCGAGAGAGAGAAAAATTGAAAATGTACAAAACCGGGTCCAAACTGGGCAGTTGCACAGTGATTGAAATTCGTTTGAAGTAAATAATAAATCAACTCTAAAAATTTTAAATTTTGGATATGTCGTATAAAATCTCTTGATAAACATTTTCCGTGAGAACTCCAAACCCAGTTTTAATTGTAAACACCTCTTTTTGTCACTTGAATTCAGATAAAATTCAACCCGTCCAGTCAGGCGGCCTAACCATAAAAATGCATCTCATCTAGTACACAAATCACTTTGGAAAGCCTTGAAATTTTTATATGTCATAGACACGGATGTTATTAACAATTTTTTTAAGGAATTTTGTTGAAAAGAGGTCTAGAAAAATTTATAGAAAATTGAAAAGTCCAGAAGGTCAGGTGAATAGTAAATCTGGCAAATTGAATTCAGTCAAAAAATGGACTTACGAATAGCCCTAAATGATCTCCAAAAATTCCAGATTTAACATATGTCATACTTCAAGATGTTATAAACAACTTTCATAAAGAACACTTCCTCAAATTCGGCCTACACAAGTCACGGTAAAAATAGCAAAATCCAATGACACAGCAGCAACCTTACCGGATATCAACCAACAAGCACCACCAAGCAAACCAAGCACAAACAGCCACTAAATTAATTATTCACAATCCTAATCCACCCCTAAACATGTCTATTAGTAACCCATTATCCTAACCAAGGTTTAGGGAGCACTTACTCTTAGCCTAAGCAAGAAAAACCGAGTGAAAGGGCAACAGCAACCTCGCTAGTGCAACAGCGACGGACGGTAGCCTGCATTCGCCAGATGGCTGAGGCGGTTGGCTGGTGGAGGCGAACGACGCTGGTGCGGTGGCAGCGTGGAGTGGCTCTTGGCAGTGGCTGCTTCCGATAGAAAATGGTTTGGTCGGTGAGCAGTAGCGAAGAAGTCAGAAGAAGCAGACGCACGCAGAAGCAGAAGTTGAAGAAAAGAAGAAGGGGAAGAAGAGAAGAAAGAGGGGAGCGGGTGAAGTTGGTGGGGGTGTCAGCCAGCAGGGGGAAAAGTTAGCAGCAGCATGTGGGGGACAAGCAGAGGAAGTCAGTAGCAAAACAGAAGCAGCAACAACAGAAAACAAAAGCAGGAACGTGGGGGTAGCAGAGGAAGTCAACAACAGCAAGGCAGAAGTCAAAAGTAACGTGGGTTCAACAGCATGGGGGGTTCAGCGAGGGAGAAGGAGAGGAGAGAGAGAGAGAGAGGAGAGAGGAGAGGTGGTTCAATCATTAGCCCACAAAATATTGTCCAATTTTCCTTTTTCCAAAATTCCGATCAACACGATAATTGGCCACAGTTTAACGAGACGACAACTGATAAATTAGTCGTGGAAATCTTGAAATTTCGATACCCAATTCAGATTCTAATTGATGGTAAAATTCAATCGAACGCAACTTTAGTACATCTTGAACTAACGGACGGCTTTTAGGAATTTACGCGTATCAACTTGTGGTCGATTCGATATCAAGCCACATCTAAGTTTACTTGAGCTATGGCCACCTCAGTTGTCATGTAATTGCAAGGGTCAATCACTAATTCCAAATGGCACGATCATTCGTATTATGTTTAGGATCGTTTGAAATTTATACAATGGCCAAGTGGAATCACTCGTGACCCAATCGCACTACATTTGTGAATCGTTCCATAACCATCCTTGGATCGGCATTTAATGGCCCAAAATATTCCCTCGCCAATCCTTATGTTTGAAGTGTCAATCCATGGCCAAGTTCTTAGGTCGACGTACTTGATTCCTCGCTAACCATTCTCTAACGGTTAGTATACTCGAGAGTGATCAATTCTGAGTGAGATTTCACTGAAAGCGTATTGAAGAAATATTCATTTCATTAATCCCGAAAATGGGTCGAAATTCAGAATGTCACACTGTTACTTCAACTTGAGTTCTTATCCATCGTGGAAATTCCGTTGTGAACTCACAAGACATCATCCGAATGAACGAGAGATTGAAGGGCAGTATCCAGTTGGATCCACCTCGAAAGCTAAACGGTTGTTGCTGATATCAAAATACCTTAGCTTCGAGATGTTGGAGAAGTGGATTTCGGAAATTGTTCCTCTCAAGGAATTAGCAGAAAGATCTAGATGGTAAAGATATTGAAGTTGTCCGAGATTGTGTGGAATAGTGCCATTAAAAAGATTGTTACTGAGATCTAGAAGCAATAAGACTTGCAATCTTCCTAATGCCTTTGGAATATTCCCTATTAATTGATTATAAGAAAGATCAGGTGCTTCCGAGAATAAGCAACCATACAATGATGGGATGGTTGCATGTAACTGATTATGAGATAAGTCAAGCATTGTTAGGTTTTTCAAGTGAAACAACCAATCTGGCAAAGCTCCCCGAAGTAAATTATTATTTATCTCCAATAGGTCTAAGTTTTTTCCTAATAAGCCCCAAAGAATTTCCCTCAAAAGATCTCCTCATGAAGTTCGTTATGGCCCAGCAATAATGACTCGAAGAATAGTTTTTTCCTTAAGAAAGAGGACAGCCCTCCTTCAATGCTTCGCTAAAGATTGTTTGCAAGATTGAGATTGACAAAGACTTCTCAAGTTATTGAATCACCTTGGTATTGAAGAGTTAAACAAGTTTGATGAAAGATCAAGGTACCGAAGAAAAATCATGTTTAGAAATATAGTGCTTGGAATGGAACCTTCGAGATGATTGTTTGAAAGATCATCGTACTAAAGATGAAGAGAAGTATAATTGGCCAAGCGATTAGAAGATAGGTTATGAAGCGCACAATCTGATAGGATCAAATGTGATAAAGATGTGCGGATCACCCGCATGAGGTCTCCAACGTTAATATTTATGCCACTCATGTCAAGGTACTTTAATGCCTGAAGATGTCAAACCCACTGAATGTCAATAACGCGATTATAACCATGGAGATCGAGGACTTCCAACTAGGTGAGATTTCCCCATTCACGAGGAACGATTGCAAAAGAGAAAGAGTTGGACAAGTTAAGGTACCTCAACTGCTTCATCAAGCCGAAGAATTTGGGCATGCGTGCATATTTGAAAAAGATCCCACTCAAGTCGAGGTAGCTCATGTATCTCAAGTTGAGGAAAGAAGACTTCGGTTTACAAGTTGTGGAAATAATATGTGAGAATTCATTTCCTTGGGTGATCTGGAGCATGACGACATGTTCATTTGCTTTGTTGCTCTTCACTCCTATCCATCGACAACAATCTTCACCAATCCAAGAAGAAAGGAGGTGAGACGTGTCTGAGAGACTATGTTTGAGCTGGATCAAAGCATCTCTTTCTTCTTTAAAGCAAATGGAGGATGAGTTTCTGTTTCTAGACAAGCATACGCATGCATTGTCCAAAATTAGCAACAAACTTACTATCATGTCCCGCCATGAATGATGATGAAATGAAAACAAAGCTTTATTGCATACGAAAGCC